>CM052660.1:2161700-2294984 GCA_028533165.1 Leontopithecus rosalia
CAAGAGAAGAAACCAAGAGGCCCACAGGCCTGATCACAGAGGGCCTTAAGTCCACACCGGAGCCTTTGTTTGGCTCCTGAGAACAGCAGGGAGCCATTGAGAGTTTCTGGAAACACTCCAGCTTAAGTCCTACCTTAAGCTAAGGCCAACTTGATAATGAACAGTCTTTCATTTGCCTTTTACCCCATCCTTGTCATCCTGGGAACGTGCATTGTCTTAGCGAGCTCCAGCTGCCACAAAATATGCCAGGCACTGGGCAGCTTCAACAACAAGTGCTTGTTTTCTCAGAGTTTGAGAAGCTGGTAGTCCCAGGTCAGGGTGCCAGCAGGATGCGTTCTGGGGAGGCCAGTCTCCTGGTTACAGACCACTGCCTTTTGCTTTGTGTTCACGTGACCTTTCCTTGGTGGATACACATGGAGAGAGATCTCTCTTCTTCTATGAGGCCACCAATCTAGTAGGACTGACACCCCCTATTTGTGACCTCATTTGACCTTACCTTCTATGCCTTAGGCCACTCTTGAGTTGCTACTAAGAAATACCTGAGGCCAGGAGCGATGGCTCAGGCCTGCAATCCCAGCACTTTGGGAGCCCGAGGTGAGTGGATCACCTGAGATCAGGAGCTCAAGACCAGCCTGGACAACATGGTGAAACCTTGTCTCTACTAAAAATACATAATTTGATGAGCATGGTGGCATCTGTAATCCCAGCTACTCAGGAGGCTGAGGCAGGAGAATCATTTGAACCCGGGAGGTGGAGGTTGCAGTGAGTTGAGATCTTGCCACCGCACTCCAGCCTGGGCAACAGAGCAAGACTCTATCTCAAAAAAACAAAATAGCTGACTGAGTAATTGATAAAGAAAACATGTTCTCGTGGCTCTGCAGGCTGTACAGGAAGTATGGTCCCAGCATCTGCTCAGCTTCTGGTGAGGCCGCAGAAAGCTTTTACTCACGGGAGAAGGCAGAGGGGCAGCAGGTGTCTCGTAGTGAGAACGGAAACAAGAGGTGGGGGAGGTGCCACACACTTTTACCCAACCAGAGCTCGTGTGAATGCAGAGCTCACATGTCACCAAGGCGATGGCCCAAGCCATTCATGAGGGATCCACCCTATGATCCAAGCACCTCCCACAGGCCCCACCGCCAACACTGGGGATCACAGTTCAACATGAGATTTGGGCAGGGACAAATTCCAAACGGCATCATTCTAGATGTCCCATTCCCAAATACTGTCACATTGACGGTTAAGATTTCAACATGGAAATTTGGGAGAAGGTCATCGTTCAGTCCACAGCAATGACAGCTTTTATCAGCATATGAAGCTTTTTTTAAAAGTTCTGTTTTCATTTGGTTATTTTTATAACATTGTAAGTATCTGAATCTGTTAACCAAAACAAAAATTGGAATCTTGCTGAGAACTATCTGCCTCTAACCTGCAGTGGCCGCATCCAATCCTGGCTCCCCCTCACCCAAAGCAAATGTTATTCTATCCAAGTGCATCATTTTAAACATTGCTCCTATTTATACTATACATATATGTGTATTCCTAAAATTATATGATTTCTTTTCATTATTTTTAACTTCAAAAACGAATGTGAAAGAACCAATCCATCAAGATGGGTCCTGAGGGGCCACCTGGGCCTGCGTTTTAAATAGAGACACGCTGCCATTTGCTGACAGACATACATACTCAGACTCCCCCAAACCCACACCTCTGCTTAAATTTGGGACTCTCAGAGCTCACCTCAACCATCCAATCAGAGGTCACCTGTATTGACAAAACAAGGCTCAGCTGTATCAACCAACTGGAACTCCAGCTGAGTCAGTCCATCAGGTCCCAGCAAGTTCGGATCCTTCATTTACATAAAGGGACCTGATTGAAAAGCTGGGCAGAAATTTTGCTATAAAATCTGAACCCTCTCTTCAACCTCTGGAGCACACCTTAGTTTCCCACCGAAGGCTGTGCCTCCCTGGTTTGCAAACTATCACTGGAATAGTCTCTTTCCTCTAAATTTCTTTTCAGAGAACTTTTGTTCGTACCTGAAAGCAACCTTTTGGGACTTAATTGTTCACTCAATGTAATATTACAAGTACCAAGCCATATTGAGCGTGTCATTGGATTTTTTCATTGTGATTGCTGTGAAATATTTCACCATGTGCCTATGCCACAGTTTATCTGTTTTACTACTGACGGGCATCTGGCTTACTTCCAAGTCTTCGCTATTGTAAACAGTGCTGCTAAGAACCAATTTCTGTCTCTGGTTGTTCATATGCTAGAATTCCCTTTGAGTATTTATCCAGGAGAGGAATGTCTGTGGATGGAACATATGGATATTCCACTTTAGGAGCCAATGTCAAGTGTTTTCCAAAGTGTTTGTACTAATTAGTACTCCGCCAGCAATAGGCCAGAAATTCCACAGACGCTGCTCTCTAACACCTGGTATTGCACCTCTCCTTGGCATTAAACATAATTTTATCGGCCAGGGAACTTTTCTAATCCAAGAAGTCAGGGCCGTCCTCAAGGGACAACACTCTCTCCCTCTCTTTCAAGATAAAACAGCTCCATTGACCAACCGGAGGCATTGGAGGGCATTGCAAACAATCCAAACCAAAAGAACGTTTAACACGGTTCCCAGCGATGAATAAAACGGATATTTGTGTAGAAAGTTTGGGCTAGCCTTCGTTAGGGTCTGGCAGTCAGAAAAGGATGAAATAGCCCATGCCCACTGGGGGCATTGCAGCTTCAGTTCTCACTGTGAGTCAGCACCGACGTCACCCTCAGGATGGAATAAAAGGCCATCAAAAATGATGAGTTCGTGTCCTTTGTAGGGACATGGATGAATCTGGAGAACATCATTCTCAGCAAATTGACGCAAGAACAGAAAAGGAAACACCGTATATACTCACTCATAGGTGGGTGATGAACAATGAGAACACATGGACACAGGGAAGGGAGTACCACACACTGAGGTCTATTGGGGGAAATAGGGGAGGGACAGCGGGGAGGGGGAGCGGGGGAGGGATGGCATGGGGAGAAATGCCAAATATTGGTGAAGAGGCAGAAGGCAGCAAAACACACTGCCACGTGTGTACCTATGCAACTATCTTGCATGTTCTGCACATGTACCCCAAAACCTAAAATGCAATAAAAAGAAAAAAAAAAGCCACATTCATTTCCCCCATGATCTGCGGAAATGGTGAGTAGGTGAGTAGGTGCAGATCCCAGCGCTGTCACCCGGATACCGTGAGCTCCTCTGTGAAGATTCCTGCCTCAGCGTTTCCTCCCTAACTGCAGCATTTGCCTATGGAGCTGCAGAGAGAAGCAGGCGCAGTCACAGAGAGTGACGGGCTTTGGGAACCAGCTCCAGCACCCATTATCGCTTTGATGCCAACTGGAACAGAGTTATTTGCTGGACACAGTGAGTCAGTAGTTTATAAAACACTTACAGACACACATTCATCTACATGGATTGGAGGCAGGTTGGTGTCAGGCCTCCATGTGCGAGCTCCGACCCAGAAAGTCTAAGGTCCTGTCTGCCTTGGCTGATCACCCCACCCCTGCCTGTGTTTGCCATTATCCCTTACCGCCCAAAGAAGCTTCCCCCGACACCCCTCACTCCACCTGCCATCTGTCTGACCTGCCTAGACCCTCGTAACTTGGACCCCAAGGTGCGACCAAATTAGACCAGACGAAAGAGGAGTTCAGGCTTTATTGGAGAGTCTCCTGGCGGACCGGACTCGTGACGGGGAAGAGTCAACAGTCTCGCGCTGGCTTTCTTTGTTCGGCGACTTTTATAGGGGTAGAGGGACTGGGGGAGTGGGAGAGCCGATCTGGCAGGTAGCAATTGGTCAGGTTGGCTGTCGGGCGGGAAGTCTGCCGGGCGGGAGCTTGTTGGGCAGGAAGTTACTGGAATCGGGCCGAACCAGGACGGTAGACAGAGTGAGATAAGGGACCTTCCTTGCGAGGGAGGAGGGGCTTTCCTTATCGGGAAGTTAGGTACTTTCCATGTGGCTAGGGGGCTCAAGGGTCCTCCACCAGACACCATCTTAACTGTCATTACTGTAATGTGAATACCCCTCACCCCACCTGCCATCTTAGCTACTCTTACCCCTCACCCCCCCATTGTAACTGAACTGATGGTAATGCACACTCCTTGCCTCCCACCACTGCAACTAATCTTACTCCGTAACACCCTGTCCCCTCCCCAAAAGATTTACCCCAACCTATAAAAGCAACTCCTATCCCACCACCCTTTGCTAACGCCCTTTTCAGCCTTAGCCCACCTGCACCCAGGGGGATAAACAGCCGAGTTGATGAAGCAAAGCCTGTTTGGGGGGTCTCTTCTTTCAACGTGCGCGTTTTTAACAGTTGGGTGAATCTGATACTACCTTGCTCTGAAAAAATCTGACTGCCTCCTGTGGGCATCTGTGCATCGGGGAGAGCAGGCGGGGTTCCCAGGAAATGTTTGCCTCAGTGCGCCTGTTCAAGCCCTGACACAGTGAGAGCAGAGCGTGCTGTCTCCAAGCCCTCACGGGGGCTCAGCTTTTCTTCTGTGGAGCATAAATCTCTTTTCTTTCCTCGTGGCTCCCAGCAAAAAGCAGACTAGTAACAGCTATACATTTCCAATTAATTTCGCTGTATTCATTTATCACAAACATTTTGATTTAGATGTGTAACTTTGTGAGTCTCTCTGTGTTTCACTTCTAGCAGGTTTAAACCACTCCATAGTTTAGCACCTCAGGGTCAACGTACAGGTAATTTAACATCATAACAAAATAACGTATTGATTGATCCAAAGAAAACGACCCTTCTCCGAGCAGGTCCTTACTCATCTCATATGAATGGCCAGTGCGTGTGGAATGGCCTGTTAGACTGGCAGGGAATGGAACTGGCAGGAGCCATTTGAGGAAAGGATATTAGCAGTGGATCTTTTACTACAGATTCCCCAGCCACGAGTCCCAAGATTTAAAGAGGAACAGTGGGTGCACAGAGTTTCCGTGGCAACCGCTGGAGACACGCTACATGCTGAGAAGCCAGGGGTTTCCGTAAGAGCACAGGTCTATTGTCTGTTTTTGTTGTTCTCAAAACCAAGGCCAAACTGATGTAGTCAGATGGAGAATTGTTTTAAGGACCAGGATGGTAACTGAGAGAACTCTATTAAGCCTCTTCTAGGGCAACATCAGCTAAAATTCACGTCCTTCACTACTCCTGTGACCAGAGCAGGTGACAGAAGGGCCTGGCGTCTCTACTCTGACTCTGCCCAGGCAGTTTTCATCAGCGCTCTGCATGGCCCTAAGGCCTAGCAGATTCCTGACTGGCAGCGAGTGGAGCCAAGAGACACCCCAGCATGCGGGGTGGTGGAGCCCACAGCACTGCCGCCCTCAGAGCCCTGCTTCGTTTTGAGGATGGAGCCAGGTCCACATTGGCTGTGCTGCTCAAACAGAATTTGCTGGAAAGGTTTGCAATTCAATATGCTTCCTTCAAACTTGACCGGGAGACCAGATTCTATTTTCTTGCAAAGCCAGGATGCAAATGACTGTGGGGTGGCCCGCAGCCTGGAAAGCCTTTGGGGGCCTTCTGCAGAGAGCACAGTAAGTCACTGCCATAAAGCTCTCAGACCCAAATAGCTCAACAGGTGGAAACCGCATTTCTACCAAATGCTTCTCCAGAATTCACTCCCTGCCAGGGTCTGTCTTGTGTCTAATAAGAGAAAACAAGACTGTTTGCATCTTTTTTTTCCTGCAGAGCCATTGTAGATACAGCTTTCCATTCTGAATGCTGAGCAGCGTCCTCGGGTCGGGTGCAGGGGACCCCCCAGGACAATGCAAACTCCAAGCCCTCTGGGGATTCTGGACTCTGTGTTGAGGGCAAGAGGCTTCCTGCCACTCTGTGGAAAGTGGCACGTGCAAAGTGGAAGAGAAAGGGTGACCCTCACCCTCGTCCACCCACGCAGGCATCTCCAGCCAGTTCTGAGAGGCTGGGCCCCTGAGCCTCAGGAGGGACTGTGAAAATGCAGGGGGAGGAACTGCTGGAGGCAGCCAGAAATGGGAGGCTTCAAAGGATGAACCGATTCATCAAAACCCTTTTGTCTCCGTGGTTTCAGGGAGGGGAGCATGCCTGGGGCTGGGGTGAGACACGGTGCCTGATTCCTCAGGAAACCCGCAGTTCTGAGAGGGGAAGCCCTTGCTGTGTGAGAGATGGAAGCCTCAAGGCCGAGGGACAGTCATGGGCGGATTCCCTTTGATGGTGCATGGAGGCCTGATTATGAATGATCAAGCGTTTGCCTCCTGAAAACTCTGTGATTTGAGTCAGAAGGAGAGAATGACAAGCACATCTTTGGCTGAACTTAGAATCACCCGAGAGAAAGCTGGGGCCCCGGGCATGCCTCAGTGTCTGCAGAGTTCCACCTGCAGCTGCAATGTACAGCCAGGACTGAAAAACACGAGGCCCTTAGCAGGCTCATATTTTAAGACGGTGATTCTGCCCATGTGTCCCCTCGCCCTGGGACTTCCCTCACAGGGTCCTCGGAAGTCATCCGTCACCTCTGCACCATTTCTATCTTTTCCTTCATCTTATTCTCTAATAAAGCTGCCCACATGTGACCTACACGTGCCAGATTTATTTGCTGCAGTGTAAAAACTCTGTACCACCACCAAAATAGATGTATACTTTGCTGTTCAACATGCAATACACAGTTCATCTATATCTTTCTATTTCTTCCTTCCAGATGGTAGTTGTTTCTTTTTTCTCTGTTTTTGTAAAAAGATTTCTTTTTCTTTTTGCATCTAAAAGATATCGAACAGTTTCAAGCCATTTTCTTTTGGTTCTGCTTGTTCTCGTTTTTGAGAGGTCTGGTTGTTCCCAGGACGTTGCTCCCTTTCTTTCTGGCTGGAGATAACTTTCACTGGTGATGGGCTGGTGCAGTTTCTAGGTCTGTGCTGGGTGGCTTGCGTTAGCCATGCTTAAATGTGGACCCATGAGGCTAAGCACTGGTCAGCAGAGGAAGAAGGAGCCCGCCTTGCCTTACTGCTCTGCTCCTCTGCTCACGGACACATTTGCTCTTCAGATTACATCTCCATGGAAATTTATGTCCCCAGCTCCCAGCCAAGTCCAATTCCTGTCTTGACAGACGCCCCTCCACCAGAGCTGCAGGGCTAAAAAGACTTTTCTGAGCTCTGGCCTGGCTTCTGACTGGGTGACCTTGTGCACAGAACTCACTCTGGAAGCCCCTCCCCAGGACACTCCTGGACCCTGTGCTGTCTCCCTCCCACCAAGCGCTCCCTCTGCTAGATGCAACATTCTTCCCAGCCTCTTGCCTGTACTTCTTTCCTGGGTGCTGATCATCTTACCACAGCCAGGAAGACATGGAGAGAATTAGGATGTGATGGAAAATAAAACCTCAGGGGATGCATCCGAAACCACACGTGGGAGACCCACCTACCCAGTGCCCCCATGTCTCAGACTCCTGCTTCCTGGATCAGGAGGCCCAGAGACGCAGGGAGAGCTGGTGAGAACCCATCAGTTCTCTGGTGGAGGAAGATGTGTCATGTGTTCTGGCAATGGGGCAGGCAGCGCATTGTTCTAATTGATCAGAATTGATGACCTTGGAACTTAACACCAGCTGGCAAGCTGCCTTTCAAGGTGAGTTTTAGATTAGCGTGTCATTAGTGGCCAGGACTCCTGAGCATCTGAGCTGGCCTAAATATTTGCAAAGCCCAGATTAGGAAGATATCCTGGCCATCCGTGTCCTGCAAACTGGTGTCGCTATTTAAGGTGAGGCAAAGTCACATAAGATGTGTGGCTTCTCCCCCCGGTAAGAGTAAGGACCCTGAAAGTGAGACAGTGGCAGAGTGTCTGGCCTGCTTCCATTCCCCTTGGCTCCTGCTCTGCCCTGCACCTTGCCTTTCCTGGTGGGTACCAGGGAACATAACCCTGGGGTCGGACCAAGGGTCATCTCTGACCCTGCGGTAGCCCCTGGGGTCTGACTATGGCCACGAGCAAGAATTCCAGACAGGTACCCCCAAAACTCTGCAGCTAAGCTTGGTGAGGACGCAGAGGGTCTGGGCCCCACCAGGTGGTGTGAGAGATGGTGAGTGAAAACACCAAGCCTAGTCTTGGCCTGTGCTGGCATTGTTTCTGAAACAGAAGCAGAGGGCTCTAGGGCCCTGGAGGCTTCCAAGTCAGAGGCCCGGAAGAAGGGATGAATGACACTTGTCCCTGCTGCCTGGCTGTGCTGTAAGAGGGTGAGAGGCAGCATGGGAGACGGAGGGTCAAGCTCAGGCTGCACCTCACCCGGTCACCTGCAGCTGCAAAGGGGGTGTGCAGGGGCTGATGCAGGAGAAACGGGGAGCCCTCCTGCCCGCACTGGCTCGGGCTGAAGATGCATTCCGAGCACAGTGTCCTCTAAATGCTCATCCCAGGATCTCCAGCCTGAACCTTGCCAGGCTGTGTAGCCCTTGATGGCATCACAAGGTTCTCACCGACGGGTTCTCCCCAGCTCAGGCTGGGTTCTCACCTTGACGGGTTCTCACCTACCAGGCTATGTAGCCCTTGACGGTATCCCGAGGCCCCTCCAGTGCCCAGCGAAGGCAGGGCAGGGTCTGCCACTGCACTGGTGACCAGGAGCTTTCTGTCTTTGCCCCTGTGGGCATGGGGTGTGCCCAGGCTCCAGGCTCATCCGGCCTCTCCTCACAGCCTCGAGTGCTGGCTCTGCCCCACGGGCTCCTCTGTAGCTGGCCCGCCCCAGGCCCTCTCTCCCTCCCTTCCAAATGCCCCCCATGGCCTCCTTCCACATAGATCTTGTCTCTTGTAAGACACCGTCCCTCAGGAAGAGGAAAAGAGAGAACAGGTTTGCTTTGTCCCTGTAATCATAACCATGTTTCTTTAAATAATGTGAGAAAGAGACCCGGAATATCCTTTTCAGAAAGGGGAGAAACGAAAGCACACCTTATCTAGAAAGCGCTGGGTAAAGTAGTGAGGGCTAGAGAGCGTCAGCCTGTCCCTTTTGGAGAGAGACATTCCTGAGATGGTTCTGGAATGCTGAACAGGGTGAAAATCTCAACTCCAGGGGCCTGGGGACTTTCATCCCAGAAACAAGGTGGGCAGTTTTAGGGAGGGTGGTGAGTGACTTCCAGGTGGGATGGAGAGCTTTGGCCCGAGTCAGTCCATCACCCCTGGGAATGAACCGGAGACAGCCTGTGACTGAGTGCTGACGGCAGATCCATTCACAACCGAGGCCTGGAGTCTCCTGCAGCCCAGCTCCCTGGTGACAGCCAGAGAGCAGTGGATCCCGTGGAGTGTGTGATGGTGTTTTAGGTAAGAAGCCAAGGATGAGGGAGGGAATCAGGCCATCTGGGTGTCTCTGTTCTCCATGACTGGAGAACCCAAGCCAGACCTAGGAATCTCTGAAGACCGTCGCCCAGATTGACCCCGGCCAAGCTTGGAGGAATCCTCGAACCCCCAGCGGGAGTGGCTGGAAGTCACGGCAGTTGTCCTCTGCCGCTGTCTTCCTCGGTCACATCCCCTTTAGGGCATGATGTGAGAGCCATTTCCCATGGGAAGTAAGACACAACCCTTCCTAGCCTTGTGGGAACCAGTTGTCTGCCTCTTCTTATGCCCATTGACCCTTCACCTTTGACCATCTGAGGACAACTCCCCTGTCCCTAAGCCCCCAGTCCTGGGCAGCAGGGGACAGGGCAGAGGCACCTACATTTCTGGACCCCTTTCTGCCCACACAGATCTGTGCCTTTTCAAGGGAAGCTTTCATGAAGTGCTGGGCTGGGTTCGGTTTTTGCTGACGGTTTTTGTAGCCACAGCAGAGAAGGCTGCTGCCCTCGCGAAGCTGGGGAAACAGGGTCCTGATCCCAGTTTGGCCGCAAACTTTCCCAGGTTCCCTTCTCAGGGTCCTGTTCTTAGCCTCTGTCTCCTCATCTCTGAAAAAAGCAGACGGCAAGACATCTCTAATTTTGCAGAACTGAAATGATTTGTTTTTCTCATAACCTTGCCAGGGACAGCTGTTGTGCCTTGCTGCCCACCTGGAACGAGAGGGCAGGTGGCTACCTGAGCACCGGTCGGCCAGTCAACCAGGGAAGCGGGGAGGGTCGCTCTGCCTCCTTACAATCTGGGACTAAGAACAGGTGCTGCCTGCTGCTCACACAGGGGAATAGGAATCCACTTCCCTGAAAAACCCGCAGCCACTGGGCGGAACCCACAAAGTCCCCTGGGCCTTCACCTGTCTACATCTCCTTCCTCACCAGCCTCTGCCTTTCACTCCTGTAGCCACAGAGAGATGCACGTGTGCCCTGAAAGCGGCTCCCACCTCCTTCCCAAGAATCCCACCCTCACACCACGCTCCCACCTCCTTCCCAAGAATCCCACCCTCACACCGCTTCCCACATTTACTCTTCTATTTCCTTATCATCAGATTCTGCTTTTATTTTACACTCTTTCTCTGCATAGAAGGAAGTATCTTTTTTATCCTTGAAAGAACAAGCACAGTAAATTAACAGGCCAGCAAAAAACAACCCCCCACCCTCTGCTCCAGGTCAGCCCTGCCTCGGGAAGAGGCTTCTCTGCTATCAGGATAAGATCCAGCTCCTCTGTCGGATGCAGCTCACTCACACACATACCTTGCCCACCTCTGAAGCCTGGCATTCACTGCCCTTGCCCTGGGAGCTGGGTTGGTCCCCTGGCCTTCCATAAATGGAGCATGCTTGGTTCTTAGAGTGTCTGCTCCCTGGACCTTCCCAGTTTTGCTGCACCCTGTGCTTCAGGAAGCACCTGAAGTTGTCAGGAGCCCTAAGTATAATCTTCCAGCTCATTAGGGAACAAACTTTCAAGGTTGCAAGTACCAGAATAACTGATAGGATGGTGTCTCACATGGTTTGATTGCAACCCCAGGGAACTGTATAAAAACTTTACCACCAACCTTTTGTGAATCAGTAATTGTACTCTGAGTTTAGCACCTCATAATTTAGTCACAGAATACATTTTCTTATGGTGACAAGTGGAGGTGAAGGATTAAGGCCGTGGTCACCATCATGTTGTGTTTCAAGCTTTTGTAGACCTGAATAAAATATAGCTTTTAAATAATTCTTTCTTAAGAATCCAGAACCAGGGTTACTTAACCAGATATTTAGCAAAAATCCATTAGAGGTTAATGACAGAGTAGATGAGCCAAGTCTAACTCTCTCACAGATAACAAACAACTATGAAATCTGGACTCCAAAAAACCAAAATGTAAAAATGCAACTCCCTGCAGGCCCTGGAGAATATCCAAAGCACGGAGAGTGTGCAGGGGAGTCTCTGTGGGCAAGCTGGGCTGCCAGGGCTCAGGTTTGTGAGTCTGCAGGTTTTACACTGAGGACACTCCACAGCTGGTGCAGGTTGAGTGTCAGAATGACAACTCAAGCCAGTAAGATGATGACTGAGGATACAGCATGGAAGTGGCATTCTACATTTAGCCAAAAATAAACAGAGAAAACATGGCAGGGAGGAATCACAGCAAGTCACAGTGCCTGCGCTCTGTTGACTCTCTGGCTTACCACTAAGGCAACATGCACCAGGACACAGGGGAATGCAGAAAAGTAGGACTGGACACTGAAACAATGTCAATCTGAGCTGAGATTTCAGCCACTTCTCCCCACAGAAGAAGCAGAGAGTGTGGTCTGAATCCAGGCGAGTTAATTGTTTGCTGTAACGAAAATCACTCTACAACACATTACTCATCATGCCCAGTATCCATATGATTCTCACAATAACAATAACCATAAAGCAGAAAATGTGGCTTGAACTCAAAAATAAAATGCAGTCAATAAAAATTAACACTGAGCTGACACAGATGTTGTAATGAGCAGACAATGGCTGTAATCAGGTATAAATATATTCAAGGACTTGAAGAAAAATATAGGCACAATGTCTAAACAGATGAGACTCTCAGCAGAGATGTTGGCAATTCAACGAAAGAACCAAATGGAGATTTGAGAGTTGGAAAAGCATAAAACATTAAATGAAAACTAACTAGCGGGACTTAAGAGAAGGTTAAGAGACAGAAAAAAGGGAGTCAGTACACTTGAAGAATACAGAGCAATAGCAACAATCCAATCTAAGGAATAAAGAGGAAAAATGTTAAAAATATACAACAGAGTCTTAAAGACATTTATGAAAATATCAAATCAGCTAGCATATGTATTACTGGAGTTACAGAATGAGAAGAAAGAGGATGGGGCAGAAAATATATTTAAAGAAGTAATAGCCAAAGATGGCAAAGAGCATTGATTTATAAATCCATGAAGACTGACAGATGTTGAGTGGAATAAATATTAGGTTGTTTTGCCATTAATTTTGTTCCAACCTGATAAAAAGAAAACTACACCTGGTCACATTGTGGTCAAACTGCTACATGCCAAAGATAAAGAGAAAATCTTAAAAACACTCAGAGAAATAAATGCAACACTCACACAGAAGGGAAAAGAAATGTACAAGCATAAGGTAGCATTCTCATCAGAAATACTGCAGGCAAGAAGAAAACGGAACTCCATCTTCAAAGCGGTAAAGGGAAAGAATGTTACGTTTGTTGAAATGATCCTTCAACATTAAAGATGGAACAAATTCTTTTTTTATAAATAAAATTCGAGAGAAGTTGTGAGTAGCAGACTGCCCTAGCAGTCCTATAGGAGGAAGGAAAATGAAGGTAAATAGTTGTGTGCATGTGTGTATATCTATGGTGCGGGTTGTGTATAAATTTACACACACACATACACTACACGTACCAGAAATGCTGATGGTAAGAAAACAGGAGATGCTATATTAATACCATGTGAAACAGAGCTTGGGAAAAGAAGTAAGACTAAAACTGAGAGAACGTTTCATAGCAATAAACATACCAATACCCAGGAAGACGCCAAATTTTAAAAGTGTGTTTGCCTAATAATAGAGCTTCGAAATGCAGGAAGTAAAAACTATCAGAGCAAAAGGGACAAACGACAAATTGCAACATGCTAAGGGCTAAAAGTAGATGTGAAGTTGCCTCAAGGAGGCATCAGCCACGTCACAGCTTCCCCATTAGCATAGATTCTGTTCCTTCCCTTGCTGTTGATTGGAGACACATTCTTCACCAAGCTCCTTGGGTTTCTCACGTGCACCTGAACGAGCCGTCTCTCTGCAGTCTCCAAAGGCCCAGGAATGGAATCCAGGTGCAGTGTTCATCCAGGCTTCATCGAAAGAAGCTGAGGCCAGAATTGCCTCTGACTCACACCCCTTATCTGGGCTGTGGGAAATTCATAACTAGAAGCTGTGCCTGACCTTCCGAAGCTTCATACTCTTTACACTTGACTTTTAATGCTCCTGGTTTATTTTCCTCCCCAGATGCTGAATTTCGAGCCCATCGACCTGAACTGCATGATTAGATTTTTCACAATGATAACGTATTCTACACTGATACGAGGCAACACAGAGGAGTTCAGGTTTGTGATTAGAAGAGGGAAATTGTCTCATTTCTGGCGTTTTGTTCTCATTTCGAAGCTGAACAAATGGAATGCCGAGTGGAACTGTGAACTCCTAGGAGTGTGGGTTTTTGACTTGACTCATGTGGTTATTCACCTGCTTGTTGGAAAGATGTATCCCTCGGGTCCACGGTGGTGTCAGGGATGCCGAGTCATCCAACCTCACATCATGCTCATGCGGGGTTCCTCCCACAGGCCTGGCTCCTGCCCTTTGCCTTTGTCCTCTGCCCTCCCCACCCCAATCCACATCTGCTGGCCTTGGGCTCATCCTAGGCATAAAAGAATTTTTAGAGATTCCACTCCATCCAGGCCTCTGATGTCTCTCCAAAGTCAGTGTCACCTGCTCTCCCTGGGACTGAGGAACAACGGCCCCTCCCTTGAATCCCCGGCCATTCTAAAGAATCAAAGGTCAGGGGCCCTGCAGTGGACGAATGGCACCCCAACAAAGAGGCGCCACGTTCTGACCCCCAACCCCAGACTTCGGAATGTGGTCTCACTCGGAAGCAGGGTCTGTGCAAGTGTAATTCAGCTTGGGGCCTGGAGGTGACATCACCTTGGATTTAGGGCAAACCCCTGGGATCCGATGACTGTGTCCTCATATGAAGGAGGCAGGGTGAGATTTGAGACCCACACACATGAAGGAAGGACAGCCATGCAGAGACAGAGGCCAGAACGAGAGTGATGTGCCTACAGCCACGGGGCCAAGGAGAGCCAGGAGCCACCAGAAGCTGGGGGAGGCAGGGTACGGGGTCTCCTTCATAGCCTCAGAAGGGGCCTTCAGACCCATGAGAAAATGTGTTTATGTTGAGCCACCGGAAGCTGGGGGAGGCAGGGTACGGGGTCTCCTTCATAGCCTCAGAAGGGGCCTTCAGACCCGTGAGAAAATGTGTTTATGTTTTTTAACCAAGTGTAAAGTGCTTTGTTACGGCAGGCACAGAAATGAATGCAGGCGCCACCCTCATCCTGGGACAGAGGTTCCAGCCCTTCGGCTCCCCTGGGCTGCATTTCTCACCCCACCCCCTGGGCAGGTGCAGCTCCTGGTACCCTGGGTGCACTTTGCATCCCAAACACTGCCTGTGTTCTTCACAAACGAGTGCCCATGTTTCAAGCAAACGAAAAACACAGGGACAGGCCCAGCCACGCTAACCCTCTTCATCTCCCTCCAATGCTGGCATCCAGTGTGGCTGCCCTGGAGGGGCAGGGCAGGTGGGGCCTGGTGGCCTTGGGCCATCTGGCTTTGTTGCAGAGTTTCTGCAAATGGGAGGAGAAGCTGGCAGGGTCTTGGCATGGCTGGCCTGGGCACCCTGGCCTTGACTGTAATCTGGGCTCTATGACCGCCTTGCTGGGCAGCCTTGGGTCATTCATCGCTCACTGCCTGGGTCATTTGTTTCCTCTAGTGTCAAATGTGAGGCTTGGGTTCCTCCCACTGCGGCACAGGGTGGCTCGCTGTCAGCCGTGCCCACCGACAACCTGGAAAGCTCTTGTTGGAATAAACACTGTGCAAAGCACTTCCAGAATCAAAAGACCAGAAAGTGCGGAGAAAGCATGAGCTACCCGTCTAGTACCGAGTTCATCAAGGAATGGAAAGCAGCGTCAGAAGGGAACCAGCAGAAACGGGAAGGGGAGGCTCTCCGTCATGTCGCTCAGAGAACCAGGAGGAGGAGCAACTCCAGGATGCCACAGGGTCTCACACACAGCATCCCATGTTGACTGCCACCTGTGTGTAAGACCTCAGACTCAGCTCCATGGAGAACTCTGAGACCAGAGACAGAGCCCACCCTGCACAGCCCCTGTCCTGCAGAGAGATGATGGGTGTCCCAGAATTGTTTGTACAAAGGGATTCAGAGGCTTGCTGTTGGCACAGTGTGCCACGGGAGGAGAAGATGGGCAGTCAGTCGTGGGAAGGCTTTGGGGAGCAGCTGCATCCCTGGTGAGTCCTCAGAAAAACGTGCTGCTTACAGTGAGGAGCCGTGACCTGCTGTGGCCTCCCCGGTCCCTGTTGTCTTCCGCAGTGACTGGAAATGCTCAGGAAGGCCATGCTTTCGGAAGGAAGTCAGCTCGTGTTTTGTTTCCTCTCCCGGAGGCGTCCACCTGGTTTACCGTCCACAGTTCAGCATCAGTGAGCTGCTCTCACACGCCTGAGAGTGTCTTTATCCTAACCTCTGGCATCACCAGCTTCAAGAGGTGCTTTTTTTGTTTGATGGGTGGGAGTGGTCATCTTCAGTTCAGCATTATTTCCAGCTCTGCGCTTTCCGGGGCCAAGGTCGCATCATGACTTCCACCCTTGAAGACAGAACACATGGCCTTGAGCTTTGACCAATGAGTGTAAGCTGAAGTGACCTGCATCACTTCCCAAAAGGAACAGGAAGAACCAGTGGCCAGTTTTCTGAGTTCCTTTTCTGCCTGGTCGACTGGGAAGCACCGAGGGGGGGCCTCCCTCCCCTCTTGGCGAGGATGACATAGAATGGAAGCTGCGTCTGGTCCTCTGTAGGCTCGGCAGGAGAGAGCAGCAGCCCCTTGCTGTTCTGTGCCCTTGACGTCTTCGGGGCTTGTGATGACTGCTTCAGGGACGGCCAGTTCTTGTGCAGCTCCTCAGAGACGTGAAGACCACTAAATGTCTTCATGGTTTGGCAAGACTGGCCAAGCCAGTGTGAGATATTAATTTCCAAGATATAATCGACAGACCAAGTGTTAAGTGGGAGTCTGGATTACTTTACATTTAAAAAGAGTAAAATATAACTTTCAGCACTTACAGAAAGTGGAAAGAAGCAGCATCTTCTGCAAGGTTGTAAAGCATGAACAGCTCCTCCGTGAGCTCTGCAGCTCTGTCTGACACTGCCCTGGTTCACAGGAAGATCCCCCTTGCCTGTTTAGAATAAAGAGGTGGGCAGCTGAACTCTAATCACCACCATTTATAAGGTGGTTAAATCCAGGAACAGAGTTTCCAAAATGATAAAACTGTTGGCTTGGATCATCTGAACACCACCTTTTTCCTTTTTACATAATAGCTACACTGTTGCAGGACCGCGTTGCTGAGACTCTGCCATCTAAAGGTGTAGGAGGTGAAGGTGTTTTTATTTGCCGTTTCCTTCTTCTTGTCCAATTAAAATACTAAATATAAGACAGCCTGAGCATATTGTGCAGGTTCAAAATACTCTCCAAATTCACCCATCCTCTTCCCCAAATGCCAGAACTTTCAATAACAAGAGAGAGAATTTAAGATGCTAAGATGAGGTCTGCACGAATCTCCTGCTCTTCCCACCCCCGGCATCTGCCGATAGCTACAGGAGAGCCAGCGATGAGGTTACCCAGCGCCCCCTTAGCTCACGAGCCCCGTGCTCACCCGGGCACACTGCTCACTTAGCACCCTGCCCAAAGCTGGGTAATGAGCCTGTGTGCGGTGAAGGAACAGGGCGAATGGAACTGTGGGCTCCTCTGTAGGTCTCCACGCAGGCAGCAGATTGTGTGTGCCCTTCCTGTTTGCCCCGGTGCTCACTCTACATCCAAACACATGGCACTGGCCAGGCCCGGTGGCTCACGCCTGTAATCCCAGCACTTTGGGAGGTTGAGGTGGGAAGATCACTTGAGCCCAGGAGTTTCAGAGCAGCCTGGGTAACATAGGGATATTCTGTCTCTACAACAAAATACTAAAATTGGCCAGGCATGGTGGCGCATGCCTGTGGCCCCACGTACTGGGGAGGCTGAGATGGGAGGATCAGCTGAGCCCAGGGAAGTCAAGGCCACAGTGAGCTGTGGTTGTGGCACTGCACTCAAGCCTGGGTGACAGAGCAAGACTCTGTCTTACAAAACAAAAACAAAGCCAAATAGAAAATATTAATATATGTACAAATTTTTTTTTTTGAGACAAAGTTTCGCTCTTGTTACCCAGGCTGGAGTTCAATGGTGCGATCTCGGCTCACCACAACCTCCGCCTCCTGGGTTCAGGCAATTCTCCTGCCTCAGCCTCCCGAGTAGCTGGGACTACAGGCACGCGCCACCATGCCCAGCTAATTTTTTGTGTTTTTAGTAGAGACAGTGTTTTACCATGTTGACCAGGATGGTCTCGATCTCTTGACCTCGTGATCCACCCGCCTCGGCCTCCCAAAGTGCTGGGATTACAGGCTTGAGCCACTGCGCCGGCCACAAATATTATTAATATACAATGTTTCATCCAAATATACAACAAAGAGGAATTGTCTCACTAAGATTTGGCTTGAAACTAGTGAACAACATCCGTTGGAGACACCACCAGTTCCAACTTGAGCACTCTGACAGGTCCTGTGGAGGCTCTGGCTTTCCCGGAGTTCCCTCTTTCCCACTAAAGGTGTATCGTACATCAGGTGCATGAAGAAAAGGAAGCAGTGGATGCCTCTCTAGTTTTAACTTTATGGCTCTGGTGAGGTCTCCCTGTTAAGTACTAGATGATCCTGGGACTTAGCATCTCTTCTTGGTATATAACAAAAAACATTTTCTTTATCCCAACATGGGTCTTTGCTGACCATGCTTGATGACCCATCCTGGCCAACACTGATTGGTGCTGGAATACACCCTTTGTCTTTTTCAGGAATAACTGACTTAGCAGCAACGGCTATTGATGTTCCCAGTATTCATCTGTATCTAGATGACAGAAATCTTTACTCTTCCGGGTAAGCGTTGAAGAGACCCATCTGCTTTATGAGACACTGTGAGGGGGGCCACACCCGTCACCTGTCATCTGGAAGGACTTGAACTTCAACATTACTGGCTTCCACTGCAGATGACATGTGGCATGCTGGGATTTTTTTCTTTTTAAGGAGCTTTGGATTCTGATTTTTTTTCCCTACACATTTCCCTCTGTTCATCAGGAGGATACAATTCTGGAAGTTTCTCCCAAATTGGCAGCTCTTTTAAAGATAGCCATTGCTCACTGGCGATGGGTCTGGATGAGCAGCTTTTCTGGGCATCACACTGGACCACAGGATAATGAGTTGGCCTCATCCTCAAGGCCGACTGTGCAGAACCATGGCGACGCTTTGCTGGCCGGTTCATAAACCAGTGAAGTGGCATAAAGCTGGCACCAGAAAACAGGTGGTTGACTGGTATTTGTTTTTTAAATGTGTCCAGAATTAATTGGCTTATACATTGGTTGGCAGTGGGTCCTGACGAGATGCTGTAAGACACAGCATTGAAAAACGACTCCCCACTGTGCCTTCTGAACACAGACGACAAATATTTGTGTATTCAGTGGATTTGCAGCTCATAATCCTCTATTAAACTGCATCTCCCAATCCCATCTGGAAAGTTCAAAAGAAAACTATTTCCCAATTATATGTTCAGCTGATCGTTCTTTGTTCTTATTGTTTCATAGATGGGGCTTTTGTGACAATCGTCAGCTTGTTTACAAATGTTTTTAATTAAAGCCGAGAGACTCTGGGAATCGGGTCCTGGGATAAACAGCTCGCCACATAAAAGCGTATTCCTCAAATGTTTGACAGGACAAGAGTCATTCTGGTAAATTCTATTCTTGTAGGGGTGAGGAGAAGGGAGAAAGGAGGAAAGAAAAAGAGAGTGAGGGAAGCAGAGAGGGGAGAGGAGGACAGCCCAGGGGGCACACAGGGGGTCTGGGAGGTGGGAGGGGGCCAGGAGGTGAGGGGAGCCGGCAGTTGGGAGGGGCCGGCAGGTGGGAGGGGCCAGGGCCGGCTGCAGTGGAGCCTCCGGGCCTTGACATTCACACAGACACCATCAGCACCATTGGCAAGGCTGCAGCCTGTGTTTTCATCCAAATCCACAACCTGAAAGGAAATAACTTTCCGACTCGTGGGCTGAGCAAGGGAAGCTCTTTACCAGTTTCTCTGCCTGCTGGCAGCTTGTTCTGGGCTCAGCTGGTCCAGACCCCAGCCTGTGTCCGTGGGAACTCTGGATGGAGGAGGCTGCAGAAGCACCTAAGCATGATCTTGATGAAGATGTTGAACTCATCTCGGCAGGGCCAGTGCTGTGAACGGGAGGAGCTCCATGTCTGCCCTGGAATCCATCCTTCTTCTGGACAGAGCCTTGCCCGGTTGACCCCATCATCTGACAGCCTGGTAATCCTCATCTGCTCAGCATTTGGTCAATTCTCCACTCTCTGCATGAGCACAGGGGTTGCTGGATGATTTAAATATGACTTCTGTTCAGCTTCAGATGCAGCAAGTGGTTCCACAGGGTGCTCTTCCAGGCAGACAGAGAGGGACAAGGGCCAGAGATACACAGGTAGAAGGGGAAAACCAGGCTCGGATGGCTGAGGACAGTGGGAAGAGGCAGTGTGGGCAGGCGGTGCGGCAGGCTTTGCTGAGATGTCTTTACTGGCAGGTGCGCCTTGCCCTTGCCAGGGACACAGCAGACCCTGGGTCTCTCATTGCCCCCCCTTATCTTGCTGGAACCCTCTTCACACATGCCACCAGGGAAGCGTGTCAGGGTCCTCACCTTCCTGGAGGTCAACATCTTCTGCCCCTCTGGTGCTGGGAAAGGCCCCAGGAGCACAGTTGGGGCTCAGCATAGACCCAGCAGACATAGCACATCAGTGAGCTTCCTTCACAGCCTGCCCCTGGCTGAAGCATACACTGCACACGTTTAGGACAGTGGGCAGACGGTGACAGGCAGACTACGCATGGAGCCCTGACTCTGGGCACTGCTCACTCCACACCGGCATCACCCTCTCAGGTCCCTTTAGGGGTGGCCATATTGGGTGCTTATTTTCTGATCTCAGATGTAAATCATACTGGTTATATAAGCAGCAGACATTAGAGAAATACAGAGTAAAGAAAGACCTTCCCTGAAGTGAACAGAGCCTGAAATGCCTTCCCCTAAGTGCTGATATGAGATACTTCTCTCTCCACACAACGAACATGCCACGTGCACTTTCATTTATTTATTTATTTACTTATTTATTTTGGAGATGAAGTCTTACTCTGTTGCCCATGCTGGAGTACAGTGGTGGGATCTAGGCTCACTGCAACCTCCACCTCTTGGGTTCAAGCGATCCTCTTGCCTCAGCCTCCCAAGTAGCTGGGACTGCAGGTGTGGGCCACCATACTTGGCTAAATTTATTTTGTATTTTTTTGGTAGAGATGTGGTTTCACCATATTGATCAGGCTGGTCTCGAACTCCTGACCTCATGATCTGCCCGCCTCAGCCTCCCAAAGTGTTGGGATTACAAGTGTGAGCCATCGCGCCCAGCCTGCACTTTTTATTTCTATATAGTACACGGTGACATGTCTCATACTTAATCACAAAACACTGTGTGTAAGGGTCTGCATCCCTCTGGAAAGAATTTCTACCAGTCCATAGCCCGTGGGAGGTATGGAGGCTGCCCCGGCCCACATATGTGGGTGAGGCTGGCTGTGTGCTCCATGAGGCTGGGCTGTGTCCTGTGGGTGTCCTGCTCTGAGAAGATCTCTCCTCACCAGGTGGTCATGGGTCCCAGAGGTCAGTTGTGTTTTCATTTTTCAAGGAAAGGCTCTGTCTTGGAAGGATGAAAGAGCGGTCCTTCCTTCCTAGGGAAGAAAAGCAGTGGATGGGGGGATCCAGTCCAGGGCCAGGAAGGGGTGGGAATACAGGGCCCAGGGAGAAGGCTCATACTCTGTGCCTGAGCAGGAAAGAAGCCCAGGGACATGGAGACACTGGCAGAGTCTGGCCTGGTATAGCATCCCTGAGAGGACCTTATACCTGTACTGGGCAGGGTAGTTGCAGGCAGGGGGCCCGGATGCTGGAATCAGAAGGTATTCTGGGCCCTGGAGAGGAAGGGCCCCTCCAGGTGTCCCCAGAGAGGATACTGAGAGTTGCACATGGACCTCTGCCCTCCAGGAGTGGTTTGGAGACAAAATGCCAATTTGCCAGATCCCTGGAGACCTGGCCAGTGTGTCCTGGAAAGCCACGGCTCTGTGTTCCTCAGAGTGATAGAAATGAACCTGCCACTGATCAGCCCTTAGACACTGAAGAAGGCTTCTCGAGGTGGCCTAGCTGGCCCTGGGCCTCGGAGCTGGGATTTGAGGGGCAGCCACACGGGCTGGGACCACAGGGAAGCTGAGGGTGGAGGAGCGGAGGGCAGGGCCCATGGAGGGGGCAGAGTCTGAAGGGCCTCCCAGGCCAGGGAATCAGAGGCCCCTGCAGGCCCTGGAGGAAAGGGCAATGGACCAGAGTGTGCTTGGTGCCTGTGATCCCAGGTAGACCAGGGCAGCCAGACACACCTGCTGGACGCCCTGGCAGTAAGGACAGAGTGGCACTGAGATGGATGGCAGCTCCTCTCCCGCGGCAGCACCACCCAGGCGGGGGCTCCAGTTTGCAGCTGACCAAGAGCCAGGGCAGTGCGTGATAGCCGAGTCTGAGCTCATGGCCAGGCCGAGGGCAGTTTCTGGGCCTCTCTGAGCAGAGGATAGCGGAAAAGTCCTGGCTGCACTCGCTGTCTCTCCTGCCCACATGCTGGGCTGTGCCTTCAGTCACCCATGGAGATCGATCCCCTGTGGGCAACCCGAAGCCAGCCCGTAGGCTCGTAGCGTTTCCATAGCAACCAGCCTACTTCCGAGTGGGAAGGAGCAAGGCTGGGAAGACCAACAAAAGACACAGCAGAGCCGCATGGGCGCGGTCGACAGGATGCAGCCTGTGCCCCCAGCCCTCACAGGTGCCTCCTGCCACGGACTGTGACCCGGATTCCCGGAATAACGCGTGGAGCCCTCATCTGAATACTCAGCTGCTGCTCTCAGAGGGCCCTGGGCCTTCTACCCAGTAACTCCCAGACTGTCCAAGTCATTTCTACAAGACGCTTTAATAAAAGTTCTTACGTAGAAAATCAGTCAAGGGGAGTGGGGCAAGCAAGGAAGACGACAGGGAGGCAGAAAATGCGGTGCCTGGAGCACATTTCCAAGTCAAATGGAGAGTCAGGCAGGGGATGGGAAAGCCCCGAGGGCCCCGGGCCAGGGGCGAGGGTCAGGCTTTCTGGGGTGCCTTGGACTTGGGGCTCACCCCACTGAACCCCTCCTGGTAAATGCCCTTTGCAGGTGTTCTCAGGCCCTTCAGCAGCTGCTCTGGGGCTCAGGACTCTGATTCACTGACATGAAGGGAACAAAGCTGGGTGACCACAGAGCACTTTCCTTCCTTCTAAGGTGCACCACGGAAGTGCTCAAAGTCTTATGCCCAAGAGCAGATCCCTAGGGGTAGACAATGTTATTTGCGAGAAAGCCTTTTTTTTTTTCCCAGAATCAAGAGACATATTCCTGAAATTCTTCCTTGCCCTACGGCTTGGGTCATGGGTACCGAGGAAGGTTCAGGGTGGCCCTCTTGTCCAGGCCACAGAGAGACTGGTCCATCCCAGCCTCAGGGAGCGGCCTTTTACTCTGACAATTCAGAGCACGCGTGGATTGGAGGAGGCCTGTGAGGCTGGCGCTGCGCGTGGCTTTCCCGGTCCAGTTAGGAAGGCCCTGGGAAGGCTGGTGAGAAAGGTCTGACTCCCTTCGTCCTCGCAGCATGTGGCCAGGCCAGACAATCCCTATATCCGAGCATTCAGATCAGGCTTCCCTGCATCTGTGAGTGTCAGCCACAAAGGGCAGAACATTTGTTGTAAATGTTAAAAAAGCCGCCATGTGCACAGGAAAACCGCCCCAGGATGCAGGGCTGTGCTCTGAAGCCATCGCTCACAGCTTCATCGGAGACGTTCTGCCTAATCATTTACCCGGGAGGGAGAGGAGAGACTTCGCTTTGCAAAAATCACGCCGTAAGATTTTTTATTGAGCAATCTTCTGCTTCTCAGAGTATCAGAAGCCTGAAGACAGCTGAAAAGCGAGGCTCGGGAACGTCTGAAATAATAAATTGATTTTTTTATCTCTCTTGATTCCATACTGCCGTGAATCACATATTCTCCAGGTATCCCATAAGTGACGAAATATAACCACCCTTTCCTCGGCGGACTGCTGACACAGCCCGTCCGTCACGGCTGGAGGGAGGGTGGAGCAGCACCTGCCTGTAAACCAGCTCCCAGCTCCGCCCTGCTCTGCTGGCCCAGGGCACCCCGACTGCTGAGGAAGACCTTCCCTCTCCAAACAAGATAGTTCTGTTGAGAAGGCAACAGCCAATCCGTCATTTCTTGAAAGACACAAAAGGAGCCAATTGATGGATATCCAGACACCTTGGTGTGGAGTGAGCGGCCTGCTCTGGGGAGGCACCCACAGCGCTCCCCTGACACCTGCTTGCTCGGAGAAGGAGGGCTGGCCTGGGGTGAATGCGTTTCTGGTGAAATGCTCCAGTGCTCCTGGTGTGTGTCAGTTGTACCCACTCTGGCTTCTCTAAGATTATTCAAAACGTATTTATCAGACGCCAGACACAGCAGCTTGATGTGCAATTAACGGCTTCACAGTAATGAGCGTGGGATGAGAGGACAAGTGAATTCCTGTCCGGGAGTGGTCAGTGGACTCACCTTCTCCTGGGGAGGCCACGGAATGGACTTCCTAAGTGGGATGGGCAGCATCCCCTTATGAAAAACTGTCAGCTCCTCATCCTCCCCAGGGCAGTGGAAGGCGCCCATCGTGGAGGAGGAGGGAAAGAGAATCCCCGTGGATCCCAGCAAGGGGTCCACTCCAGGTGCTCCCTTCAATTCAGGGCCCCACTGCCCCGGGAGGGGGTGGCAGAGGGGGAGCAGGGGAGCCCAGGAAGGTGTAGGTAGGGGCCATGTGGACGTGGTCTTGTAAGGAGGGGAAGAAAGGGGCTCTCAGAGTTACCCAAAGCTGCCCATGCTCTGCCACCCTCTCCTCATGGGGAGCAGAGCCAGGAAAGACATGGAGGGTGGACAGAGGGAGGTGTGTTCCCCAGGACCCCAGACCTTCCTCTGCGGACGTTTACAAGCATTCAGTGAGGAGGGTTTGAAGAGCACAGGTGCTCAGAACAGGCCCAAGGAAGACAGGTGGAACACCATGATCTGTAATCATGTTAGCCAGGACAAGCAGAAAAAAGTACGTGTGGGGTTCTGGTGGCATTTATGCTGATGTAAGGACTCAGACACGTAAACAGGTTCAGGAGAATCATGAATCCCCCAGTTCATGGCTCTCCACAGGCACCTCACCCCCACCCTCCTCCTGAAAGGCCCACGCCCCTCCCTTTCATCTCGTAAGCTCCATGCCACTGAGAGCCGGATAAACTGTCACCTTTGAAATCAATGTTTGTTTGATGCTACTTGCCCCCATCCTAACCCACACCAAAGGGGTGATGATGCCACATCTCTCTGCTCCCCACTATGGCAAGTCACTGAAGATGGCTTTCCACGGTCACTGCCTCCACTTCCTCACCCTCATTCTTGCCTCAGGTGGCTGCAGTCCAGGCTCCTCTTATCTTTGGCATGACATGTGCCAAGGTCAACAGCACACCATGGGTTCCCAAAGCGTATCCCAAAGCTTTATCTCAGTATCCCAAAGGTGGATACTGAGCCTCAGTATCCCAAAGGTGGATACTGAGCCTCAGTATCCAGCTCTCCTCAGCAACAGTCCTCGCGGCTGGCCTGTCCCTCACAGATGCACTTTTCGCTCTTGGCTCCTGGGACATTACATAAACACCACTGTTATTCTCACTTTCTTTCCTAACCAACCAGAGTGGAAACTCTCACATTAACAGGGTGGCAGGCAGAGTACTCGGAAGGGTCTTGCCTAAATGGTGGGACTGATTACCTTTGACCAAAGGCTGTTCTGGCCCCAACTGAGAAAGCTTAAAAGCTAGACCTGAAAGGACCCCCCTGTTTCTAAGTAACCAAACTGCGTCCTGGAACATGACTCAAAAATATCAGCACTCTCTAAGGTTGATTTTACAACACCTAGAGTATCATCCAACATGAAGAGGCAAAGAAACAGGAAAACAGAACCTACAATAGAGAATAAATCAACCAACCAAAACTGACCAGAAGATAGAATAGATAAAAATACTAGAACAGTTATAATTATGTTCCATGTTTGGAAAGCCAAAGGAAAGATTAAATATGTTAGACTCATTGAACATATAAAAAGATTCAAGCCTGACTTCTGGAGATGCAAACTACAATGCCTGAGGTTCAAATCATCCTCGATGTGATTGCTGGTAGACTGCGCGTTGCCAACAAGAAGATTTGTTAGTGTGAAGACGAAGCAGCTACCGCCTTGAAGAATGCAGAGAGTGAGAGAAAAGCAAAGGTGAAGAGAGCATGAGTGAGCTGTGCTTGGGTAGTTTAATAAGGCGGGTACGTGGGATCAGATACCACACAGGGAGAAGGAGAAGGGGGCAGAAATAACACTTTTAGGAAGAGTCAAAACCTTCATGGAATCGACGTACTCTATAAACCTCTACATCCGAGAAGCTGAATGAATCCCAAGCACAGCAAACATGGAGAGAACCACACCCACACTCAGTGCAGCAACTTGTTCAAAATCAGTCATAAAGAGAAAAATCTTAAAAACATTCAGAGAACAACACATATTGCCTGCGTAAGAGCAAAGATAATAGTGATGGAAATTTTTAGTTGGAAATACTGTAAGGTGGAAAACAGAGAGCCAGCAACTTTAAAGTGCTGCAAGTAAGGAGATAGGGGGTAGAGGGGGAAACTGTCAGCCAGGAATTCTATACCCAGTGAAAGCAGTCGGATGCCAGAGACTCTTAGAAGACACTGAGCATCGCTTGGGTCAGTCTGCCTGTCTGCCTAACCAACTAACCATCCATCCACTCATCTTCTATCTACCTATTCATCTATCTATCTATCTATCTATCTATCTATCTATCTATCTATCTATCTACATACCTATTCATCTATCCATCCTATCTATCTATCTATCTATCTATCTATCTATCTATCTATCTATCTATCTATCTATCTATCTACATACCTATTCATCTATCCATTCTATCTATCTATCTATCTATCTATCTATCTATCTATCTATCTATCTACATACCTATTCATCTATCTACCCATCCTATCTACCTATCTATCTCTATCTATCTCTCTATCCATCCATCCTCTCCTCGCTCTCTCTATCTACCTTACTATTATGATTATTATGCCACAGGAACGCACTGAAAGCTTTACAACAGGAAAGTGATACATGACTTATGTTTGTAGTTCAGGTTTGTGAGACTAAATTTTTTTAGCTTTTTTGTATATCTTTTCAGACATGTCTTTATTGTTTCTTTATTTTTAAAGCATATGATTTTCTTGTGTATTCTGCCTAAAAAGAAGTCACACTGTCAAATAATTTTGGAGGGAAGTGCATTCTATACACTTTTCTTTCTTTTTTTTCATGAAAGAAAGAAAGAGAAAGAGAAAGGGGGAGTGAGAACAGGAGTCTTGCTCTATTGCCCAGGCTGGAATGCAATCTAAAAATAGGTATTAAAAACCTATTTTATGCCAATAATTGTGCTTGACAGCAGAGACAGGGAGGAATAAGGGAAGAAAATAACAAACAAGCAGCCAAAAAATATTTCATTTAAGTCTGTGAAATGCTGTGCAAATGCTGAAGAGTGATTTCCTTCCAATTATGTGGTCACTTTCAAAATAGGTGTAATGTGATACTGAGAAAAATGCATGTTTTGTGGACCTGGGGTGAGGAATTCTATAAATATTCACTGAGTTTACTTGTTCCAGGTCTGAGTTCAAATCATAGATGTCCCTGTTAATTTTCTATCTCATTGATCCATCAAATATTAGCAATGTGGTGTCAAAGTCTCCTGCTATTATTGTGCGGGGGTCCAGGTCTCTTTATAAGTCATTAAGAACTTGTCTTACGTATCTGGGTGCTCCTATATTGGGTGCATATATATTTATGATCATTGACTCCTATTGTTGCATTGATCCTTTTACCATTATGTAATGTCCTTCTTCGTTTCTTTTAGTCTTTGCTACTATTAAAGTCAATTTTGTCAGAGACGAAAGTTACAACTCCTGTTTTTTGTTGTTGTTGTTGTTGTTGTTTTCTCTCCATTTGATTGGTGAGTCTTCCTCCAATCCTTTGAGTCTTTGTGTGCCCTTGCTTATGAGATGGATCTGGATACAGCATCCCTATGGGTTTTGGCTTTTTATTCAATTTGCCTGTCTGTGTCTTTGATTGGGGCATTTAATCCATTTAAATTTAGGATTAATATTGATATTTGTGAATTTAATATTGTCATTTAATGCTACACTTTTCTTGAATCTTTATATGCTTAATAGCTCTGTGAATCCTTGAAATATAGAAAAGTCATCATCTTAAAAAATATATATGTGTACATATACATATATATGTATATATGTAAAAATATATACACATATACAAAAACATATACATATATGTATATATGTAAAATATATGCATATATGTAAAATATATACATATATGTACATATGTAAAAATATATACATATATACACATGTGTGTATATACATATATGTGTGTGTGTATATATATGTGTGTATATATATATTTTTTGAGACAAAAATCTCACCTGTTGCCAAGGCTGGAGTGCAGTGGTGCAATCTCGGCTCACTGCAACCTCTGCCTCCTGGGTTCAAGTGATTCTCCTGTCTCAGCCTTCCAAGTAGCTGGGACTACAGGTACCTGCACCATACCCAGTTAATTTTTGTATTTTTAGTAGACATGGGGTTTCACCATGTTGACAAGGCTAGTCTCAAACTCCTGACCTCAGATGATCCATCCACCTCTGCCTTCCAAAGTGCTGGGATTACAGGGGTGAACCACCACACCCAGCCAAAAAATATATTTTTAATTTAGTATGTATTTCAATTAAGAACTTAGTTTCTTAATGTGGGAAGTCTTTTCTTGTCCTCAGGTCTCATCTTATTTAGAGAACTAATGATGCTATTGTGCAGTATCTGGATTTAGGTTACCCATGTATCTAGTTATGAGTTCCCCCAAGGTAGGTACTGGGTCTACTTTATACTCTGAATTACTAGCCTGGAATTGGAGCACATTTTATACTCTAAAAATGCTTATAATACTAATGCATTTAGTTTCCTATTGAGATAACAATGTAATGTAATAAGGACTATTAACAAATCCCAGTTTTCTTGGAATAAATTCCATATCCTAAATATAAAGTGTCATGCAATCATTCAAACATTCACTGAATGTCTATGATGTGGCAGAACTTCCTCTCATGTTGAGAAATACAATAGCAATTGGGCAACATCTCTAGAGATTACTGGGAAAAGACACATAATAAACAGGTAAGTAGAATTTCAGAATAGTGGTAAGTCACGTGAAACAATTATAGTAGGTAAGGAGATGGAGAATGAATGGGGATTGGTGACCATTTTACTTAAAACTAAAACTATTGAAGAAATTAATTCTTAAGAACCTAGTGGGGTTCTTCCCTTCTCCCAATATCACCTCCACTCACAACTTTACCCCCAACAACTTCACCACCAAGAAAATCTTTGCCGTGTCTTGAGGTATTGATCACAGTTCATTTCTTCCTCTGCCCAATCACCCTCCTCTCCCCTTTACGGATTATGATTCCTGATAAAATTTTTCAACCTAATCTCCACTTTAGCTCCCACTTCCAAAGAACCCAGCCTGTGATACTATGCATAATAAATAGCATCTACCAAAAATTATATGAAAATATTATATTTACAGATTAAAAAGTGCTCTTTTTTCAGTCAGAAGTAAGACTGGTTGTCATCACTGGATGCTATTGAAAATCATATTACAGCTTCCAGAGGGAATAGTAAGATAATAAAAATAAAGTATAAATCATAAAAGGGTGAAATAAAACTGTCAACATGTCAGACATAAGAGATTCTGTAGAAAAAGTTTGCATGTGAAAAGGAGAGTTCAATGAGGTTGCTGGAAACAAGATAAAACACAAAGATCAAAAGCTCTACTAGATACAGAAACATCAATTAGAATCATACTGTAGTTTTTTTAAAACTGGTGGAAAAAAAGGCAAAGGATATGTATAGAAAATCAATGTGAAAGGAAACCCAAAGAACCAGGAATGTGATATGATTCTGAACCTCACTAGGAATCAGAGAAAAATAAAATCAAAACCAAAAGCAGTAGACTGACTCAGACAGACAGATTCAAACTTCAGACGGGTCCAGTGTTGACAAAACTGTAAAGCAATGATGGTGATTGAGGCTCACATTTGTGTAGCCAACTGGGAAAAATCTAATAAAATTAAAGATTCAAGTACCTTCCAGCTACAATTTCACTTTTAGGCATATATTCACAAAAAAATTCAGATCTCTATCAGACACTCCTATAGAGAGATTCTTATGGCATCATTGTATAAAGCAAAAGGGGTACAATTTCAGTGTTTATGAGCAAGGTGAATATATATTTCCTTGTGTTGAAGTACCATGTATTATTTTTAAAATGAGCTGCATGTGTCAACCTGAAAAACTTAAAATTTAATGATTGGAGTTTGACTTCCAGGATGTTAGGATAATGAGTACAGTGGATCCTCTCTTCCATGAAGCAACAATTTAACTGCTGAAAATTATGAAACAAAGCAGAAATAATGTCATTAATATCTCTGTAAATTGCCCCAAGAGCATACAGCACATGGAGAAACATCAATTCATGAAAATCTAGTAAGTTCAGTGAGAAGAGAGAGAGGCCATGGCATTTAGGTTACACTTGCATCTAGCTCTTCCCCCTTTCCCTTAGTTAACTGGGACTGAAGTTCCACTCTAAGTCTCTACAAACAAGAAGACAGGGAGGAAAGAAGAGACATTACTACTGACCTTAGGGAAAGATGATAATAAAATATTTTTTTTAAAAAAACTCTGTCAATAAATTAGATGACTTAGATGAAATGGACACATTCCTAGTAGGATTATCAATTTTCTCACAAACTCTTCCAAAAAGAAAATCAAAACCACTTCACAAGTGACTTTATAAGGACAGTATTATCCTGATACCAAAAGCAGACAAACATTTGGCAAGAAATAAAAAACACTGAACAAGCCTGGGTGCGGTGGCTCACACCTGTAATCCCAGCACTTTGGGAGGCCGAGGCAGGCAGATCATGAGGTCAGGAGTTCAAGACCAGCCCCACCAAGATGGTGAAACCCCATCTCTACTAAAAATAACTACAAAAATTATCCAGGCGTGATGGCACCGACCTGTAATCCCAGCTACTCAGGAGGCTGAGGCAGGAGAATTGCTTGAACCCAGGAGGTGAAGGTTGCAGTGAGACAAGATTGTGCCACTGCACTCCAGCCTGGGTGACAGGGTGTGACTCCACCTCAAAAAAAAAAAAAGAAAAATACTGAACAATATGCCTTATGGATAGTCATGCAAAATCATCAACCAAATAATAGAAAACAAAATCCTGCCACACATAAAAAGGTAATACACCATACGAAGCAGAATTTATCCCTGGAATTCAAGGTGGGTGTAGCACCTGCAAATAGATCACTGTAATATTCCATATTAAAAGCATAAAGTATAAAATCCCCACGGTCACTTAAATAATGCATAAAATACACTTCACAAAATGTAACATACGTTCATTAAAAAACCGAAGTGGGAATAGAAGGGAATTTCCTCAGCGTGATAAAGGCATTTACACATAAACCACAGGTAACATCATAATCACCATGAAAGGCTGAATGCTTGAGCCCCCTAAGGTCAGACAGAAGACAGAAATGCCTGCCCTTGCTGCTTCTCCAGCCTTGCCTGGAGCTTCCAGCCAGGGCAACAATGCAGGAAAACAAAATAAAAGTCACCCACACTAAAATTAAAGTAGCAAAATTAGCTGTAATTGCAGACAAACAGGATGATGTTTACTAGAAATTTCAAGGAACCCACAAATAAAATCTATTAGAACTGGGTAGCAAGAGCGAAACTCCATCTCAAAAAAAAAAAAAAACCAAAACAAAACTAACAAACAAGTTTAGCAACATTGCAGAACATAAGATCAATATACAAAATTCATTGTATTTCTAGTCACTAATGACAAGCAATTAAGAATAAATTTAATAAAACAATTCAATTGATGACAGAATAAAAATAATAAAATATGGAAATAAATTTAATAAAAAGTGTAATGCTTGTACTCTGAATACTAGAAACTATTTTTAAAATAAAGAGCTAAATAATTGGAGAGACATCATTTGTTCATGGATCAGAAAGCTTAAAATTAACGTGGCAGTACTCTCCAAATTGTTCTAAAAATACAACATAATCTCTATCAAAATACAAGCAGGCTCTTTTTTTGGTAGCAATTGTAAAATTTATTTCTTTGAAAATGCAAGAGATGCAGAATCACCTTTTTAAGTACTTTACCAAACCATAAGCAACTAAAGAAAAAACAGCCAAATTGAACTTGATTAAAATTAAAACTTCTTTGTTGAAAATAATACCATCAAGAAAGCAAAATGACAGTCCATGGGATGGGAGAAAACTTGTAAATCATATCTCTAAAGAGGGATTTATATCCAAAATATGTAAAGAACTCTTGCAAGCAAATAATTTTCATAATCTGGACAAATGTCTTTCCAAACAAGACAAACAAGTGACTGAGAAGCAATTACAAGTTGCTTAGCAACATTAAACATGACAAAGGAGCAAGTTCAACCCACACTTACCACCCTTCAGGACAGCTATAATCAAAAAGGCAGAGAGTAACCAGTGTTGGTGAAAACATGGACAAATCGGAGCTCTCGTCTCTCGCTGGTGGGAATGGAACTGTTGCCACTACATTCGAAAACATGTTGGGATTTTCTCAATATGTTCAACGTAGTTACCATACAAGTCAGCAATCCTACTAGGAGAGAAAGGAGAACATGTCCACATAAAGACTTGCACACAAATGTTTATGGGAGCATTATTCACAGAAGCCAAAAGTTAGCTTGGGTGGCCAATAAATACAGGTAGAAATAGTAAATGCAATTTGCAAACACAAAAAATACATGGGATAATATTCATCGTATTCCTGCAGTGGATGAGGTTAAATAGCACGAAAGTTATGGATTCCTGGGATAGTGGGCAGAATTCACCAGTAAGAGTGTCTGTGCCAAGAGCCTAAGCTGATGGCATTCTTTGATCCTATCTCTTGAACTGAATGAAGAAATTTTTCAGTAGTGTCTGAACCGTCAAAGGTTAGAAGTGTATTTTGTTCTGGATGGAAACCGATCATCCCTTTGACTTCTTGTTTGAGTAAGTTTAGTGTGTACTTTTCCCTGAACACACGAGGAACGGCTTATTTACCCGATGAGAACACCTACCACGTGGTTAAGACACCACATTTGTTGGATCGATTTTATTTTATCTAGAAGTAAATATATAAATGCAATATTGCCACTTTATTTTTGGATAAACATTTTGCCAAGATTCTATTTACACAGACATTTGATCCCCAGAGCGTTTACAAATATGGGTTGTGTGTCGCCAGCTTCCTCTGGTCGGCCAGCTGTAGGCAGCCCGTAAGAGGGATGGCCCCTCCTGAAATTGGAAGCGAACTTGGAACCTCGTGAGCACCGCCATGCTGCCCATCTGTTCCTGCGTGTCCAATATGCGAAGCGTGTCTCTCCAACACAACAGCAAAGTGCCTCAAGTCTCATTTCAGAGAAAGATAAAAGACAGGACACAATTCTTCCAAAAACACATGCCCAGGGCCCAGGTGGCTGAAGAATGAATACTTTGTCATATAAAGAAATAATTTTATGGGTAAATTGCAACCGTATTTCACCAGTTTTGTGTCCAACAGGATTGCGGGGAAAGTTGACAAGTGGAGATCATGGCTTAATATCTCTTTCCGAGCAACTGTGTGCAGATGGCCCCGTAAATTATTTTTATAGGGAGACTTTTTATTCCACCCCTTCCTATCACTTGCACATGTCTCAGCTGCAGACAAGTATCTGTAAAACCCACCCCTCTGCCACCAGGCAGCTCTGTCTCCCTCACCCCGCACTCTGTAGTGGTTTAACAAACCACTGGCTAAAACCAGGATTTGAGATGCCTTCTCTCAGCTTCAGGCTGGTGCAGAGGGCTGGGCAGCCTCACTGTGTACCCCGTGGGAGGGCTGCCTGGGCCCAGCCTGCACCTTCTGTGCAGAGTCCACGCAGGGGCTTTCTCAGCCCCCATCACAGTCAGGGGTCAGGGCCAGTTCCCCCTGCTTTACCACGGCCCCCGAACCTGCAAGCACAGCGTGGTAGGGGCAGCAGCCCTGTGTTAGTGGAGCTGGGCAGAAGGACCACTTGGCAAATGCATGGAGGCCTGGGCCCCACCACTCCTCAGGACCCAGGACAGGGGCCTTTATAGTTCCTCATTCGAACCAGGCCCCGTTGAGAGTGAAAGAGGAGCCATCAAAAATGAGACCAAGGAAACAGGCGCCCACCAGGCCCATCTGGGGAGCCCAGGCCAGCAGATCCCTGGGTGCAGCAGGACCTGGCCGTGCCTCCGCCTGCCTTCAGAGGAGCCTCAGTGACCCTTGCATATGCACCGAGGAGGCCACCAGAGGAAGTGGACGTTGGCCTTTCCTTGTGACATGACGAAGCCACCCACAGGGCATTACCGCTGACAGCACCAAGCATTTGCATTCAGGTTGGTGACTTGTGAGGTCAGAACCCCTGCAGGCTCGGGGTCAGGCTGGGATCCTCGCTGCTGTGACCAACAAGGGGCCTCGGGCCCTCACTCATGGGCAGCCTCCCCTGCATGCCAGGCGCCATGGCAGGGGGCTGTGAAACCCTCATGGGGCTTTTGATGGCGCCTAGGTTGTGCTGGTTTTAGGGGAGGACTTTCGTGGGTATCTGGGGCTTCTAGAAAGAACATTCTGGCCAGGCGCAGTGGCTCACATCTGTAATCCCAGCACTTTGGGAGGCCGAGGTGAGTAAATCACTTGAGGTTGCGAGTTCGCGACCAGCCTGACAAATGTGAAGAAACCCTGTCTCTACTAAAAATACAAAATTAGCTGGGCCTGGTGGCGCATGCCTGCAGTTCCAGTCACTCGGATCTGAAGCACGAGAATCATTTGAACCTGGGAGGCGGAAGTTGCAGTGAGCTGAGATTGTGCCACTACACTCCAGCCTGGGCAAAAATAAAAAACCCCCAAAAAACGCATTCCAGGAGACACGAAGCTTGGCCTCGTGAGGCCTGGTCCAGGAAACACAAGACATCTCATCCTCCACATTCTGTGGGCTGAGGAAGTGGCCAGGCTTCCAGATCTAGGGCCACTGGCCAGGAGCCAGCTCCAGACAAGAGAATCAAAGGGCATGAGGCCACCCTTACTCCGGGGCATCACCGGACTGACGGAGCTCAGGCCTCCTGCGTGCGCTGCGGGACCCTCCGTGAGATGTGGGCTCCTCCTGCCCGTAGTCCCGGCCCTCTGCTTCGGCCTGGTCTCACTCTTTTCATAACAGAAGGCTTCACCTCTGTGACTGGTCCAGGTGTGGCTGTGTGTCCCAGGGAGGCCTGTGCTCAGTGTCTCTGCACACCCAGCTCCTGGGTCTAGGGCTGGTCCAGGTGCAGCCATGTGTGTGTCCTGGGGAGGCCAGTGCTTGGTGGCTCTGCACACCCAGCTCCTCCTGGGTCTAGGGCTGGTCCAAGTGCGGCCATGTGTGTGTCCCGGGGAGGCCAGTGCTCAGTGGCTCTGCACACCCAGCTCCTGAGTCTCCGCTGGGTGGGGGTGATGGAGTCCCCTCGCCACCAACAGATGCCATTGTCCCTCTCCTCATGGGCAGGACTGGTGGTCAAGCTCAGGTCCTGGACTTGGCTACAGAAGGGCAGAAGGCCACAGACCTAAGGGACACCTCAGGATCTCAGCTCTTTCAGCAGCATGCGTGCAGACAAGGCCTGCAGCCCATGGGTCCTTGTGTGGGGGCTCCTGCCCTGATCATGCTTCCTGAAGGCAGGGGGAGGCACCTGAGGGCCCTCCAGTCCCCAGGCTCTTCCCACACCTGTGTGCAAAGGGGCTGTCCCTTCTAAGACCCCATGTTTTTAGGGATGCCTCTGTGTGTATGGGAGAGAGAGAGAGAGAGAGTGGGACAGCAATAAACACTCAGCGGACCAGAGCAGGCGACTACTCAACGGCAGTGTCTGCTTTGGAATGAAAAGCACCCACATCTAGTTCTTGCATCCCCACTTCTCCAACCACTGCACTCAGGGGTGTGTTCCCCGTCTCTGTCCCAGCTTGTCCCTCACGCCTGGGCCACCCGCCACCAAGCTTCAGCCCCAGTGGATGGCAGAGGTGGGGACCAGATGGGACCCTATGTCCCCAAGCCCCCTAATGCGCTCCTGCACCAGCCCTGCAGGGGAGTCCCGGCCTGTGCTGCTGGGCGGAGCAGGCTCAGAGCCAGAGCAGCGCATCCTTGCAACTCACTTGCTGGGGGGAGCGTGGCTTCCTGTCGCTCCTCTTCTCTGGGTGTTGCCAAACTCCACTCTTCTGCAGCTTACAGAGTTCACGGAAGATTCCATTTGAAAAGAAGTCCCTGTGTTGAAGGTGCTTCCACATTCTCCTGTGATTTGGACGGGATCTCTGTGTAATGGCTTCCATCTGTGACTCCCTTTACTGGCGAGAGAAGCGAAACTCAAGGACAGAGAACATCCTGGTGACATGAAAGTAGTGACCGGGGTTGGCATTCAAAGCAGACGGCATGGGCCAGGCGGTTGCAGGCTGGAAACGGCTCCACAGTCATCAGGCTGGAAAACCCGTGACACATCTCAGCAGGGCTGTGGGTATTCCAGTTTCAAACCGGGTGTATGGAGGGCTAGTTCACACAGTGAGAGTCACCCCCAAATACCACGAGCGGGATTCTTACTTCCCCACAGCCCCGGACCCTCTGCTGCCAGCCCCTGCCCCCGCCACAGCCCGCCACGCTGATGGACTTCCGTGCAGAATGTCTCACTAAGGGCGTGACACACGTGTATCTGAGCTGTGACTGTTATGTCGTGTGGTTTGCTGTTTCTTGCTGCAGAAGTGTGTTCCATTGTGCGGCCCTACTGCTCACCCGCTTGCCAGGTGAGACTTGGATCGCTTCCGGGTTTTGGCTGTTGTAAACAAAACTGCTGTAAGCCTCACACACACATTTGTGTGAGTATTTCCTTTATTTCTCCTGTACAAATACGTAAAAGTGTGGTTGATGGATGGTACAAGCTATTGATACAGATGTTTAACAGCTGTACTGAGGTACAGTTTACAGTAAAATTCGCCCATTGTATGAGTGCAATTCAACTATATTTAAACTTTTACAGTTGTGCAGCCATTGCAACAACCTGGATTTAGAACATTTTCACCAGACAAACTCCCTGCCACCCATTTGCAGCTTAATCCCTCTTCCGCCTCCAGCCCTAGGTGAACACTGGTCTGCTATCTGTGCTTATAAATGTACTGTTCCTGATATTTCTTACAAACAGTCATACAGTGCATCAAACTCCTTTTGTTCAGTGTGCTTCTGAGGTTCATCCATTCTGTAGCGTGTCTCCACGGCGTCTTCCTCCTTCACACCAAGTAGCATTCCACGGTGTGGGTGCAGCTCATTTGTGCTACACATTACCGACTGATGGACGTTTGGATTGCTGCCTGTTCTGGGCTCTTATAAATAATGCTGTTGTGAACACTCGTGCACATGTGTCTACATGAGCATATGTCTTCACTTTTTTGGGTAGATTCCAAGGAGGAAAATGGCTGAATTGTACAGTAAGCCTGTGTTTAACTTGTGGGATTTCTTCTATTTAAGAACTCTGTGTGGGGCAGCAGTAATCTACTGGGACGGGTGGCAGAGGTAAGTTTCTCTCATGATGTGTCCGTGGGAAAAAGTGCATTTAGTGTCCCTGGAGACCAACCCAGGTCCTGCCCGTGAAACTGGAGTCCTCGCTGCTCTCTTTAGAAGATATCTGTTTCAGACCCAGAGATCCCTGAGAAGGGCTTGGGCAGGAGTGGCTTTGTCTAGAGGATACTTGCAGACATTTCCAGGCAAGCTCACACCAGCCCGTGGCCCCAGCAGGCTTTTTAACAAGTGGGCCTTCTAGGGACCTGCAGCGGCCGTAGGTGTGAAGGACATGTTGGGTGTGTCAAGAAGCTCAGTCAGAACTCCTGGTTCCCTTTGCACTTCTGGCCCCCAGATCCACCATGTGAGTCATAGAGAACCAGAAAATGTGGAAAGCCTCCCACTCAAACACGTCACCACACCACCGGTGAGGGCAGATAAAGAAGCTCCATCTGAAGGAGGGAAACGTCCACTGAAATGGATGGCTTTGGAGTGCCTTGAGTGTTATTGCTGTAAATGAATATCCACATCTCTGACATGAGTGGCACTTAAGTATCTGATCCTTCAATTCAGAATGAGCAAGGAACACCATAAGATGGAAGGGTCAGTGTGGGACTGAATGCGAGGTCTCTGAAGAACCGTGAGGGTGGTGTTCACATCTTCAGAGACAGAAGCCCGTATTAGTCCACTTTGCATTGCTATAAAAGAAACCCACGACTGGGTCACTTATTAAAAAAAGAGATTTATTTGGCTCAAGGTTCTGCAGGGTGTCCAGGAAGCATGGCTCCAGCATCTGCTTCTGGTCAGGACTTCAGGAATAGGCAGAAGAGGAGGAGAAACTGCATGTCACATAGCAAGAGAGAGGTCAGAGAGAGAGAAGGTGACAGGCTCTGTAACAGTCAGCTCTCCTGTGAGCTAGCAGAGCAATAACTCACCCAAGGACAGCACCAAGACATCCATGAGGTACTGACCCCCATGAACCAAATACCTCCCCACCAGACCCTTCTCCAACACAGGGGGTCAATTTCGGCATGAGGTTTGGAGAGGACAAACACACAAACTGTAGCAGAAACTTTAGACAATCCTCTCTGGGCACGCAGCCTCGTGTTTCAGCCCCCGAAATCTGGGGGCTGGTTGTCACTGCAGCAGAACGCATCCTGCTCTGACTGACACTAATACTGTTTACAAGAGCACGTAGAAAAAGAAACGGAATTAACCAAAGAAGCGAGTCATCCTTTATGAGAAAATTATTCTACTTTTCTGAAAGACATTAGAGGAGACATAAATAAGGGGGAAGAGATGCCAAGTTCATGGATGATAAAATCAAATGTGGAAAAATCTGAGAACTCTCTGCAAATTGGTCTAATTTTTCAATACAATTCTAATCAAGATCTCAACAGGGTTTTTCTTGGAACTTGACAAACTGAATGTAAAATTTATATGAAAATGCCAAGGGCTAGGAATAGATAAGACTCCCTGAGAATAGCCAAGCACAGAGAGTGTCCAGTCACATAATAAAACATTTATTCTAAGGTTATGGTAATCGGACAATGAGGACAGGTGCAAGGAAGGGCACCAGGCCAACAGGAGACAGCCCAGACCCAGACCCAGACCCACAGCCACGGCGGCATCCCGAGCGCACAGACGGTCCCACGGTGATGGGGAAAATGAACGTTTTTTCAGTCGTCCTTCGGCAACTGGTCCCACATCTTAGAACAACATTGAAAGGGGCTCTCAGTCATTCTAAAGAACGTAGTTACTGTGAGACTAGCGATATGTACATTCAGTGTTATAATTTTAAATTGCGAAATTATCAACACTATTTTCTTTATGAAATCATATATAGAAAAGCCACGAGCAGAAACATAAACACAAAATTCAGGAGGGCAGGAGGGCAGGAAGATGGAGATGTGCTCAAGGAATGGAGACCCTGGGGCTGCATGGAAATCTCTGATGCATAGGCAACGTGAGGGGTTCATTGCTGTTAATTATAATGTTCTTTCTGCCTTAGGCAGTTTAGGTATATTTTCTTAAATGTAAGAAATATTTCAAGATGAAACTTTTGAAACCAACCCTATCTCTTTACTTTAGAAGCTGCTGTGGGTCCACTGCCATTTCCTTCTGGTAGAAAAGGGGAAGAGTGAGAAAGCAGAAAGCTTGGAGGGATGTGGGGTGGCTGGAAGGCTTCTGTGTGTTCCCATTCTCCAGAGAACTTTTACATAAATGTCAAAGAATGAAGTGTTTAGAATGATAGCATATGTGTCCACAGTCTGATTTGGGAAATTGTCTAATTAATTTGAAAATTCATTTTGAATGTAATTTAAATACAACAAAGCCAGTCTGTCGTTAACAGAGCACCTGTCTGGGCTTTGCTGACTTGGGCTTCTAGCAACTCTGTTTTGCTCTGAATTGAGCTTTCCCATCTTGGAAACACGTGCACAGGCAGGGAGCATCTCAAGTTTCACTGATGGTCGGTGCCAGAGATGGGACTGGGAGGGCTGTAAACTCCTATTTGGTGCCTTGAAGGTCTAGTCCATCATTTAATGACTGCCGTTTTGTGACAATATACATCAAGGTGGAAATGAAGTAATTTAGTAATGCACAAAAGAGATATTCCAGAGAAGCACAAAATGGGCATGCCACTCATGGTCCAGAGGATGTCCTTGTGATAGACAGGGATGGGCCTCAGAGCCCTTTTGTAGTCCAAAACAGCAACAATAAATGCCAGAGTAATTGAGCAACCTGGCAAGTGTGGTTTGAAGGCAGATGAGAGGCAGGTGCATTAACGCAGATAATCTGAGTCTGTTTTTCAGAGAGCCACTGGTTTTGATCTTGAGGCCCAGGCTGACTGCAGTGGTACAACCTTGGCTCACTGCAGCCTCAACCTCCTGGATTCAAGCAATGCTCCCACCTCAGTCTCCCGAGTAGCTCAGATTACAGGCATGACCCACTGCACCTGGCTAATTGTTTTGCATTTTCAGTAGAGACAGGGCCTCACTGTGTTGGCCAGTCTGGTCTCGAACTCTAGAATTACAGTCATGACCCATCATGCCCAGCCAGTATGTAGAAGATATTTCACTCTAATAAAATCGATACCACCCTCAGTTTGCAAGAGATTTAATTAAACATTCCCACTTGATTCCATTAGTACCCAAATCTGCAAGGCAAATATTTCCAACTCACCTTTTCCAGTGAATTAACTGAGCCAGGACTTGCATAGGACCAGCGTCTCTGGTCTCCTTGGTCAGCGTGTTCCTGCTGATGTCTCAGCTTCTGCCATGAGAATGCCAGTCCCTTTCCAGGGCATAATGTCTCCATGCAGTTGTATTAAGACTTGAAAAGTAGTAATTAGGGCCGGGTGTGGTGGCTCATGCCTGTAATCCAGCATTCTGGGAGGCCGAGACAGGCAGATCACCTCAGGTCAGAGGTTTGAGACCAGCCTGGCCAACATGGTGAAACCCTGACTCTACTAAAAATATAAAAATTTGCTGGGTATGGTGGTGGGTGCCTGTAATTCCAGCTACTCTGAAGGCCAAGGCAGGAGAATTGCTTGAACCTGGGAAGTGGAGGTTGCAGTGAGCTGAGATTGTGCCATTGCCAGCCTGGGCAACAAGAGTGAAACTCTGTCTCAAAAAAAAAAACAGAGGAATTGGATCAAGTCATGAGTCATGGTACAGGAAATGACCCAGGCCTCAGGAGTTTGGTTTACAGAATTGGGACCTGGAAGCCAGCCTGCTGGGTGCTCTTCAAAGGGACAGGTAGCTGGGTGCAACAGGATGTCTGGTAACAGGGAACATCAGTGGGTTCGTGAGGCTCCTGGAATGTTCCCTAGATGTAGGGTGAGGTGCAGAACCGTTTTCCTGGGAGGTCTCTAGTTCCCTTGATTAAGGTGCAGTGGGAAAGGTGCTCTTGGGCAGAAGCCCCCAGCAGCAGGGCCCCACCTTCTCTTGTTTCCCTTCCTTCTTCTCCCTGGTGCTTCTGCTGGGTGGGAAAAGAGGTGAATTGCTTTCCTCCCAACTCCAACACGGGAAATGTTGTTGACACTGTAGAAAATACACAATTTCCCGCTGATTTATTTCTGTCTCCTTCTGGGCCTGGTCAGTGTGGGGGAAGCAGGGACGTACCTATTCAAATGACAAACATATCATGGAGACGGTGTGATGCCCTGGCATTTCCAGCATCCCGGAGCATCAGGCTGTGTTTCTGAAATAAATTCTGCCTTGACATGTTGCTAACTCTTTGTATTTATGGAGCACTTTTATGCCCAAAGTGTCTGTGAATATATCGTCTCCTTCCCTCCTCACGGGCTAATGCTTACAGACGTCTCCCCGGAGCATGGTGCCGCCAGGAAGGACAGATGGATGGTGGTCACACGGATGTGATGTCCTCTGCCCCCTGCACTTTCCTGCTCCTGGCCGTGAATCAGCAGGAGGAAACGCGGAAGGGGCCGTCCGCGGCGAGGCCAGCTGGGCTGTTCCCGGCGAGGCTTCCTCCTCCCTCGCTGTGCATGCTCTTGTTGGCTCAGTGGCTCTTTCTCTTGCAAGCTCCAGCCCTCCCCTTGCCAGATCTCACCTGCAGCCTCCTACCTCTGCATCAGGAGACTCTGAGGACCCTGAGAGGCAGCCCCTTCATGTGACAAATATGCTACATACCTGGGACCAGCACGCCCAGCCTCCTCTGGTCCCCTAAGGACTTCCAAGGCCCTCATTACCAACAGCCACATTCAAACTCACTTTTGGCTAGAGATCTGCATGGCCCGTGGCCCAGGGAGGCCTCCTACTTCACAGCATTGGAGGGAAAGTAGAACCAGGCCTCTCCCCAGAGGAGTACGTCTCCTGGCGATGGGGTCATCTCCCTGTCCTCCTTCCCTTCCTGGCTTCTCCACATCACCAGACACAGCCAGGACTCAGCTGCTCTTCAGCTGCTGCCCACTCTGCCTCCTAGCCAGGCCCCTCTCCATGGCTGGCTCAGCCCTCGAAGGCCCTTTTCCCCTGTTCTCTTGGATCACCAAACTGCACCCTGCATTGCCCCCTTCAGTTCTACATTAAGACTTCCTCTCTGGTTCCATCCCTTGCCTTTGGTAACTTGTTGACTGGGAGACAATTTTTCCTCTACCTTTAACCTGTCCAAACTCACAATAAATAACTCCCTTCATAACTCCCAGCTCTGCTTGGTCCAGCTGCCAGTCTGCCCAGAGCTGGAGATAGGGATGTGGAGCCTTCTGGTTACTGTCCTCCCTTTGCCCACAGATGGACCCTGCTGGGCCCTGCAGGGGACCCAAGGATCTTCTTTGCCGGCTGCCGCCTGGTGGGGGTTGCTGCCACCTGGTGGGGGTCACTTCTGCCTGGTGGGGGGGTCACTGCCGCCTGGTGGGAGTCGCTGCCGCCTGGTGGGGGTTGCTGCCACCTGGTGGGGGTCTCTGCCGCCTGGTGGGGGTGGCTGCTAACAGCCCGCACCTGCAGCCTCCTCCAAGGCTGCCCTGGGAGACTGGAGCTGCCTTGCCTGAAGGTTCCTGGATGATGGGACGCCCCAGCCCAACCAGGGTGGTCCAGAGCATTCACGTAGGGCAGAAGCCACAGTGACATGGATGATTCAGGACCCCGTGGGGCAGACGGAGGCTGCACTTGGCCCTGAGCCGCATTATTTAGCTTCCTCTCTCATCTTCGCTGCTGCTTTCCCTCCTTCAAGGGTTTCTCCTGAGACACTGCCTTATGCACTCGAACCAGAGCTTTCTCTAGTGCTGTTCCTGGGAAACCCAGTCTCTCACGTGAGGTCACCACATCCTGTGGTCACTTCCCTCTGGACTGCCCTGGGTGCTCCCTTCTGGGTCCACATGGCCACCCCTGAGCCTTGCTGCTGGCTCCTCAGTGCAGGAGCCTCCTCTCCGGCTGCGGCTCCCGGGGCCACCCAGGGAGTCCTCCATCTTCCACTCTGAGGCCACCAGCGGACATGGGGTTGGAACAGTGGAGTTGGGTCACATTTCCAGGCTTGGACTTTGAAGGTAGTGAGTGCCTCACACTCAATCGTTCCTGTATGGTGCAGATATAAAGAAACTACCCTGGAGGATGAAACCAGGGAAGACGGCAAGTACAGAAAAGGAAGCACCGTGGATGCCACTATGTCACCAAGCATGAGGGATTTCATCCCATGGTGCCCTCTCCTCCAAGACCAGCAGGGGCTCCCAGTGCCAAGATCAGAGCCTCGGGCGAGGGTGAAGGTTGGCTCCACTCACCCCTGGGGAACTCCCATGCCTCTGCTTCCTGACCCTCTCCGATGCTCAGGTCCATGGGTGCAGCATGAGCCAAGGCTGTGCGGAACTGAGTGGTTCCAGCTCCTCCAGCTGCATTGAGGGCACAAGAGCAGGTTCGCCAGGATGGGAGGACCCTGGGCAAAGCAAAGAGGGAGTGGTGCTGGGGTCTCAGGAAGGGCTTGGAGGGACAGGACAGGCGCTTCATCGGCAGGGACAGAAATGAGCACACAAAGGAGGTGAGATGAGGGCGCAGAAGACAACCTCAGAGATGAGAGACAGGAGCTGACGAAGCTGCACAGCCAGTGGCTGCCCAGAGCTGGGGCAGAAGCTGCTCATGCTCTCAGGAGAGCAGACAGGAGGGACCGAGGAGGGGCTCCGTGTCTGCCTCTGAATCTCAACCTCCCTTTCAAGGAAGGTGGCTTTGCCACGTCCACTCATGCGAGGCGCCGTGATGAAGCACCTCTGTCTCCTGTGGGACTCATCCTGGTATTCCAGCTCCACAGCCAGAGAACTGCGGCAGAAGGTCCCCACCACCCCAGACTTCTCTTCCCCGTGATCTGCGCGTGCACCAACCTCTTCTTTGGGGGACTGTCTACGGTATTTATCTCCCAAGCTGTGCCTGCACTTGACACATCCACTCGCACTGCTTGTGACCCTCAAGACAGAGTCTCCATGTCTGGGTGTCTCCTGCGAGGGGCTCGTGCATTGTCACCCACCCGATGGATGTACCTCAGGAGACACATGTTTAGTTAATTCTCACAATTGCACTGATGGGCAAGCTGTGACCTTCTCCACCTGAAATGAGAAGCATGGTTAGAAAGTGAATCCTGGTCAACATGGTGAAACCCCGTCTCTACTAAAAATACAAAAAAATTAGCTGGGCATGGTGGCGCGTGCCTGTAATACCAGCTACTCAGGAGGCTGAGGCAGGAGAATTGCCTGAACCCAGGAGGTGGAGGTTGCAGTGAGCCGAGATCGCGCCATTGCACCCCAGCCTGGGTAACAAGAGCAAAACTCCGTCTCAAAAAAAAAAAAAATTGAATCAGTTTCCTGGTGTTTCCCAAAACTCCTGGCATTGTACAATGATGAAACATGATGGCATTGTCATGTCCCACCTGGATTTTGATAGATGACCATTGTCTAAAGAAAGGGATCAGCTAGACAAATGGGCTGAGGTCACCACCAGGACAGGGACACTCCCAGATCTCTGTTCCCGTATGTTCACACCAACCCACGTGGCTTCACGTGAGAAACAGGGCGGAAACACAGGCCTGCCCCGGCACTCACCACTGATCGGCTCTGTGAAGACAGCCAGGTGGACAGATGCTGACTTGACTTGCATTGCACCTGCTGAGAGACGGAGACCAGCCACCAGACCATGGCAAAGCCAAGTGCCATTACCAGCTCCCTGGCGGTGCTGGAGAGCTTCAGATCCACCCCAGGTTTATAAACATAAAAACTGGATGATCAGCTTTGCCATGCATTCCCCCACAAATAGTCCGCTTCAGGATGCGGCAGGATCAGGTTTTGGGGAGCAGACTGTGTTCTGTGTGAACTCCCTCAGAGAGAGCGGGTCCAGGTAAAGCCTCAATCTGAAGGAAAGGAAGTGGCCGCACAGCGACATTGGACCTCGGCAGAACCTCAGAATCAGACCGAACCCCCCCAGGACCAAATGTGAGCCTCACAAAGCGGGTTGAGATCAATGCATCGTGCCAAGGCCCTCCCAGAAGATGGTATCACCCGCCGCCCGCACCCCACACAGAGCCTTGGCCTCTGGGACAGAATCCAAGGACATAGTACGAGAACAGGGCTTGGAGGTGCAATTCTCCACGTGGCTTTGAGGTTTGGTCCACAGGCCACTGCTTCTACTCCTGTCCCCATGCAGTCACCCCATGGGCGCCGCACCCCTCTGCCCACCCCTCCTCCATGGGGCCTCTGTCAGGCGAAAGGTGTTACAGGAGACCTGGGCCCACCCATTTCTGTCACTGAGGATACCCATCTGAGCCCCTACACTGTGGGTGCAACCCCCCATTTTAAGCAAATGAAGAGCTTCTGAGTGTGCGGACACGTGGAGATTCCCCCTCTGTGGCAGCACCCCCCACCAACAATCACAACCCGAAATCCAGCCGAATTCCTGCAGCAAACGTAACTGAGGCTGCCAAGTATTTCTCATCGTCACTCACCACATTAACACACCTACTATGAGTTAAGCTCTGACTTTCTAAAAACACACAGATGAGACATCACTTGTCCACAGGGAGCTTTCATGAATGTGTAGGAGACAAACAAGCAGCCCCACTGGGCAGTGAGAGGCTCTGTCACAGCAAATACCAGGTAGTGTTATTGAAGTGCACTACAGAAACCAAGGAAGGCTTCCTGGAGGCAGTGATGATCAAACTGGCAGCTCAAAGATGAATAGAAGCTCTGTAAGCCAATGAAGGGGCATAAAGGGCAAAGAGATCAAGGCTCAGGCTCCAGAGCCAGATGTTGGGCAGGAGGTGGAGCTGGAGAGGTTGAGTAGGTGAGGCAAGCTCAGTGGTGGACAGATGTCTTTTGTGTCAGCTGGAGTGGGTCCCAAGGCCCTGTCTGCTTTCCTAATGCTTAGGCTCTTGATCTGCAAACGGTGACACAATTGGCACCCATCTCACCAGAGTGTTGTGTGGAGTCATCCAAACATGAACACACAGGCTGCTTGCTCACAGAGACATCAACGATTGCAGCGACGGTCGCCCCGGAGCCCATAAGAAACAGTTTTTATTTTTCCTATGACGCATAAAGAGAAACCCTTGGAGGGGCCACAGATGAGATTTCTGTTTCAGCAGGGTCATGGAGGCTCCAGGGAGAAGGCGGATTGAGGGGCCTGGAGGCAAGGTTGTCGCCACGACTAGGAGACAGGACCTCATTCCAGACACCATGGGAAATAGCCGGGCTTGAAGAGACCTCAGGTTTAGAATGGATGGAACGTGGCCGCTGAGTCCATGTAGGGGAATGAGGGAGAGAGGCCAAGACCACACTGAAGTGTGGGTCCTGAGTAATTTGCTGGGTGTCAGGTGCGCACGTGGGTTAGGGGCTCAGGAGAGGTGGGCGAGAGATTGCTGGGCAGCGGGTGCACACGTGGGTTAGGGGCTCAGGAGAGATGGGCGAGAGATTGCTGGGCAGCGGGTGCACACGTGGGTTAGGGGCTCAGGAGAGGTGGGCGAGAGATTGCTGGGCAGCAGGTGCGCACGTGGGTTAGGGGCTCAGGAGAGGTGGGCGAGAGATTGCTGGGTAGCAGGTGCGCACGTGGGTTAGGGGCTCAGGAAAGATGGGCGAGAGATTGCTGGGCAGTGGGTGCGCACGTGGGTTAGGGCCTCAGGAGAGATGGGCGAGAGATTGCTGGGCAGCGGGTGCGCACGTGGATTGGGGCTCAGGAGAGGTGGGCGAGAGATTGCTGGGCAGCGGGTGCGCACGTGGGTTAGGGGCTCAGGAGAGGTGGGCGAGAGATTGCTGAGCAGCGGGTTCGCACGTGGGTTAGGGGCTAAGGAGAGGTGGGCGAGAGATTGCTGGGCAGCGGGTGAGCACGTGGATTGGGGCGCAGGAGAGGTGGGCGAGAGATTGCTGGGCAGCGGGTGCGCATGTGGGTTAGGGGCTCAGGAGGGTGGGCGAGAGATTGCTGGGCAGCGGGTACACACGTGGGTTAGGGGCTCAGGAGAGGTGGGCGAGAGAGTGGGGGCGGGGGGTAGCATGAGAAAGCGGGGGAAGGGTCGGGCAGCAGAACAGAACTGCGCTAGGCACGCTGGGCTTATGGTGCTTACAGACTTCAGTGAAGGGCACTGGCTCTACCTGGGGGTGAGCTCTGACCTGGACACGTTCAGTCATGAGCACACCAGAGGCAAATGCGCCAGGGCTGACACAGCAGTAACCACGCTAGCAGCATTCACGTCCACCTGCTGGCTCACAGGGATGGAATCCAGATGGAGCCGGGCTCATGGGCGCCTCCCCTGCTGGTGACCACACAGCTCCACGTGCAGTCCCCCTGCCTGCTGACACCACCTCTGATGAACATGAACGTCAGGAACCTGCAGGCACTGGGGTTCCTGAGTCTTGATCACCTGGGAAGCATGACTGAGTGTGTGCATGTGTGTGCACACCCACATGTATATACCTTCATCCCTGGGCGTACATGAAAGACTGTTTCCAGGACCCTCCATGGATACCCAAATCCACAGTGCTCGAATCTCCCATATAAAATAGCAAAGTATTTGTGCATCCTACATCCATTCTCCTGTGCACTTTAAATCACCTCCAGACTTCTTATACTGCCTGATACAACGCTTACAGGTGACTTCATTTGTGTGGACTCTATACAGTACTTGGCATGCAGCAAATTCAAGTTTTGCTTTTTGGAACTTGGTGCAAACTTTTTTCCCTCATATATCTGATCTGTGATTGTTAGAATCCACAGATGTGCTCACAGTTACAGAGTACCCACCGTGCTGTACATCAAATAGTATTCAATAGTTATTAGAGTGCTGTGACAGTCACACAGGTAACAGGGCTCCATGTGCACAGCAAGGAAATTAGAGTAACAGCGATTGCATCCCTTCCTCCCGAATTTAATTAGGTCTTAGCTACAATCACTGTCCGCTGCTCTTTGCGCCAAGCATGATGGATTCCTGTAGCGCCACTTACTGTAAAGCCCCAAAACTGTAAAGGCGTATGCTACATCCATCTTTCCAAAGAAGATTACTAAGTGCTTATTTATTGTTGGCTTAGACAGGTCACAGGATGTCATTCCCACAAGTTTCCCCAGAAATGAAGATGAGCGGGGCCCTTGGCAGAGCTGCTATTGATCACTCCAAGCTCTCTGCCTCCCAGTGCAGCCGGCGATCGGGCCAGCGTGCGGCTGATGGGGCCTGCGGGTCTCCTGTTAATGACCTAGTTAGCAGCTTAATGGAGAATTGGAGGGTTTGCATTAGAAGGAGGAGCTCCTGCAGTAGGTTTAGCTATTCTCTGTATTTATGGGCCTGGAGTTATTAAACTTTTTTCAGATAATCTTCGCTCTTATTATAGAAAACAGTCTGTTTTTAAAAGCCGCAGAAAGCTCTTTGAATAGAAAACAGCTTTTGCCGTTCTTTCGTCTATTCAACAGGGAATATTGCTTTTCTATAGTTGTTTCTTTGTGGGAGATGCAGACATTCTGAGGAGTATCTGTGGAGCATCAGTCATGCACCGTGACGCTGACCTGACACCTGCAGAGCCCAAGCCTGTATCTCACACGGATAGTGAATTGCTAAGACGCGGTGTCTTGGGGGAGGAACTTGCCTTGAAAGCCACGCCAGGCACTGAGGCCACAGACACCGAAGGGCAGGTGTTTCTTTCTTTTTTCTTTATTGCATTTTAGGTTTTGGGGTACATGTGCAGAACATGCAAGATAGTTGCATAGGTACATATGGCAGTGTGTTTTACCGCCTTCCTCCCCTTCACCCACATTTGGCATTTCTCCCCAGGCTATCCCTCCCCAGCTCCCCTCCACCGCTGTCCCTCCCCTATTCCCCCCAATAGACCCCAGTGTGTAGTACTCCCTTCCCTGTGTCCACGTGTTCTCATTGTTCATCACCCACCTATGAGAGAGAAGATGCGGTATTTCATTTTCTGTTCTTGTGTCAGTTTGGTGAGAATGATGTTCTCCAGATTCATCCATGTCCCTACAAAGGACACGAGCTCATCATTTTTGATTGCAGGTGTTTCTAAGGCTTCACCTGGATGGACCCTGCCTGGCCCTTCTCTTCCATGGCCCTGTGTGGATCTTTAGACCACTTCTCACCATCTGCCTCTCCTTTCCTTGTGTGTTGATGCTAAACGGGGCGCTGACTCTGGGCTTCTGGACTGATGGCCCTCCCTGCTACCTGGGCACTGGCTGATGCTGCCAACTGCCCTACCTGTTGGATTCATCTCACAAACAGCTACTAATGTCCAGACCTCCTGCTCTAGGTGTCACCGGAGAAGCGGAACTTTTAAAAGAACTCTGTACCAAGCATTGGAAGGAGGGTGGAGCCACTAGAACCCCCATACGTTGCTTCTGGGGGTGCAAAGTGGCTCAGCCACCTTTACAGCATCTCTCATAAAGAAAAGAGGTGCCACTCTGGAAAACCATTTGTCAGTTTTCTGTAAAGTTAACATAAAAAACTCTCATATAACCTAGCCATTCTATTTATATTTACCAAAATAAAATTTAAAAAATCATATATTCTCATGAAAATCTGTACACAAATGTTTACAGCAGCTTTATTCAACATAGCCCCAAACTGAAGAGAACCCAAATGTCCATCTATCGGTGAACAGACACACGGCATATGCCAGTACAGTGGAACACGACTCTGCTTAGTGTAAACAGGAGCAACCTACCTTGTAACTCTTTGGCACGAAGTATTCTCAATAAATACACGTTTAAGGAATGTAGTCCTAGGCAGAGTGGATGCCCAGGGCAAAGATCAGGGCAGGCATGAGCCTGGCATGTGTGAAACAAGCAGGAGTCAGGGAGGCTTCGGTTGTATGAGAAACGAGGACAGCAGTGAGGTCAGTGCAGACACATGGCAGGTGGCCAGGTCCCACATCAGTCCATGCTGATACCCAGGGACTCTCAGAGGAGAAAAGGGTGGCTGGAATCCACGGGACCCTTTAGGTGCTCAGGAACTTTGACTTTCACTTTAAAGGAAGTGAGGAGCTATTATTGTGTTTTGAGCATTGAAATGAAAGGCTTTCACTTGCACAATTATTCTGGCTCCTGAGTGGAAAATGTATTAGTGGGGGAAGTGGAGAGGCAAGGAGCAGCACTGAATGCAGTAGGAGCTGAGAGCTTTCCTGTGGATTTTGACGTTGGTGCAAGTATAATTTGCTGATAGATTAGACTTGGGTGTGAGAGAAAGCACAGCTTTAAAGCCAACCCCCACGCTTCACCTGGAGCCACCAGCAGTATGAGATGGGAAGACCCAGATGTGTCTGAACAAGGCAGAGGTTAGCATGGGCACGCTGAGGGCATGGTGTTGACGGGATGACCAAGTAGGCCTGGACAGATCAGTCACAGGCCCCTCGGGACTGTGCTCTTGTCCTTATTCGGGATGAGAGGATGATCCAAGGAGGGGACTGAGAAGATAAGCCCCGAGCCAGGAGGCGTGGAGTGAGCATCTGGGAGGAAGAAGGGGACTGGTGTGGGGAACGCAGCTGGCGGCTGAGTAACGCCCGGGCAGGTGGCACCTGCCTCTGCAGCAGAAGCCAGCGGAGCCGGAGGGACCTGCCACCTCCTCCATGTGTACATGCACCTGTGCATACAGGCGTGTGTATGTATACATATAGCAGGTGCATATGTATGTATAGTGCGTATGTATGTGCGTGTGTATGTATAGTGTGTACATATAGCAGGTGCACCTATTTCATTTATGTATATACATGCATACAGGTTAATTAAACCTTTTGTTTGAGATAATTGATAATTCTAGATTCACAAGCAATTATATGAAATAATTCAGAGATTCTTGTGAATATTTTACCCCCCCCGTGGGAACATCTGTCAAACCTATAATACAACATCTCTGCCAGGACACGGGCACTGCCAGGACGTGGGCACTGAAGCAGTCGAGGTAAGGATCTACCACCGTAGCAATGCATTCACGTGTGTCTTTAGGTAACGGCACAATGCCCTCACAGCCTTTCTCAGCTCTCCACTTCCCAGTGAGCTCTGCTGTGACCCTCGTCCTCCACCTCTTTTCCATCCTCCTCCCAGCGTCCCACAGGACTTCTCACCTACCAACATGCTTTACAATTTGCGTGGGTAATGTGCATGCTCTCCGCTGTTTATCTCCAGGTGGGATAAGTATCCTGGGGACCAGGGTCTTCACCTGTTCAGTGATGCTTCTCAGGAGCTTGCAACTCTTTGCTACAAAGTAGGTGCTCAATAAACATGTATTGAATGAATGCAGTCCCATGTGGCCTCAAATCCCAGCTTGCTATTTAACCTCTCTTGATCTCAGTGTCTTCATCTGGAAACAGTTGTGTGTTGCAAAGGATTCATCGTGGAAATTCACTGCGGTTTCGTTTTCAAGGTGTGCTCCTTGTGTCTAGCATGGAGCAAGCACAGAAGGTGGCTCACCTGTCCTGTCACCTGCTAGACTCTCTCAGCAAGGTGCATTCTGGTTTAGAAAAGGGCGATCACACCACCTGCCCGTCACCATGAGGACGAGGTGTGACCTATCACATGCCTCCCAAAGCCAAGTATGAGCTAAGCACTTCCAGGTGTGACTGCATTAAATCTAATCACACCCCAGCCAGGCAGGCACCGTGATCAGCCCGTGGTCGGAAGCACAGTGCCATCATGTGCCTGGCCCTGGTCTCCTGAAGACTCAGGACCCATCTGTCTTCAGAGACTCCACTTTTTGCTGTGGTACCGATGACTTCCCTCTTCTATTTCAGAGGCGTACTCCTCCCAAAGGTGACATTAGAAATCCCTCTCAGGGGCACACGGCCACGCATGCTCCTTGCCTCTCTGGTTTTGCATTTAAGTTGGATCCCTACAAGTGATGGCACAACTTTCTGACCACTGTTTGATGCTAGTCACCAATTACCCTCCAGAGAACGTTTTCACAATTTACAGTCCCATCAGCAGAAAACAAGAATTTCACAATATTATGAAAGATCAAACATTTTTCATTGAATCTATTTTTTTGATGTGTTGTCAGATATTTATTTTTAAATCTTAGTTGAATAAATAAGACTCTTTCAACAACTCAGTGGACAAAATACTTTCTCTTTTGAGAATTTCGCTTCCCTTTGGATAGATTTCTTTGATATAAAGTTCAGGACTTGTATTTCAAATTCTTTTTCAAAAGAGATAATCATTGGCCAGGTTGGGTGGCTCACACCTGTAATCCCAGCACTTTGGGAAGCTGAGACAGGTGGATCACCTGAGGTCAGGAGTTCAAGACCATCCTTGTCAACACGGTGAAACCCCATCTCTACTAAAAATACAAAAAAAAAAAACCCATCTCTACTAAAAATGCAAAAAGTACAAAAACAGGTGGCAGGTGCCTGTAATCCAGCTACTCAGGAGGCAGAGGCAGGAGAATTTGCTTGAACATGGGAGGAGGAGGTTGCAGTGAGCCAAGATTGCACCCCTGCACTCCAGTCTGGGCAACAGAGAGAGACATCATCTCAAAAAACAAACAGACAAACAAAAAAGAAGAGATCATCCTTTCTTTATTCTTCTTTTCTTTATTCTATCCCCAAATATTGACAGAGGCCTACCAGGGGCCTGGCACTGTTTTAGGGGTGAAAGCCTCAAATTGGCAACTGATCCTATTTAAAATAAGTTTGGGCTTCACAGTTCCTGGAAGAAGCCCCATGACCCTCCTATGAGGCTGCCTTGGGGGACATCCCCATCCCCTGCTCCTGGCAGAGGTGGAGACCACGCAGTCCTGCCACAGGACCATGTGTGTGCCTTGGGTTTGCGAAAATAGAGAAGAGAACCAGTCACCACCCTCGAGCAAAAATGAAAGAAGAAATCCCCTCTGGGAGCTTGTCTTGCCCTGGGACCAAACACCAGGGTCAACTGGCTCAACCACAGAAAGTGTCTGAGCTCTCTGTGGGGTGGTGCAGACACCCTCATTCCGCCAGCAGCCAGCTCTCCATCACCCGCTCCATGTTTCTAACTTCTCTTTGTCTGAAGGGCCCCACAGAACCACACATGCTCCTAGGGTATTGCATTTCTATTCCTGTCTGTGAATACCTGGAATTTCTCCAGACAACAACTGACACCCATAGGCCTGAGTCTGCCCAGCTGGACTTGCAGGACAGAGGCAGCGTGACCACCCAGAGCCCAGGCCCAAGCCCCAAACCAGCCATGCTGGGAACCTCTTGTTGCCCCAGGGCCTTCTAGGGTGGGACTCACCTCCTTCGGATTCAAGGTTAAAGTTCCTCCTTGGCTTGTCCCCTCCCCTGTCTAGGCCATTCGACCTGACAAGACTACGCACTTGGCTTTGCCTGGCTGTCCCAGTGCCCCTGAGACCTACCACGTACCAGCTACCCTCTGCCCTGCACCAGATGGTGTCCCCGTCCCTGCTTCCTGGGCTGATCAGAGCATGACTGGTGCTGACTGAAGATGTCGTGGAGACCCCTGGGAAGAACAAGAGCTTGTAACTGCACCCTGGCTGGGTGAAAACAGGTGCCTACAAAATGACAGGTCGGTGAGTACTTGCATGAATAGGGCTCCTCCCTCCCTCAATTTATTTTGACATTAATGTCTTATTTTGACATTATGAGTGAGGGACAAGTCCTCAGTTCTTGACTGTCCCAGCCATGCTCAGAACACTGTCCCCAGGGGCAACATGGTGCTTCGGTGGTGGGACAATGTCTCTGGGACAGACCCTCACACGAGAGGGGGGGCTCACGGGAACCCGTGGTTCCAGCTGCCCTCTGGGGGCATCACATCCACCTTCTTGGGCCATGATGCAGCTCACTATAAACCTAAGACCCCCACAGAATCTATCGTAGCATAATTCCAGGCACTTTAAGGCACTGTCAGTTATAACCTCCAAATAAAACCAAACCTGGATCAAAATTTATTTCATGTCAGAATTTTATCATAGTTATAAACTCTGTCAGGGCTTGAAAGCACTGTGACATTAAATTTATCCACACTGCAAGACAGAACGCCAGGGCGGGGACAATTCACATTTGTTGGTTTTATTTACCACCAGTACACTGAGAAATTAAATGGCCACTGTTTCCTAAACATGCCAAAATCCAGTTAATCTTGTCCTCTTGCTTGAGCCCACCCATGCAGTTAATGTAAATATTTCTTCCTGAGTGTTTCTGAGTCATCCCTCGATGGTCCAAACTGTTCTTCATTTGGTCCTTGTTACTGACCTGCATCGAAATTAGAAGGTATTGACAAGCAATAGATATGGCTATCGGTGTCTAGCCCTGGGGTTCTCACCTCTGGCTACAAAAGGGACATTTAAAACAATCAAACGACTGGTCTTCCCTGAACAGTGCAAAGCAAACCCTTTAACCCTTTGCAATGGGTACCATGCATGAGAATTTAAAATCTGATTTCGTAAGTAATTCCGTGGCACGGCAAGAGTTTTCAGGCCACAGCCCCGAACCCGCACTTCCCAAACTGCGCGGGGTGAGCAAACTTCCTAGGCATCTGGTTACAATGCACATTCCAGCTCCTTAGGTCCAAGGCAGGGCTAGGGAGACTGCATTTCCAACACGTCCCCACGGACACGGATGGTGCTCTCCTGCAAGACCCACCAGCGGAAGAGCAGAACCCTGGCCGATGATATGGGGTCCTGTCCCTGCCATGCTCGCTGGGAAGCCAGAATCCTCACAGGGCCTCCCTGGGTGAGAGCAGCTCTGGCCCTTGACAGCGGTGCACAGCTCCCAGCTCCCACCTGAGGTCCTTCCATCTTTCCATAGCTACATCACTGTGCTATGCTGAGAATGAGGGTGACAGGTCCCCACCTCGCCATCAGGAACAGCACCTGCTCCCCCCACAGAACTGTGGATGTCAGTTGTGTGTACCATCTAGAAAAGCTGAGATACAGGTGTTGAGAACATTCCATGGCAACCAGGCCTGTGGCCTTGCATCATGCTGGACAGATACCCTTACCCTTGGCTCTACAGCCACCTCAGTCACCTTATCCAAGACCATGTCGCTCTGAGCGAGGGGAACTTTCTGGTGAAGGAGCACCTGGATGACCGGCGTGAGCACAGGATAAGAAAATGATGCCTCAGACTGCTTCGGCCAGCTCGCAATGACAGGACACTTAACCACTCAGCGGTGCCAAAATAAACACCAGCGGTGATGACAGTTAAACTGGTCTTGCAAGGGCAAGACCAGCTGGATTCCAGGATATAGCTAAATAGCATGTGGTTTTCGGCCAGTCATACCCGTCAACCTCTGCAGTCTTTACCTGAGTAAATAATCCTGAGGACTTACCAGCAAAATGGACGGAGAGCGAGATCAGAGTCAGAACCTGTCCACCGTCCTCTGCATGGAGACAGGACTGAGGAAGTCCAGGCTTACAGCCGAAGGCTTCCAGATGGAGGCCGTGGAGCTGGAGGACGGAGCAAACTCATAACCCACAAGCCACGGTCCCCACCCTGGTGCCTCAGTGCTCCCCGCAGTCACCACTTGCTGGCTAAAACTCAAGGGCAGCTCTGCCTACCACTCTAGCCACCAAGGGCTGCAGGACAGGAGACAAGCCAGAGAGGAACTTTAACCTTGAATCGGAAGGAGGTGAGTCCCATCCTAGAAGGCCCTGGGGCAACAAGAGGTTCCCAGCATGGCTGGTTTGGGGCTCGGGCCTGGGCTCTGGGTGCTCACGCTGCCTCTGTCCTGCAAGTCCAGCTGGGCAGACTCAGGCCCATGGGTGTCAGTTGTTGTCTGGAGAAATTCCAGGTATTCACAGACAGGAATAGAAATGCAATTCCATAGGAGCATGTGTGGTTCTGTGGGGCCCTTCAGACAAAGAGAAGTTAGAAACATGGAGCGGGTGATGGAGAGCTGGCTGCTGGTGGAATGAGGGTGTCTGCACCACCCCGCAGAGAGCTCAGACACTTTCTGTGGTTGAGCCAGTTGACCCTGGTGTTTGGTCCCAGGGCAAGACAAGCTCCCAGAGGGGATTTCTTCTTTTTTTACTTGAGGATTAATAGAATTGGTGATGTCTGAAAATTGCTATTAGATCCATCAGAAAATATGACAATCATTCTACAAACTAAATGCTTCTAGCCAGGGAAAATTAAGGGGGAAGAAAGAGAGTGGTTCCATTTCATAGACTGAGTTCAGTTAGCAATCTCAGGCTCTTCTTAAGCATGAGTCCTGGGTTAGTTCATTTTCACACTTCTGTGAAGAACTGCCTGAGACTGGGTAATTATTAAAGAAAAGAGGTGTAAGTGACTCAGAGTTTCGCATGGCTGGGGGACCTCAGCAAACTCACTATCACCACAGACGGTGAAGGGGAAGCAAAGCACATCTGACATGTTGGCAGGTGAGACAGAGAATGAAGTGGGGAAGCACCGGACCCCTTTATCAAACCAGATCTTGTGAGAACTCACTCACTATCATGAGAACAGCATGGGGGACACCACCGCCGTGATCCAGTTACCTCCCACCGGGTGCCTCCCTCCACACGTGGGGATTTCAATTCAAGACGAGATTTGGGTGGGGACACAGGCAAACCGTATCAGGTCCCGTGCCGTCCACGATGCAGGTAGCGTTGATGGAGGCGTGTACTCCACTCCACACCCTGAGAGCTCTTGAGCTCCTTGGGTGGAAGCTGGCAAGTAGAGGTCATTCTGGAAATCTTAAGTTCATGGGTTCAAGCCACCATCATCTGCAAATGAGGGTAATACTAGTACTTACACAGGGAGTTGTGGGGATACCATGAGGTGCTGTGAGCCGTGTCCCAGCCCTTGTATCTGGCGTGGAGTAAACAGTCTCTGTTGTAATCAGCTGATAGGTGGTCTGGACACAGCGGGCTGGACTCTTAGCTCTTTCTCTAAAACATGCGTTTAATTCCTATGGCATGTATTGAAGGTGTACGACATGGCGTTTTATAGACGTACACATAGTGAAATGATTGCTACAGTAAGTCCAATTAACATATCCATTATCTTCTGCAGTGACTTTTGTGTGGGGGTTGGGGGTGGGTAAGAGCACCTGAAATCCACCCACTTAGCAAATTTCCAGGACACAATACAGTGCTGCCCACCACAGGCCTCATCTGTACCTTAGCTCTCCAGGTGGATTCAGCCCACGAACCGCAACACCGTTCTCTCACCCGTTTCTTCCCTTCCCCATTCCCGGTAACTCCCACTGTACTCGGTTTCAATGATTCAGACTTTTACAGAGTTCACGCATAAGGAAGCTCAGGCGGGATTTTTCAGCACCTCGTAGAGATTGCCGTGCCCCCATGTTTACCACAGCACAATTCGTGGTGGCCAAGACATAGAATCAACTCACTGTCCATTGACAGATGAATGGATAAACTATGGTGTGTATGTGTGTATATATGACTACGTGCACATATTTATCTTATGTATAAACATGTATATACCTTTTTTTTTGAGATGGAGTCATGCTCTGTTGCCCAGGCTGCAGTGCAGTGGCACAATCTCGGCTCACTGCAACCTCCACCTCCCAGGTTCAAGAGAATCTCCTGCCTCAGCTCCCGAGGAGCTGGGACTACAGGCATGTGCCACCACGCCCAGCTAATTTTTGTATTTATTTATTTATTTAGATGGAGTTTCGCTCTTGTCACCCAGGCTGGAGTACAATGGTGCGATCTTGGCTCACCACAACCTCCGCCTCCTGGGTTCAGGCAATTCTCCTGCCTCAGCCTCCTGAGTAGCTGGGATTACAGGCACACGACACCATGCCCAGCTAATTTTTTTGTATTTTTAATAGAGATGGGGTTTCACCATGTTGACCAGAAATGGTCTCAATCTCTTCATCTCATGATTCATCCGCCTCGGTCTCCCAAAGTGCCCGCACCTGGCTCATATTTTTTATGTACACCATTTATACATGTATGTGCATGTATGCCATAATTCTTTATATATGTACACGTGTGCATGTGTATGGATCTTATATACACAGTGGACTGTTATTCAGCTTTAAAAAAGGAGTTCCCACTGACATCAGTGTGTTCTTAAACTAGAAACGTTTCCACCCATGGCGGTGACTAGAAACGTCTCCAACCACGGTGGTGACTAGAAACGATTCCGTCCACGGCGGTGACTAGAAATGATTCCATCCACGGCGGTGACTAGAAACGTTTCCGTCCACGGCAGTGAGGTGCGTTTCTCAAGTTGCTCATCATAGAGTCATCAGGCAGAGGGAGACTCAGCCTAGTGGTCTGGAAACGTGTTCTAGGGTAGGAACCTCAGCAAGCGTCTGGCTCATGCAGTCCCCTGAGTGTCCCATGGAAACCGTGAGGCAGGCTCCACCTCTGCCTCAGAACACAGCCCCACATTTCATGAGGAGCATGGAGGGCCCGGGCACTCTCGCGGGCACCTGCCTTTCCCAGGGCTCTCTGCAGGCCCTGCAGCTGCAGCTGCCTCTGCTCCTCCCCTTCCTTTTCAGGGGAACCCCCACCACCCTCTAATCCCTGCGGGTCCTTCCTGTCTGTGCTGAGTTAACTGAAGCAACCACCCACCCAGAGCTTACTAGTTACCAGGTTCTCTGCAGTTCTCAGCTCCCCCGTTGCTCAGAGGCGGAGGTGGACCTGGGTAGGAAGCCTGCAGGGATAACCAGCACTGTGGCAGGGAGTGAGCCAGGTTGGCCTCCCAGCCCCTGGACCCTGCGGCCTGCTGGGCTCTCACCCCATAACGTTCCACTCACTCATCGTCCACAGGGAAAGGTCTTGGATCCCTTCCTCTTCCAGACCCAGTGCCCCCTCATGATGTCTTCGCATTTGGTGATTCTTTGGATACTGGCTTGTAAAATTCCACACATTTTCAAAACTAATTATTTTCATCCGACCTTTCATTTTGGTAAGACTCTTTAAAGTTATTCAAGTCGCCTTCCATGAAATATCTGGTTCCCTCATAAGCACCACGAACAGATGGTGATCTTCACTTCTTTGCTTGTTCTTCGGTGAAGGTAAGACTCTCCTTGTTAGCAAGAAATGACTCGGATGTTTGCTAGAAACCTAATCCTTAAATTAGGTGGAAATAAGTTGGTGTTTTCCCAGGCGGCAGTGCGGCGGTAGTGGGAGCCGGGCCTTTCAGCTTCCTCAGTCACCTCCTTCCTGAGCTACACATCCTTGGTCCCTTCAGTTGTTCTTCAGAGGGAAAAGTTTTGGTCATTCCGGGAACCCATGCATGAACAGCTCGGCACAGAGGTGACTCCCATGCTGTAGCGGGGATCCAAGATTTTGATGACGGTCTCCTCAAAGAAGACAAATTCCGTCTGGTCTGACTTGTACTTAATAACCTGATTTCATCCATTCTGTGAGGAGTTATGACATGCTTTTCAGGAACTCATTGCTGAGTCGTGCCCAGGGCCAGTGTTGGCCTTGCGCCTCTGGCTGATTGGCGGTGCCAACCTTCCGCGTCAGCATCACACTGAGTGCCGTTATGAGAGTTTCGGCATCTTCTGTTCAGCATCTGGTCAAGAATTTCTGATGACAGCAAAGACGTTTTCTCCCTTTCTAAGGATGTGAATCTGCCAAGGTTGAAGCCCATTAGGAAAAGCCACAGCCCCCGGACATCCTGTTCCTCATCTCAGACCCCTGGATCCGAATCTGGTTGTTTTTAACTCCTCATTGATACAGCGATAGAGGGAAGAACACGGATTCTCACATCAGGGCCACCAGGTTCCACCTCTCAGCTTGAACCCCATATTCCATCTCTGAGCCTTGGTGTCCCCCTTTATAAAGTGACGTGGTGAGGTCCACTGCGGTGTTTGGTGTGGATTTCGCAGGGGTTGACCTGGAGACATGTCCGACATCTGCACATAGGTGGGCGTCTGGGGATGGCATTCCATGGGTAGCTTAGTGGGCTGCTGTCATGCCCCTGCTCCATCTGCTCCCCTGACTTCCCCGTCCTCTACCTTCTGAAATCCTATTTGTGCCTCTAAATCCAGCCTGGGTACAACCTCTTCCAGGAAACCATATGATGTCGTCTTACCCAGAATGATGCCTAGCAGGCAAGTACCTGCATCTGCACACACTCAGCCATGATGGGCCCCGGAGGACACAAAGCGGGAGCATGTCGCAGCTTGCTTTTTCAGCCTTTGCTTTGTTCTGTTACACCCCTGGCTAGAATGAAGGGCAAGGGCCAGCTTTTATCTCCTCTCCCCAAACCAGCACCAATCACAGTGCCTGAAACACAGATTGAGGAATGAGAAGAATTAAAAAATGAGCAAGCCTCATTGCTCCACAGAGATGACAGAAGAGGGGCCAGACCAGGGCTTAGACTGCCTGCACGCTCCCTCTGCTCCCGGGTCACACGTGGCATCGTGTTCATGACTATCTGTTATGACACATAGTTACTATCTGCCTTCGTTAAGGACAAACTGCGGCATCTGCTTATGCCAGCCCCCTCCCCACAGGTGTGAAGTGTGATAAAGGTATTTTACATATAGCATAGTGTAGAAACAAAAGCCATGCTGTTAGAGGTACGCCGGAAACACTTGTTTGCTCCTCGGTGGGGATGGGAGAGAGCTCACCCTCTGTCTCGTATTTTTCCGTAAATAAAGGTTACTGTGGTACACAGGCAATCGCAGACACCCGGTGTGGAATTTCTCATAAACTCCATTTTGGTATTAGAGGGAGTTGATGAAAGCTTCTTTGACTGAAAAGCATCATCACAAGGATAATTTTTTTGCTGAAATATCCAGAGAAAACCAGGGTATCAGCAGGCAATCACCACCCCCCGGCACCCCCCAGCCAGGGGAGGAAATTGGAGTGAGTTCAACTCCAAACCCAAAGACGAGCTGGTGCCAGACTCCACGCCTGGGTCAATGCTGCTTTCTTCTGCTGTCATCAGCCCTGGAAACTTGCGGTGAGTGAGGACTAGGGCATAAACCCTGTCTCCCCCTTCCCTGCCTTCCTTCAAAACAGAGAGCTGCCCTTTTATGCTGTGCCTCGATCACAGGGAACCTTCAAAACCAAGTCCTCCCACAGATGACCGGGAAGAAGTGGGAGCTGCGATGTTTCCCCTTGAAGCCTGGGCTCATGGTTTTTCCTGGCGAAGGAAACTTGCTTTGCAGAATTCTCATGGAATGTGCAGCTACGCTAAAGTCCTGAATTAAGAATATCATGTATTGGGTACTGTTTCAGATAATATTTTACCAATGTCTCGGATGTAGGCTTCTATTCTCCAAATATCTGTGTGAAACAAATGACTGCCAAGGATATTTTCACGCTCAAAAAGTCTGTGTTAGGCTCAGCAGAATTCCACAGCCCAAATCCCTGTGCACCGGTGCAGAAGGCTTTCAGTTGAGCTGTGGGTGCTGTGCTGTCTGATGCAGCATCTCCCATCAGTGGGGAATGAACGAGGAAGAGGAGACAGGGAGAACTCACCTCGTCCATGAATTTACACATTTCTACTATTCTTACTTTCCATAGTTTACTGTATTGACAAAAATGTACCTGACTTACTTTGTTAAAAAAAAAATAGAAGGAAATATGAGAAAATAATCAATTCCTGTGGAGTCTAGTCATCCGGTTTCCCTTGTGGGGGGATGTTATCAGTGAGCATTTCTAAGAAGGACTGTTGGCTACTGTGGGCAGGTCGGAAGGCTTTTGCAACGGCAGAAGCACGTAGCCACAGTCTAGTGATTTCTGGCACAGTGCAAACAGGCACAAGAGCAAGTCAGAAGACAAAAAGGCAAGAACAGAGGGCTCACACCCAGGAAGCCATTCTTCTCTTTGTCTATCACCCTTAGGGAAGAACTGTGCCAAGACAGTGAAAAGAGCAATCTAGAAAAGACATCTTCTTCCTAAGGCCAGGAGAGTGTGTTTGATTCGAGTTTGGGTCTTCAGCTCTGAGCACAGCACCCGCCTAACACATGGTAGGTGCTTGTGGGCACAGCGGCTGCTGATTTAGGGTGCTTGGGCATGGGCGGCTCATGGGTAGGAGCTGTCCTGGAGGCAGATTCCACACTGGAACCCTGTGCGGGACGAAGGCACAAGGATGGCTTTCACTAAATCCCTCCCCTGATGGCAGCTCCCATGTAAATGTCCAACAGCACAAACATGCGGAAGAATATCACGCTTCCGTGAGAAATGTCCTGGGACTTTAGTCAGAGGTAGGTGAGCCAGAGGTTGAGGAATCTATGTTGTCAACTGCAGAGTCACTTGTGGAAGCTCAGAAACACACTGGATTCTGAGGGAAGGGCAATGCTGGCCACTGCAGACCCGTGCCATGCGGCTCACATCATCACATGTGTGGGTGCACTGCTGAAAAAAATGTTAGAAATCAGTAGAGCAAGCCAGTGATACCGCAGTTCACAAGGATGGGACTGACTGCTGTGAAAAGTCCGGAAGTCCTTTATCTGAAATGCATTTCCTGCAAGAAACAAAGCATGTGAGAAATTTATGATTGTTTCTCCGTGAGAGTCGAGAGGGCAGCGCTTCTACAGGAATAGAGCAATCAGAAAGAGAAAATGAAGGAACAAAGTTGACCAGAGCGAATTCAAAACTGCGCAACTGAAATCCAAAGCAAAAGCAGCGAAGGGCCGACTAGATACAGACAAAACCGAAGAGGACCGTCTTGAGATATTCTGCTGCAAGTGACAGAGAATAAATGACAGTATGAAAGGAACAGCAGAAAGTGACCGAGGGCAAATTTGGAAGACGGCTATAAAAACAGAAGGATATGAAGGGCCACCGTAGAGAGTGATTTCAACAGAAGAGCCTAGTGCTGGGTGACTTGTCTGGAACAGCATTCCAGGCACAGGGAACAGCAGTAGAGAGATGATTTCCACAGAAGAGCCTAGCGCTGGGTGACTTGTCCGGAACAGCATTCCAGGCACCGGGAACAGCAGGCATGAAGGCCCTACTGCAGGAGGGACCAAGGTGAGCAATGTGGCCAGGGCCCGGGGAAGAAAGGGCAGGAAGAACCCGATGAGGTCGGCACGCCAGTCAGGGGTTGCGCTGTTTAGAACCTTGCAGCCTGCGCTGTGAGCTTTGAATTAGGCTTGAGCTTTATTCAACCTCCAGCAGGATCTGATTCGTGCTTTAAGGAGAAAGAGAGGTCCTGCCATTTGCACCTGTGGTGCAGTGAGTGGACCTGGAGGACATTATGTTTGGTGAAATCAGCCAGATGCAGAAAGACGAGTGCCACACGGCCCCCCTCATATGTGGAGCCCAGCGAGCAACACTGAGCTCATCTGGACAGAGGACAGAGGGTGCTTAGTGGGGCTGGGAAAGGGGACATGGTGAACAAAGGGCACAAACTCTCTGTTACAAGATGAGGAAGTGTTGGAGACCTCACGTACAGCATGGTGACTGGGGTTAATAACAATTATGTACTGCATACTTAACGTTTTTGAGAGAGCAAATCTCAGGAATTTTCTCACACTGAGGAAAGGCAGCTATAGTCTGGTCATGGTGGCTCACGCCTGTAATCCCTGCACTTTCGGAGGATGAGGCCAGAGAATCACTTGAGCCCAGGAGTTTCGGACCAGCCTGTGCAACACAGTGAAACCCTGTCTCCACAAAGATAGAAAGATTAGCCGGCCATGGTGGTGCACACCTGTGTCCCCTGCTACTCAGGAGGCTGAGGTGGGAGGATCACTTGAGGCTGGGAAGTCGAGGCTGGAATGGACTGTAATGAAAACACTGCTCTTTAGCATGCGTGACAGAGAGAGACCCCGCCTCAAAGAATTTAAACACCCACCTCTGAGTGAGAACATAAAACAAATTTAAAAAAAATTTAAACAAAGGTAACTCTTCGGTGATGATATGTTAAGTAGGTTATTTCTCATCGTTTATGTACATCAAAACATAACCTTGTTCACCTTAAACATGTGCAATTTTTACTTGAAAAAATAAACAAAAATAATTTAAAAAATAAAGAAAGATACTTACAGTGGATGCTGTGATGTGCCCCCCCGCCCAGCTGCTCTCAGTACTTCTAGAAGATATTTAGGGACCGTCTGGGTTGAAGAGAGCTGCCTTGTTTAAGGCTCACCTCCTCTGGGGCGGTGCTGGGACAGTGAGTGTGGGACGGGCATCCTGCTCAGAGCTCCCCATGGGCTTAGCAGAGCCCTTCCCTGAGACCTCCACACAGCTCACCTCCCCTGGCTCCATGCCATTCTACAGGGGTTATCCCAGGACCATCTGAGTACCCAGTTCAGGGACACTGCCTGTGACAAGGGCTGTCACTGCCCTAAGAAGAATGCATTGTAGTGAGGCAAAGAGAAGCAGACGGTCAAAAGGCTCCTGGGGCTAGTCCAGGAGGGAGAGGAAGTGGGCCTGGCCCTGAGTATTAGCGGTGAAAACACAAAGCTCGAATATACTTTAAAAGTGGAGCAAGGCGTGTGGGGTGGCTCACGGCTATAATCTCAGCACGTTGCAGGCGGATCACTTGAGGTCAGGAGTTCAAGACCAGCCAACATGGTGAAACCCCGCCTCTAATAAAAATATAAAAATTAGCCGGGTGTGGTGGTGAGCACCTGTTATTCCAGCTACTTGGGAGACTGGGGCAGGAGAATCTCTTAAACCTGAGAGACAGAGGTAGCAGTGAGCCGAGTTCACACCACGGCACTCCAGCCTGGGTGACAGAGTAAGACTCTGTCTCAAAATAAAATAAAATAAAACTTAAAAAGGAGCAAACAGGGCTCACCCACTCCAGTAGTTTTCCAGCTGCTCTTAACGCAAAGAAAATTTGATCCAAATCGTAATCTGGGTGAGCGTCTAAGGCCCCATTTGGCTTATTACATCTTTTACCAAAGGGGCTTCTGGGGGCATCCTAGAATATGACCTGGTCCCAGACTGAGTGTCCCCACAGGCAGTGACAATAAGCTTCTACATCTCCAGACCTTGGCATGAAGTGAGGCTTCACACATGTTCAGAGTGAACCTGAGCAAAGCCACACCACGGGTCCCTCAAGGTGAGCTCCAGGGCAGCGACCACCCTTATTTGAGCTCTGCGTCTCTATGAAGACCTCCGCCGGCTCCCGAAGTCCAGGAAGCACCCTGCACGTTACCACCCACCCAGACTGGGGCTCGCCGTAGGGCAGCCTCAACTGCTCAGAGTTGGGACCCACAACACAAGGTTTCTCATGTGTCAATTTCACTGCAATCTTTTCTAGCCGTCATGTTTGAAGAAGCACACACTATTGAGTACAGGAAAACATGCAGAGAGAGAATAAAGTTAGATCTCTGACTTTGTAAGTGCAGAACTGAGGTTTCGGGCACTTCAGCATGTTACCAGCCTCCCTTGGCTAATTGCCTGTGGAACCTGCGTGAGACATCTGTGTCCTGACTTCGGGGCTCCTGGCGCTCTTTCACGTGCCATGATCCCTTCAGCTCCCCTCCGGGGGCTCTAGAGGCTCTTGTGATCAGGAATACAGACGGAATCAGAGCCCCACACTCCACAGAGGGGTTCTCATTAGAGCGTGTTAACTGCTTTCACGTGTAGAATGATTCCATGGGTTATCAGGCAACGGATTACAGCGGTAGCACCTCTTTTTCTATAAAATGCAATGATATATTAAAAGATAATTCACCAGTCTTTCAACGTAGATGACCACACTCCATATGCAGGTTACTTTATGTATCTGATGAAGGTGAAAAATCTCAAAGATACAGTGAGATTTAAAAAAGAGAGCAATGAAAAGCAGAATACGGGATGGGCGCCCCCATCAATCTCTCATCCAAGAACAGAGTCCGTATTTTCCTCTTTATTTCAGAGTGCAGGCACCTGTGGCTCAAGGCTTGCTGAGATGCACCCTCTCCCACGTGCCTCAAGGCTGTGTAAACGTGTGAGTCAGGAACGCATAGCATTGAGGGCAAGACCCTGGCATGCTGGTCTCGGGGAGACATGAACCTCGGTGTCTATGACTTGGAGGCTCCAAAAGAGTCCCCGGAGAAGAGAGGTGGGCTGGAGGCTGGGTGGGTCCACATCCTGACAGCTCGGTGACAGCTGTATAGCACCAGAGGAGAACAGCAGCATATTTCAAGTGACCAGAAACATTTCATCTGTTTTTCGAAAGGGCATACAGGTAATGACTCGGGAGGACCAGGCTGGGGTTGCGTTGGCTTCCAGAGGTGGAAAGTTCTGGCCAGGAGTTCCGCCCTCTCTAAAGTCCACTGAGCACTGAACTGGGTCTCTCTCCCTCTCCCTTTCTCTTTTTCTTTTACCTCAACTTTTTTTTAAATTAAACATTTTCAAATCTATAGAAATAAAGATGCCACGTTATCACATACAAGACTTCCATTTTTACTAGGTTACACTTCTGGAATATTTTTGGTTCCATTAACCCACCTACTCTTGAACCAGCCTCTAAGAATTTTGGTCGTGGACACCTTGAGGTCTGTTTTAATTTCCACATGGCTAGTCCTCCTCATTGCTATTTCTCAAGTGTTCCTGAACGTTACTGCACGTTTACTTTCTCTATATAAATGTTAAAGGTAGCTTGTGAACAAAAACTAATAAAATCAATAAACCAAAGCTCCTCTCCAAGTACGTGGCTGTGTCTTCAAGTCTACCTTAGTAACTTTTTTGATTGTTGTTGAAATATTTTTCTTTTACAGGTATCATATTTTTTGGGTTAATTTTCATGTAAAAAATGTAATGTTCCACTCCTTGTTATTGATCATAGGGTTTTCTTTCCCGTGGCTTATTTTATTCTATTTTGTGTTCCACTATTATTTAATATATGCATGTTTTAAAATTTGTGTATTAACTTTATACCCTGCTGTATTAGTGAATTATAATGTTGAGTTTGCTTACCGATTTTATTACTTTTTCAAAGTATCCTATCTCATTTTCTGAAAATAGAAATGCTTTTATTATTTTGTTTAATAATTATGTCTCAAATTGTTCTCCCTGGCTAGCTGCATTGGTTGATGCCTTCATATAACGTTAAATAGGACTGGGAATGCTGGGTAATCTTGCTTTTTCTGACCTTAGCAAAGTTCTGTGCACTGTATCAGCTTTTGCCTTGTCCTGAGTCTGTGTTGAGGACGCACGTGTCTGTTCACTCATATTCCACTGAATGTACTGTCAGAAATGAATGACATTGTCTTTTGTTAAAGGACACATTAATATCTGCAGACACAACCACACAATTTTTATCTTTAGATTTATTAATGTGAGTAATTATAAAAGATTGATCCATAACTGTATTATTGGAATGAATCACATGTGTTTAAAGTATGCATTGTTTTTTCTTAATAGAATGCTTTATTCTACTTGCTAATATTTTATGATTTTTATATTGATATTCGTGATATTGGTCCCTTTCTTGTACTGCCATTTTAAGTTATAGATCTCAATTTTATATTCCCTTCATGCAAATAACTTAGAAAATTTCCTTTTTTTAACATGTTTTTTTCTTTTTATTTCTACTTTGTAAAGAGTTATAAAATTCCCCCGAGGTACTGTTTTGGGCCTGGTGACTTTGGTGTATGGTTTCTTCATTGCTTTTTATAGAAATTAGTCTGTTAAATCTTTCCTTCTCCCTTGGGGTCAATTTTGGTATGCTGCATTTTCCTGGAAAATTATCTTTTTTCATTCAAATATTTAAAATATATTTTCAGAGAGTCATGCAATATTCACCCTTGCAACTTTTTTAAAGCCTGTGTTTCAATGATGCTTTTGTCCCTTGTAACTTACTATGTTGTATATTTTTGTTTTCTCACATTTAAAAATTGGGCTATCTAGTTTGTCTATTCTTTTCCCCCAAAAAAAACTAACAGTTTATAAAAAAATAAAGTCTTCTTCTTTTTTTTTTTTTTTTTTTTTGAGACAGAGTTTCGCTCTTGTTACCCAGGTTGGAGTGCAATGGCGCGATCTTGGCTCACCGCAACCTGCACCTCCTGGGTTCAGGCAATTCTCCCGCCTCAGCCTCCCGAGTAGCTGGGATTACAGGCACGTGCCACCATGCCCAGCTAATTTTTTGTATTTTTAGTAGAGAGGGGTTTCACCATATTGACCAGGATGGTCTCGATCTCTTGACCTCGTGATCCACCCGCCTCGGCCTCCCAAAGTGCTGGGATTACAGGCGTGAGCCACCGTGCCCTACTAAATTCTTCATTTTTTTCCTGCTTCATTGATTTGTGCCTTTATCTTTATTATTTTATTATTTCCTTCTCGGGATAGTGTGTTTTTAGCATTTGAGTTGGGAGTTTATTTTTGTGATTTTATTTTTATTTATAACTAAGACTATGAATTTTCTTCTCATCACTGATTTGATTGTGTCCCATAGATTACAGTGTATCACGATGCCATTATCTTTTTTTACAGAAATTCTGTTATTTTGAATTGCATTTTCCTTCCTCAAAGAGTCGTTCTGTAGAGTTTGTAAATTTCCAGAAGAAAGGATCTATTCAACGAGTGCGTCACTCATCGCTGTTTTTATTGCATGTTTTCAGTGACTATGGGCGACACTATTTTCACTTCATGGAAATATGTGACACCCCCTTTGTGACCTGCAGGATGGACGGACTCTGTGAATGTTCCCTTGTGACTAAGAAAACATGTTCTCTGTTATTACGTTGTAAGTTTTGTTAGGTATTCATGAATTCTACCTAAGGGATTGCATTCATTTTTTAAAATATTTTATATCTTAATCCTCTTGACTTGTCTTAGACTAAGAATGATATTTGAAATGTTCCCAGTGTTAATTGCTTCTGCTTGTGTATACACCTCCTACATATTTTAGGAGGGTGGTCACCAGGCTGTTTCGCGTGGATGCATCACAAGCCTTATGTCTTCACTTTCAATCAAGGTCCTTATAGTAGTAAATATTCTTCTTGTGACAATTTGGTGGTGGGAGGAGCTAAATTCTTGTGAAACTTAATTTGGTGGTGGGAGGAGCTAAATTCTTTTGACACTTAATTTGGTGGTGGGAGGAGCTAAATTCTTGTGAAACTTAATTTGGCGGTGGGAGGAGCTAAATTCTTTTGACACTTAATTTGGTGGTGGGAGGAGCTAAATTCTACTTTGCAGATTATCGGGAATACAATTCCTCCTTTCCCGTTTTGTTCTAATGGCCTGATAGAATTTTGTCTAATTGCTTTATTTTTGTTATGTTAGCCTTTCTGACTCATTTTAAGTATGTCTTTTGTACCAGTCAGAGCTGGATCTTTTTTCTTGTGATCAATTTGCAAATCTTCTTTTAGTCGCTGGAATAATTCTAGTTATATTTGTTGGGATGACTGACATGTTTGATCTTACTGCTGAAATATTAATAGTACTTGATGGTGTATTTCCTGGGTTGTTTTCGCTTATGGTCAGTTTTCTTTCTCATGTAAATGTTACAGGTGTTCTGGCATTTAGCAGGGTGTGTGTATTTATTCTGGAATAACTTTGACCTTTGCATTAACCTCAAACACTCTTCAGCTACTTGCTTGGTCAACTCTAAAAGCAATGACCTTTGACTTCCGCTTCCCTCCTACGTAACAATCGGTGAGTTTATTTACCCACCTCTTCTCTTTCTCCTTTGCCTCTCCTTGTTTGCACTATTTCTGCCTCCAGCACATGTAACATTTGTTACTCCTATGTTACCACTGTCCCCATGTGCATTTTAGTTTTAGGTTTACAGATGCAATGCTGTCTGTCCTTTTGCCAAAGTTTCCCAGCTATATTCTGGTGGGTGGAGTCCTTCAGCGAGTGGATTCTTCCAAAGCACTGGGGAGACCGGTGTGTCTTAAGTCCTTGCTCCTCCCCAACTGTGGTTCTATGGTGTTGATATTTGAAGTAAGGTTTGGCTGGGCGAACATTTTCAGCTAACACTGCCTTTCCTGCTGTTTCCTGAAAATGAGGTTCCACTGTTGTCCTCCTTTCGAGGTGTCTGATCTTGTGCCAGTTGCTTTTAGTTTTCAGCCCCTTGGTCTTCTCTGGAGGTTCTGAGACGTTTTCTGTTTCTACTTGTTTCATTCTTAGAGTCTAATAGATTTCCTAGGACCTGCTGTGGAGGTGACTATCCCAGCTCAGTGTCCTTGCAGGCACATCTGCTTTTGCATAAGCCTTCCTTTCTTTCAGGAAGCTTTAGATTATAGCTGGAAGTATTCATTCTGCATTTACTTTGTGTGTCATCTTTAGGGGCTCCAATTAGACGTAAATTGCATTTTATTTTGCTCATCTTTTACTTCCATCACAATGTCTCTAATCCTTTTTACCTTCGCTTTATTTTTATGCATTTTCACTGCATTGTTTTCGTGCATTTTCTTGTCAATTTTCAAGACCTTGCTCATTACTCTTACTGATTTTTAGCCAGAACTCTGCTCCCTTGGGTACTTTGTGATCTAGTCTATGTCTTTAGGAGGCAGTTTTGCTTCAGTTTTATTCCTGTTAAGTCAACTCTCATTGTACATATTTCTAGGTTTTTGTCTTTGATGTGGTTTGGCTGTGTCCTCACCCAAAATCTCATCCTGAGTTGTAATCCCTCTAATCTCCACAGGTCAAGGGCCAGACCAGGTGGAGGGAATTGGATCCTGGGGGCGGTTTTCCTCATTCTGTTCTCGTGATAGTGAGTGATTCTCGTGAGATCTGAGGGTTTTATCAGCGTCTGGCACTTCCCCTGCTGGTTCTCAGTCTCTCTCCTGCCTCCCTGTGAAGAAGGTGCCTGCTTCTCCTTTGCCTTCTGCCATGATTGTAAGTTTCAGAGGACTCCCCAGCAATACGAAACTGAGTCAATTAAGCTTCTTTCCCTTATAAATTAGCCAGTCTCGGTATTTCTTCCTAGCAGTGTGAGAAATAGCTAATATCGTCCATTTCTGTTCTGAGTCTTTGAAATTCTGATTCTTTTTTTTTTCAAATCATCAAATACTTGTTTAAAAAGAATTCATTGAAGTTGGCCATTGTGTCATGGTTTTATTCTGTGTGTATGTTTGACTTAGAGGAAATTCACTTTCATGGATATTGTCTGCTCCTTTCCTTCCATTTGAAGTGTCTTGTTTTACTACAGCAGCACGTGTGGGGCTTACACTAGGCAGGGATGAGAGGTTTGGGCCTCCTGGATTTCGAACTCCAAGAGCATGGGCTCCTCTGTGTATAAGGAGGGGCATCCCTCCAACCTGTGATACTCTTTTCTTGGGGAGTGAAGGGACAGGGTAGTGTCTGGTTCATCCCCCTTGTTGAAAGCGTTAGCACTTGTTTGATTTTCCCTCCACGTGCCTCAGTTTCTCTTTCATACCCCCAGGTCTGCTGGCCCACATGCCTCCTCCTCCGGGCTCACCCTCCCTCTCTGGTGTCAGTGCCTTCCCAAGCCCATGCCTCAGCCCAGCACACTCCCAGGCCCTGTCTTTGCCTTCCCAGGCCCACGCTTCTTCCCGGCACACTCCCAGGCCCTGTCTTTGCCTTCCCGAGAGTCGGTGTTTGATCCAGCAGACCTCACCCCTGGTCTCAGCATTTCTCCATCCAGCAGGACTTCTCTTTCTGGATATGATTTTATCTGTATTTTACAACCATGGGCCTTTGCTCCCCTCTCCTCATGCTTGTGCCCTCAGCCTGCTTTCTAGTGGGTCTGGGGTGACTCTGAAGGACTCGGGTATTTCCTCCACAGTTGTGATTTGGTGGAATTCCATGCACCTGTGCAATGGTGAATATTAAGTGTCAACTTGATTGGATTGAAGGATGCCAAGTATTGTTCCTGGGTGTGTCTCTGTGAGGGTGTTGCCAGAGGAGATCAGCATTTGAGTCGGTGGACTGGGAGAGGCAGACCCACCCTCAGTCTGGGTGGGCATCATCAAAACAGTTGCCCCTGCAGCTAGGATAAAGCAGGCAGGGGAACTTGGAAGGACGGGACTCGCTGAGTCTTCCAGCCCCCGTCTGTCTCCGGTGCTGGATGCTTCCTGCCCTTGCACATTAGACTTTAAGGTCTTCGGCTTTTGGACTCTCGGACCTATACCAGTGGTTTGCCAGGGCTCTCAGGCCTTCAGCCACAGACTAAAGGCTGCTCTGTTGGCTTCCCTGCTTTTGAGGTGTTGGGACTCGGACCGGCTGCCTGGCTCGTCAGCTTGCAGATGGCCTATTGTGGGGCTGTACCTTGTGATTGTGAGTCAGTCCTCTTTAATAAGCTCCCCTTCATATTCACATCTATCCTATGAGTCCTGTCCCTCTAGAGAACACTGTTACAACCTGTCACCAGCTGCATTCTGGGCAGGGGGCTGGGTGATTTCCTTGGCTGTCTGTGTAGAGCCCTGACGGATTTGGGAGTGAGTGTGGAGAGGCGCAGGTGTAAGCACCTGCTACTGTCATTTTGGAAACAGAATGCCCCTTTCCCTTTTTATTTAAAGTTTCTTTTCTACAGAATTTTGTTCATGCTGCCTAGGACCTTGTGTGTGTTATCTGTACTGTAACGGACTTTTAAAAAAAATGCTACATTGTATAAAATGTTTTAAATGACTTTATAATACTTCATTAGGTGGCTTTACTTATTCATGTATTTATTTAACTGTTTCTCTGCTGCTGAAGACTGATACAACTATCGCCTTTCCTCATTTAGAGTTATATCCTTAACCTACGTTTCCCATAGTACAATCATTAGTAAAGTGATAGAAACATTTTAAGGTTCTCAGTCCAGTTTGCAACTCATTTTCAAATCCACCTCTCAATTTAAACTCCCCTGTCTACAGTTGAAACCCTGTTTGTGGACCCCTCTCCCGGATTTGACTCCTGTGCTGTGTCCACTCTGTGTCAGCTTCGCTAACCACCTTTCTAGGATTCCCTTCCCTCCCAGCGCAGGCGAGCGTCAGCCGTAGAGAGCTGCACGTGAGACTCGGAAGCCGCAGGGCCTGCAGAGGAGCCCGGCGCTGCGGCCACACGGTTCACAGGTCCTGGCCTGCCGTCTCCCTTGCTGACACGGCAGCACCCAGTCCTGCAGACCACTGAGGCCCCAGCAAGTCTCTCTTTCCACTTCTTGGAGTCTTCAGTGATTGGGGCAGCTTTGTAACAAAGGGCCGACCTTCTCCTAAAGGCCATCGTGTCCTTAGGCCTAGAGACGGTGTGAAAAGATGCAAGCTCTGGTCCGTCCTGATGGGGCCCAGCTCATCCTCTCTCCCTCTGACTTCAGCCTGACTCTTCTTCTCAGACACCGGCATGGACGGTCCTAAAGGACCTCAGGTCCAAACCAGATGCCAGAGGAATGGCTTGCACAGACTTCTCCACCAGCTTGCACACTCACAGAAGCTCTATCCATCACAAGCCTCTTCTCTATCCCTCCTGCTGGTTCTTCCTCTGTGGTGAAGCCCTGGGCCTGCCTGCTGCACATATGGATGGTGGGCTTTGGGAAGGGGCTCTAACAACACGAGTCCATGCAGAGCACAGGTGCGAGGGGGCAGGGGCAGCAGGCAGCCGTGGTGTGGGAAGCCATGTGATGGGCAGGGCTGCAGCTGGAATGATCACACCACTCACTCCCCTTCATCAGGAACTTTGGGGGTCTCCTTTCAACATCAACAGCCTACTCTTGAGGCCAACCGCTGTGTCTCCCCAGCCTCCACGCCCGCTCCAGTTTCTACAGAGTGCCTCAGATCCAATAGCTGCTCAGCTAATATTCACTGACTCTTCCTGCAGGAACTTTGGCAATTAGCCCCTCTGCCTCAACTTCCCCTTCCTCACCCCAGAGTTACTCTGAGGCCCACATCATCTCCTTTACCTGCCTTGAAAGGAATGGAGAACTGTCCATCATAACCTGGGCTCTTCCGGAGTCATGTGAAACACTTAGCGTTTCCCATCCTAATGGTGACCGAGGTAGTGACAGACAGGGGAGATGGGATGATAGCCCCGTGCAGTAACCAAAACCCAAAACATGTATTGCAAAGTTTTTACAAGTGTCATTTCGACTTGCCAATGTTATACTGCAGACATGTGTTAAGTGACTGTGCCTCCAGCACAAAGAACAAGTGAACGAAGGTATTTTAATTTCAGCTACAGTATGCGTCCCGGCTGACAGTCTTATGACGGGCCTCATAGCTTCCATATGCTGCCGTGATGACTAACTGCTTACCTTCAGAAGCAAAGCAACACAGGAGGAAAGGGAGCAGAGGGGAAAGGAAGCACATGCACATTAAATACCTATCATGTGCCAGGCATGGGGTGGATTGATTTCTATTTCATTTTAGTAAATAGGCATCCTAAGAACTGCAGGAGAGGAACTCTGCCCAGATTACACACAGAGAAACCACTCAGAAAGCATGAGGCACTCGCCGAATGCACACAGCTCGAGATTCACACAGCTTGGACTTCCTCTCTGTCTGTTCAGAGATAAAGGCATTGTTTATTTTACTTACGTACAGAAATAACAAGGCTACTACTGGCAGGTGGGCAAGACCAGACAGAAAGTTACGGCCCAGCTAGTGATGCCATCGCTGTTTCCCTTCCCCCAGGATGTCTATTAGCATGATTCAGAGAGGGGAGGACTGAGAGGCTTGTCAGCTCTAGAAAGAAGGTATCTGTTTCTCAAGACAGGGGCATGGGGAGGAAAGGAAGGCCAGACCATGGACAGGACAGCCCAGCACAGCATTGGTAGGGGCTGCTAACTGGGCTGTGGATGAGACAGATTTGGCTTTGAGTCCTGATCTGTCACTCACCCTGTGACCTCAGACAAGTCACATGATCAGCCTGGGCTTCAGCCTCTTCTTCAAAGTGAAATATTCCCCACTGGGTTTTTCTGAGGGGTATGGGTATCACTGGGTGTAGACTATCTGCTGACATAGACAGAGGGAACGAATGAATGTCAGCTACCTCTGCTGCCAACCCAGAGATGTCCCGGTGCGTGTCCTGGCAGCTCCGAACCCAGTGTCAGCAGAAGCATTTGGAGGAGGAAGTGGGGGCTGGTGCCACAGCCTCTGCAGGATGCTGCCCACAGGGGTCACCAGCGCCTGCCCATGCTCTGCCATGCGGCACTGTGCCCTTGAGCACATGGTAGATGTGGCCCTCCTTCCTCAGGACCCAGGAGGAGCCCTCCAGATCGGTGCCCCATCGGATGAGTTCCAGGGAAGTATCACCGCCATGACAAACTAATTATTTTCTTCTTTGTCTAACCCAATCTTCTTCTTTTTATTTATCGTACACACTAAAAACCTTCAAGATAAAGTCCCTTCCAAATTACTGTTGCATTTTTATCACAGGAAGCTGTTTACATCTCTTGTTTCTGCTTATTTTTAGAATATGATGAGTTCTTATCCTGGAGTCACAGGTTTCAGGAAACTCACAAAATGTTTGACTCAAATGTACAGTTCAATGTGTGTGTGCGTGCACGTGCGTGTGTGCATGTGTGTGCGTGCGTGTGTGTGCACATGCATGTATGCATATGTTTGAGTGTTGTATTTCTGGGAAGCAGAGGTTCATAGCTTTCAACAGATTTTCAAGAGCAAAGAAACCCTGCCTTAGATGGTCTATAAAAGCATCCTACTTGTATTATTTTGCACTGCTTGTCCTAACCCTTTATGGTTCATTTGGCTGTGAGTAGGGGAAAAAAGCTTCAATTTCAAGATTTCAGTTGGTCTTGGTCCTCCCACCACAGGCAGAAGAAACAAATGACTTTAGCTTTCTCTCTGTCTTTCTGCCAAGTTGTCAGATGAAGGAATCTGGGTATTCTAAGTTGGTGGTTCTCAGAGTGGAATGTCCAGTCGGCAGCATTTCTTCCACCAGGGATTTGTTTAAAATGCAAATTATTGAGCCCTAACCCACGCTCAAGACTCAGGCTAAATTAGAAACTCTGGGGGAGGGGCCAGCCATGGCTGGTTTATGAGCATCCCCCAGACCCTCTGGCTGACGCTGATACCCTCTCAAGTGCAAAGCCAGGTAAGGGCCCAGCGGGAGGCGGGGAGGGAAGGAACCAGGCTGTTCTCTGCTCCCTGGGCCTCCCACCACGCACTGGCTCAGTGCTTATCTGAGTTATCGTATGCTAAGTGACCTCTTTATATTCTTAAAATGTTTGAAGCCCATCTGCTGATTTGGCCTGCGGAAGGAATTTGTTTTTATAGTTAATATCAATATATCGAAGCCATGTAGCCAGAGAAAATGATTTTCATATTTTCATCGCATAACAAATGAGGGACCACAGCTAGGAGCTGCATCTCCAGAGCGCGGTGCTCCGCGTGGCGGGCAGTGATCTGTTTCACTAGTGGGTGAGCATTTACCTCACTGCTAAAAGTCCCAGCTCTTGTTGACAAACACTCTCAAGCACTCTGGGCCTGAGAGAATTGTTTGCTGGCCCCAGCCTCTGTTTTAGCTTCTTCACGACAGACTCTCTGAGCAAACTCCACCCAGGATCCTCAGAGCCCTCCTTTAGACCGGGCCTCAGCCTTGCGCCCTGTTCTTGGCTGCACAGCACAGTTTTAGCAAGAATCTGGTGATGTCAGTTTCCTAGGAATCCTCCACTCTCTGAACATGATCCAGTTCCAGCCCCACCCCAGGCCTGCCTTAGCAGGAGTCCTGTCTTTAACAAGAACCCCCTCCCCAGTCTCTCCGCTGAGCAGTTTCCATCTGGTGAGTGCCCACTGCTTCTCGCTGCACAGCCCAGCGGCCCCGCCATGCTCAGAGCTGAGCCTCTCTCTCTCCCTTGCTGCAGTCGTCCTGGGCACGGTCCATCCTTCCGCCATTCATCAGTGTCGGCTCTGCCACCTCTGACATGACAAAGACTCTGCCCCCTTGCTGGATGTTCACTGCGCATGATATAAACCTTCAGTGTCTGTCCCTGAGCAGGCGCGACTCCAGGGAAGCTGTGTCTCCAGGAGGAGTGAAGCAGAGCAGAGCCCCCCAGGTCAGGCCTCTTTGTTCAGGAGCTCAGTTTCATTGGCAGTTCTGCTTCGATGTGTATTCACGCTCTCACGCACCTGCCAGATTGGCTGAGTGTAGCAATGCACATTCCCCACACCCCAGCAACGTCACACCGTGGAGGTGTATTTCCTGCTCACATCCCAGTTTTATGGGTGACAGCCAGGTCATTCAGGGGCCCTCTGGTGGCACTGCCCCCACAGAACCTTTGGAGTCTCTGCTTCAGCCTCTGTGTCCTCAGCAGATGCCGACAGAGAGGGGTGTGCCAAGCGCTTCTGCGTCGAATCACCCAGTGCAGGAGAGGACGCGTTCTTCCGCTCATGCTTCCATGTGGAGAGCCAGCTCCATGAGGGCTGGGGCCCAGCTCTGTTCTCTGGAGGAGAAATAGAAGCACTGTTGCTGCTGGTGGAAGCCTTGCACAGTCTGTGAGGACAGCCTCAGTGCAGAGGAAATGCACACACATGCACAGACACGGTGGGGCGGGTCCCAAGGGGTAGGGGCTCATGTGGAAGCACGGCTTAGACCTGAGACTGGGTCCCTGGCGAAGGTGAAGGTGTCTCCTGCCACCCTGAGTCATGCAGGGCCCACCCTGGCGAGCATGCTTGGTCTGCGTGGAGCCCCACCGGCGTGCAGTTGGTCCATTTCTGGATCCCAGGCTCTGCTCTCACACCTTCCACTCCTGAAGCAGGCGTTCTTTTGACTTTCTCCCAGCTCTGGACTTTGCTTTTACTCCCAAGGAGAACTGGGGTATCCCTTGATTCCCAGCTCGGGATATCCAAGCCCCATTTGAACTCCCGGACACAATGGAAGCTACAGGTCCATAACCCAACACATCTCTGGTCTCCCAGCAAGCCTGCTGCAGCCATGCTCACCTTGAACCCAGGACCTTTCTCCTGCCTTGTTTTCTTCTCCAGCTTCATGCTCCTGTGTCGGGTTTCACTGCTGACAGCCACCCCCAGCCTCGGAGCAGAGGGGCCTTGCCACATTGCACGTGCCCTGTGTCTGCCAACAAATCGAGGACCTGGTGCCAGAAACAGCTAACACGCTGATTAGTGACCAAATCATTATTCAAAGCCCCTGCATCTTCCTTTAAATTTCGGAAATGCATCACTGTGCCCTCGCTTTAGAAAATGGAGAGGCTACATTAGAATACCCTCCCTGCAGGCAGCCCCATGCTGCATCAGGCCTACTATGTGCTGACATTCATGCTGGGAACGGACCTGCCACCCTGAATAACCCACACAGCAAGGCAGCAGCCACTGTGACATCGCTGTGTGTGAGCGCTGACTCCACACTCGGGAAGCCGACCGCATTCCCTCCCCCTGTCTGTTCTGGGTGAATTCAGTCTGAACTGGCAGATTTAGACAGGAGTTTGGGTTGCCCTGCTTTCAGTGTTTGGGCTTGTGGTGAGTCTCCCTAGTGCTTTACCCAGAGCTGACATCTGCTGTGATCTGAAGACAGATGTTCCCTTCCCGGTCTCCAAGGCCAGGAGAAGCACCCTGGCAATTTCGTCACATTAGTCACATGTGTTCTAGAGCAAGAGTGTTGACAGCAGAAGGTCAGCTAAGTCTGGAAGTGAGCGGGTCAGAAGAGCTAGAGGGTCAGGGATGAGATGCAAGCATAGGAGACATCTCGAGCTCAGACGGAGCAAGGGCTGTGAGGCGGGGCAGCAGCATGGAGCAAGACCTGGACACAGGGATGGGGTCTGGGGGCCTCTTCCAGGAGACTGAGCTGCATCCAGTCCATGCAAGCACGTCCGCTGCTGCTTCCTCCTCTTTAGGGTTAAGTGGGGTGTGTGATGCCTGTGTGGGACCCTCACCCACTGGGGGCCTTTCCTGGCTTCTGAACCCCAAAGGAGCATATTAGAAGTTTCCTTACTAGAGAGAAAAAGATGTAATAATACTTAGACCTTATAATGTGCTTTGCTTCTTCAAAGCAGTTTCGCACGCAGAGCTATAAAAATGGATGTAAACTTATCAAAGTCCCACTATGAAGATGCCTGGGAATCGTGAATGTGCTGTAAGTAAAATTAAATCCTGGTGAGAGCAGAACCATTATTTTTATGCCTTGAAAGCTTAGTTAGAGATTGAGTATAGAAAACCCAGTGACTCCTATATATTTAAGGTCTATTTTAAACACTTAGCTATGCATGTGTCCTGCTCTGGCTTTCGGGGAGAGATGAACGGATTTGCCCTGTGGTATTAGGTGTTATCTCAAATTCTTCAGGCAGAGTCCCCTGTCCCCTCCATCACCCACATCCTTGCAGGGGCCATGCCTCCCTGTGCCATATGCAAAGTCTGATAAGAGTCCCTTCCCTTCCAGAGTCCCCCCTCTGGATTGGTGAAAGACCACAGTTCTCAGAAACTAGAAATCTGCCGTCTGTTCTGTGAGCAGTATGAGAACAGGCAGGTCAAGGAGCCTCTTGGAGCCACAGAGCTTTTGTCTAAGCTGTGGGATGTGGAGCAGGTATCCTTCCCATCTCCCTCCTGAAGCTCTGGGAAGATCACAGCAGGAATAGGCCTTGCAGATATGAAGCAACCCACATGCAATGGCTGCCATGCCTCTCCCTGCTTCATCTGTCCCTCCTTCCCTCTCCTCTCTTCCATGATCAACATTTAAAACTGGAAGAATCCTTAGCAGTGATCTCATCTGGCACCACGATCCACAGGGCACGGAGGGCAGCCTCCCCGACACCTGAGGTGTCCGTGGGGCTCACAGGGCAGTGAGGACATAGAAGGGAGGGTGATGGGGGGAATGTGAGAGAAAACTCCAGGGTCAGGGGTCCTGGGGAGAAATGACAAGTCCAAATCTTCATCTTGGGGTGCCTAGGGGAGTAAACGGAGCCTCGTCCCCCAGCCATCCGGGATCTCTCTCTGTCGCTCCCGCCCTTCCTCCCCATCCCACCTGCACTTTCATCTCAAGGCACTCACAGCTGGTGAGGGGCTGCTCACATTTGGGTTTCTCCCCATCTGTCTGCTTGCCCCTTTCTGGGTGTGGTGGGCTTATCGTGTTTGCCTACCTGGCCCTCCCAGCAGAGCCGGGCCTGGGTCTGGGGTCTGTAGCCCCACACAGTGCTGGGGGATTGTGGAGCAGCCCAGCAGCCCTAGTCTTTTCTCACCATCCCTGAGAAAGGGATAAAGCATGCTGAGGTCTGCCTAGAAGGAAGAAGTTTTCTAAAAACCCAGGTACCACAGATGCCACTCCCAGTGGGTCCTCCAGCATCTCCTCCTCAAGGCGCTGCTCAGCCCAGAGCCAGTTTGCTCCTGAGACGCTGCCCTCAGAACCTGGAAGATACGATGGAATGTTCTCTCGGGGCAGAGCTGTGCTGGCTGCTCTCTGTGCCCTGCCCCCCGGACCCATTTGAGTTGGTGCTTGGCAGGGTGCAGAGACTGCCTCACCTGGGCTCTGCCCAGAGCTCCCCCACCTTCTGCTTATGACTGGATCTGGCCAGCAGGAACACTAAGCTGGCACAGAACAACAGGAGGAGAAGCTCCGTGCCCCTCTCCACTGTCTCACTTGGGCACCTTGGCCCTGGCACCTGCGCCCCCATGCCTAGGCTCTCTCTCCTATGGCTTAATTGTCTTCCATTTCTGGTAAGTGACAACATCCTTTTCCACTCCTCTTCAGGCATGGAAGGAGTGCTGGGTTCCTATGTCTGCTGCCCTTAACCTTGTCTTTGCCACTCCAAATAGTTGATTCATTAAATTTCTGCGATATTATAGTTCTGCGTGTCTTTCATTCTGGGATTCTGGATGCCACAAATGATTGCCTCTTTGTGATCAATTTCATTTTGGGAGACAACTATATGTCTTTATGATGCAATTAAAGGATGATTTGCCATGTGGCTGACTGCAAATCCCAAGGATTTTAAGAGATGAGTAAACTGAATGGCTGCAAGTATACCCTCCACTACCTGTCCTGAATAGGTAAAGCCTGTGTATTTACGGTACAATTCAGCAGCATTAGGCAATGCTTATGTTTCTAATTTGCAGGCTTCTGAGTGCTACCACACATTTATAATATGGGGTGGGAGGGAGGCTTCTCATCCCTCTGAAAGGCTGCCTCATTAAACAGAGGTTTCTCTGTGAAATAATCTGGTGCTCTTTCCTCCCATTATAATAAGCCCAGCTCCAGGCTCACCCACTCCAGCCATTTCAGAACTCATTGTCAAAAGTAACCTGTCCTTCCTTTTAACTGCCAACTTGCATTTAAGATAACCTAATAATCCAAATTTGCATAGGTAGCTTCTCTTCCCTACAGGTCTATAAACATCTCAAATGAATTACTTGTTTATGTGCCTTGGTCGATTAACAAAAGCCTGCAGAGTGTGAGCCCAGAGAAGTTCTAATCATCTCACTCATTGGGTGGACAACTTTTTACAATAGTTTCAAACACGCAGGTTCTTCCCTGAATTCTGATGACGTGAATATCAGTGATACATTGTCTCAGCAAGCTAGTGAAAGATCTGTATTCCATACTCTTAAAAATATGAGGGGGATTTTCACTTCCCTACAGTGGGTACAGTTACCAAGCATCTAACTTACTCTGAAAAGAAGGGGAAAATTCAACATTCAGGATTACCTAATGTTTCCATAGCTTGAATTACAAGTTAGAAAGACTTGGATTAATCAGAATGGAATAACCCACTAAGAAACAACCTGTTCTCACCAAATCATTTATCATTTTCTGGTTTGAATGTGAATATAAGTATTAGGTAGCTTTTTCTTACCAGAGGAGAGACACGGTTTTCTTCTGTGGACCCAAGGGTCTTGATACTACCAGCTCCTATAAGGGAGCAGAAAGGCTTCAATCTTGGCTTCCCAAAGCCTGCCATGTCTGCTCTTCAGAGACCGTTTAGTTTTGAAGTTTGGAATTCTTCCTCTGTAACAAAACAAAGCAAATCCAAAATCATTTGGCTTCATTACACCACAGGGGAGTTCTTGAGCTAAGAGTTACCCAGGGAGACACTGGGAATGAAGAGTGTAAACCAGCAGGAGAGGGTCTCACCTCCAGCACTGGTGCAGGTCTCAGCTCTGGCTGCCAGAGGAGGGGGAGGACCTGGAGGACTTAGGCAAAGAATTGTAAAACATGCACCTGCTCACCCACGTACAGCAAAACACACACTCACCCACACCACAAATTCACACATACACACACACCACACATGCACAAACTCTCACACAGTCACACACACATTAAACAACCACACCCATTCACACACTCTCACATGGTATCACATGTTCATCTCATATACAATCACACAGACACCTCACACACAGTCACAAAGTCACACATAACCACACCCATTCACACATGCACACACTACCACAGAGTCACACACATACACTCACATATCACACAGACACCTCACACACACCCACACAGTCACAGTCACACACACACATACACAACCACACCCATTCACACATGCACACTCATACAGAAACACACATACACCTCATATACAATCAGACACCTCACACACACCCACACAGTCACAGTCACACATTTACACACACAACCACACTCATTCACACATGTACACACTACCACACAGTCACACACACCTCACATATCACACAGACACCTCACACACACACAGTCACAGTCACACACACACATACACAACCACACCCATTCACATACTCAGTCACACACATATACACCTCATATATGATCCCACAATCACACAGACACCTCACACACACACTCAGACACCTCCTAATTGTACTCATACACACAATCACACACACGCTCACACAATCACAGAGACCTTGTGCACACTCACACCCATAGACATGCTGTCACACACAGACACCTCACACACACACTCAGACACCTCCTAATTGTACTCATACACACAATCACAAACACACACTCACACTCATACACATGCTCACACAATCACAGAGACCTTGTGCACACTCAAACCCCTAGACATGCTCAGTCACACACAGACACCTCACACTCATACACACTCACACGGTCACATACAGACACCTCAAGCACACTCACACTCATACACACTGGCACAATCATGCACTCACACATGCAACCAGGACTAACTTGAAGGAGCATGAACTTCTCTGATCCTGTGTCCATGACCAACAGAACTGCAGGTCCAGTCACTCCAGGGACCCTGGCCCCAGCCACAGTCAGGAGGAGGAGCAGATGGTCCTGCTCATGAGCGCTGCCCTGACTGGCTCTCTGTCCCTCCATCCTCCTGTCCCAGCCAGCTCACTTGCCTTTCTAGTCATGATCCCATTCCTCAACATTCTCCTGAAACCCGACCCTCAGCTGCTCAGGGGCCTGGGGCAGGGCTGACTTCCGGGTGCAAACGCGGCTGATGCCCGTCGATGACTGTGCTTGTCAGAACCTGGCCTACAGAACCTGGTCTGCAAACTACAAAGAGCCCCAGTTGAGTGCTGGGTGCTGGGAGTTGGAGGGTGTGAGGTGGAGCCCTGTATCTGAGAAGCTCTCCCACTGACTGAGGGGGGAGGACCTTGCTGCAGCCCCTCACCCAGGCCATTTAGAAGTCCGCAGTGGATTGGCAGAAGCATTTCAAACACCCCTGAGCCGTGCCAAAGCCAGGGAGTCAGTGGCAGCTGATTCTCCTCTAGTGACATGGACCCCACAGGGCCCGCGACCTGGGGCCGAGACTGCTGTCCGTGGTGCTGACGCGATCCCAGGGCCCAGACAGCCATAGGGGGCAAGGGAGGGAGGGAAGGAGGGGCTTGAAACCACACAAGAGAAACCCTACATAGCTGCTGTATCTATGCAACAATCCTGAAAGATATGCACATGTACTCCAGAGCTTAAAGTATAATAAAAAATGTTATAGAAAGCAGAGAAATAAACTTCATAAATAAGGGGAAAAAAGAAGAAGCAAAGGAAAAGCAGCTTGAAGCAAAGCTGAAACTGCACATCTTTCTAGAAAAGAACCAGTTGGAAGGGCCCTATGGCCTCTATACAGCACAGGCTGGGGTAGAAGCGACCAACATGTCTGAGAAGCAGGAATCTCTGATCACCATCCCGGTGAATCACTCTCTGCATTTCATGATCACACCCATTCTCTGAAGGTCCCAATTCCAGTGTCATCTGCTATTCCTAAATCAAGTCTGAGAAAGATTTTGGAACCTACCCTTCACCAAATGATTCAGGGAAGGCCACCTGCCTATGAATGGAAGTGTGGGCTGTGGAAACTCAAGACAAAGCATCCACGGAGAATCAGAGCAGCAATTCGCTTTCACAAATAGCTAACACCTCTCATTGGCCATCTGGCTCTGCCACAAGTTAGGCAGGATTCGAGTGTTGGAGATGTGACTGTCAAATCAAGACATCCCCAATGGGTGCATTGGGAAGGGGGCTTTCCCCAGAAGGGGCAGACTGTGAGTTATGGATCCACGTAGACTCTAGCAAAGGAGCTACAAGGGGAAGCTGGTGAGCATGTGAAGAAATGACCCGAACTCCATTTATCCTGACATTTGTTTACATAAATATTTTACTTATGTTCTAGAAGGGGTTGCATCGTGTGTGTGCTAGGAATTTGAAGGATGTACTGAATTCAAAAACCCTTTAGAGAGCACATTTGTTCAGGTACCAGATGATCGGGTATTGGGATGCTTGTGCCTGAGCTCCTCCAAATCCAGACTTCACCCCTGAACAGCTGGCTGTTCCAGTACTCTGGTATTAGCAGGTACTGCAGTATTCAGCACCACATGTACTGAGCTACTGATTTGCCCAGTTCTAGCACAACTGGACAAGGTTCTCAGCAGCTCAACCTTCCAAAGCTCAAAGGACACTTTACACGTTAGACTGTACTGACTAATGTACTGTTTCCGATGTTCTAATTGGGTTCCTATAGGTAATTTCACATATGTATACAGCGTGGGAAAGCCAGAGGCTGGCGTGATGGAACTAATCGGCTAAACCTATTGATAAAAGTGTCTTTCCTTTACTACCAAGGAGAGATGATATTATCAGCCTCTGTGACACTAAAAGAAAAAAATAACGTTATCCAAGCAGAGTGTTCCCAGGTGTTTGTGCTGATCCGACGTCCACTGCAGGGAAAGTTCCTACTGATCTGCGTACATGAGCCTCTTCATGGTTCCAGGTGAACAACATACAATAGGCAGGCTTTGCCTGGGTTTCACTGGAGTCCACAAGCCAACGTGAATGTTGAATTACTCAGAGGGTGTCCACCTGGGAAACAAGGGTCTTCGCGATAGTAATCCTTTCCAAAGGGTTCAGTTATTTTGTCCAGAGTTCAATTACTGACGATGGTGCTACACAGGAAATATTTTTTCTTTGAAGAATGTTATCAACATAGTCCTGACTTTCAGGTTTTATTCTACTATTATTATTCACTCTATTTTCAATACATTTTGGTCAAGTTGTATTTTGGAAATACATCCACATAAAGCTATAAGGCAATCAAAATGATAGATTCATAGGCAAGGTAGAGTTTTCTCCTTCTTTATGAAAATGGTAGTATTCTCTCAAGGAAATAGGAAGAAAACAATTGCTTTTATTGAAATTGCAATGGTCTACGAGTTTGGATAATTTTACATAGAACTTGCTGATTATATAGCTTTTAGCAATAATTTTCACAGAGAAAATATCGCCATCCAATATGATGCTTCTCATGTAATGTAAATGTTACAGTCTAGTGCATCCCTGCATGGCATTGCTTGTAGAGAAAATGACTACAGAAAGGCAGTGGAAAAGGGCGTGTTTCACCTGTAGGTTTTGCTTTATCGATACGCACAGCCCTAGCGGTCTCTTGTCTGTAACGCCTCTCCTGGCAAGTGATGTATGTGCCTTTTCACAGAGACATGTGGAGACAAAGCCACAGCTCTAGAGACATGGCACTAATGCGGAGTTGTTGTGCAGGTTCTCTCGTCAATGTGACATCACTATCCCCCTTTCTGAAGAGCTGCTGCCACATTGCAAATGAGCCAATTCCTATGTGAATTTCCCAAGAGTCCCTTCTCTGTACAGTGCTGAGTTAGAGTCATCCAAAGAGAAGCATGTGCATGAGATTTGTAGTATGAAGTAGAAGAACAGGCTTTCTTCTCCAAGGCAGCTGGAGACAGGATGTGGGCAGATGTGAAGTTCTCTTCTCTAGCCATTGAGTTTTTGCGCTTATACTTTGGGGTCCTGAAGCCTAAATAAAATTCTGGGGCAGGCTCTAAGTGCTCCTGTAGACGTGGAAATGAACACTATACTTATTCTCCTCAAAAAGTGCAAGCCTGTCATCAACAACAATAAGCCCATTACCCTGTGGCTTGTGCTACACAACAGGCTTGACACAGGTGCTGAAGGGGCAAGTGCCTGCCTCATAGATGACAGCAGGCTTCTTCCGGGGTGGGGAGATCCAAGCCAGGATGGAGGGGTGGGAGAGGGAGCTGTAACTCTTTGAAGTCTTCCCAGAGAGGGTGCTGATTCAGGGCTCTGAGAAACACAACCAGACTAACAAAAGATGTACAGGAAATACGTGTGGAAAGTTACAACACTCTAATAAAATAAATCAAAGAACCAAAGGAATGGAGAAAACGTCCCTGTTCATGGACTGGAAAACTTGATATTTTTAAGATAGCTATTCTTCTGAAATTGATCTGTAGATAAAGCACCGTATTTTCCACAACACCAGCAAGTTGCTGTGTGAATACTGACACACTGGTCCTAAAACTTATATGGGAGGATGAAAGACCAAGACCAGCCAACACACTACTTAAAAAGAAAAATACTGGAGGACTGACAGCACCTGGCAATAAGACAGTAATCAAGGCAGCACAGTATTGGTGAAAGAATAGACACATAGATCAATGGAACAGAATAGAGAGCCCAGAAATAAATCTACACAAATACAGCCAACTAATTTTTGACAAAGGAACAAAGGCAATTAAATGGAAAAAAGGAGAGTCTTTTCAACAACGATGTTGGAGCAACTGGATGTCAATGTGTGAAAAAACCTTACAACTGTCACAAAAATTAACTCAAAATGTTCCAGAAAGCTGAGCATAGAATGGAGTACTGTAAAATATGTTAAAGAAAACATATTTTATAGTTAAAGTAAATCTGTGTGACTTTAGGTTTTCAGACACAATGCCAAAAACACGATCCATGAATGAAAAAAATGGATCACTTAGACTTAAGTAACATTTTTAAAATGTGTTCTGTGAAAGAAACTATTAAAGAATGAAGAGGCAAGCCACAGACTGCGAGAAAATATTTGCAAAACACGTATCTGACAAAGGTTAATATCCAAAATAGTTGAAGAACTTGAAAACTCAATAATAAGAAAACAAGAATGTTTAAATTAGGCAGAAACGCTGAGCAGACATTTCACCAAAGCAGATATGCAGATGGCAGACAAACATATGAAAAGATGGTCAATGTTATTATTATTATTTTTTTGGCACAGGGTCTAGCTCTGTCATCTAGGTGGCAGCACACTGGTGCAATCATACCTCACTGCAGCCTCAACCTACTGGGCTCAAGTGATCCTCCTGCCTCAGCCTCCCAAGTAGCTGAGGCTACAGGCTTGCATCACCATGCCCAGCCAATTTGTAAAATTTTTCGTGGAGATGAGGTCTCACTATGTTGCCCAGGCTGGTCTCAAACTCCTAGGCTCAAGAGATCCTCCCGCCTCAGCCTCCCAAAGTTCTAGGATTACAAATGTGAGCCACAGTGCCAAGCCTTACATCATTTATTAGTGAATTGCAAATGAAGCAACAATGAAGACTAGTACACTCACATTAGAGGGCTAAGATCCCAAACTGACAATGCCCAGTGCTCACAAACATGTGAAGCCACAGAAGCTCTTGTTGGCTGTAAAATGCAAAGTGTGCAGCCACTGTGGATGGCAAGTTGGTGTTTCTCACAATGCAAAGCACGGCCACACCACACAGTGCTGCAGTCGCACTCCTAGAAATTCACCCAACTGATGTGAAAACTTATGATTAAACCAAACTCTGAATGCAAATGTTTATAGCAGCTCAATTCATAATTTCCCAGAACTGGAAGCGATCAAGATGTCCTTCAGTAGGTGAAGGGATAAACAAACTGTGGTGCCTCCGTTCATTTGCTGTGACATTGTTCAGAGATGAAAAGAAGTGAGCTATCGAAGTGCAGAAGGACATAGAGGAAACCTGAATGCACAGGACTGAGTGAAAGAAGCAGGTGTGAACAAGCTACAGACTTTACGACCCCAATTATATGACATTCTGGAAAAGGCAACACCACAAAGACAGAAAAACAATTAGTAGTTGCCAGTAGGAAGGGACCACTTCAGGAGGGAGAAGGGAGCTTTTTGAAGACTGAATAAGTGAAGCATAGGAGATTTTTAGAGTAGTAAACGTATGCCGTACATACTCTAGTAGTGATGCATGATATTATGCATTTGTCAAAACCCTGAGAGTGTCACAACACAAAGAGTGATCCTTAATGAACGCAAACTTACAAAGTGATTGAGGAGGTCAGGCATTCCGGGAAGAAATGCAGACTGTGCTAAGACATGGGTGGTATCTGCTGCATGACAACAATATTAAGCAACCTTGCTGAAGGGGGTGGGGAGGGGCTGACTTGAGCAATTTTGGAATAAGTGTCCCCTCTGAGGTCATAGGCAGAGGGAGCACCACGCAAACACCAGACTCTAGTTGATGATGTCACTCCCCACAAGGGAACACCTGCTAGCAATTCAGATCCTTTCACAGATGTGCTGGAACTCAACAATGAAGTAAATGACTGGTGGATGGAGGGACCTGGTTTCTCACTACTGGAGTGGAAGGGAGGAGGCTAGAATGACCTCCTTGGTTCAGATTAGAGTAGGAGGCATCAGTAAGAATGTCCGTTTAACTTAACACAGATAAGTGTGTTTGCATATTTTACAAACTTATAGATATGTAGAGATATGTTGAAAATGGCCATACTGCCCAAAGAAATTTATACTTTTAATGTTATCCCCATCAAGCTACCAAAGACTTTCTTCACAGAATTGGAATAAACACCTTAAACTTCATATGGAACCAAAAAGAGCCCACATATCCAAGACAATCCTAAGAAAAACAACAACAACAACAGCAACCAAGCTGGAGGCATCGTGCTACCTGACTTCAAGCTATATTATAAGGCTACAGTAATCAGAACAGCATGGTACTGGTACCAAAACAGAGATAGAGACCAATGGAACAGAACAGAGGCCTCAGAAAGAATGTCACACAACTACAACCATCTAATCTTTGACAGACCTGACAAAAACAAGCAATGGGGAAAGGATTTCCTATTTAATAAATGGTGTTGGGAAAACTGGTGAGCCATATGCATAAAGCTGAAATTGGATCCCTTCCTTATACCTTATTCAAAAATTAACTCTAGATGGATTAAAGATTTAAGCATAAGACCTAACACCATAAAAACCCTAGAAGAAAACCTAGGCAAAACCATTCAGGACATAGGCATAGGCAAGGACTTCATGACTAAAACAACAAAAGCAATAGCAACAAAAGCCAAAATAGACAAATAGGATTTAATTAAACTTAAGAGCTTCTGTACAGCAAAAGAAACCATCAATAGAGTGAACCAGCAACCAACAGAATGGGAAAAAATTTTTGCACTCTACCCATCTGACAAAGGGCTAATATCCAGAATCTACGGAGAACTTAAACAAATTTACAAGAAAAAAGCCAACAACCCTATCAAAAAATGAGCAAAGAATATGAACAGACACTTGTTAAAAGAAGACATTTATGCAGCCAACAAACATATGAAAAAATGCTCATCATCACTGGTCATTAGAGAGATGCAAATCAAAACCACATTGAGATATCACCTCACACCAGTTAGAAAGGCTATCATTAAAAAAATCAGGAGACAACAGATGCTGGAGAGGATGTGGAGAAATAGGAACACTTTTACACTGTTGGTGGAAGTGTAAATTAGTTCAACCATTGTGGAAGACAGTGTGGCGATTCCTCAAGGATCTAGAAACAGAAATTCCATTTGACCCAGCAATCCCATTACTGGGTATATACCCAAAGGATTATAAAACATTCTATTATAAAGATACATGCACACGTGTGTTTATTGTGGCACTGTTCACAATAGCAAAGACTTGGAACCAACCCAAATGACCATCAGTGCTAGACTAGATAAAGAAAATGTGGCCCATACACTCCATGGAGTACTAGGCACATGGATCAGTATACGTGTATATATTTCCTTGCTCTGTCAGCTCGGAGGGTCTAAAAGAAACAATATTCCAGCAGCAGCGCCCTGAGCACCCAGTCTTGGTTTCTGGTGCCATAATCCAATAGAAGGACCCAGGCTTCTTGGAGAAATGGCTAATTCCATGGAGCGGGACACATACCAGATCCGCTGGAAGCATCTGACGGTGGCGGAGAGTAAGAAGGCACAGCAATGGCCACCACCACCAGCACCACAAACCCTTGCAATGATCCGGGTGAGTCAAGGGGGCACTTGATCCCCCTTGGGCTGACGGAGCAGCCAATGGCCAAAGCTTGAGCCATTTCAGTAACAAAATGAGTAAAGGATTATTGGGTTATAACCTATAGTCCAAAATCAGAACTCATGAGTTCATGTGAATGTACTCAAGGATGAATGGTTTATTGTGGCTGTTGTAAGGAATTACCACAAATTTGGTGGTTTACAGGGAAAAAAATTCTTATCTCACGTATCTGGAGCCCAGAGTCAGTATTGTTGAGCTGAAATCCAAGTGGTGGCAGGTCCACGCCCCAGCACAGCCTCTTGCCTGTGGCTACTGCATTCCTTGGCTTGCAGCTACTTCCCTTCAGTCTTGAAGCCCAGCATCTGCAAACTTCCCTGCTCCATCCACACACCTCTTTCTCCTCTGCATATCTCCTCATTCCTTGGGCTGCCAATGGCAACTTTCCTCCAATGAGCACAGTGTGGAAAGGAGGAGAAGGAACGTTAGTGGAGAAGCCTCAGAACACTTGAGCCAGGTGACAAAGGTCAACATCGACAGGTGTAAGTCCGGATGGGATGCACCTGTGATGTGCTGTGGTAAAGGTGACACTCTACCTCTGTGACCTTTCTCCAATACACAGCCCCAGTTACTCATGGAGAAAATACCAGAGACATTTCAATAGAGGGGCATACCAAAAATGCCTGATCAGTACTCCCTGAAATTGTCATCAGAAACAAAGAAAGCCTGAGAATCTGTCAAGACAAGAGGAGCCCAAAGAATCATAAAGAGACATGACAATGAGTGAGCGGTGGAATCCTGGGGACCATCGTGATCGTGGTGCAGCAAAGGGTGAAGCGAGGGAAATCCAAGTGAACCACGGCCTTTAGTTAACAGTAATTTTCTCTTACTTCTTCAATTGTGACACGTGTCATACTTTTGCATCATACTTCAGGATGTCACTAATGGAAGGGAATAGGTATGCAGCATGTGCAAACTCTATCTTCCCATTCTTCTTTTTTTTTTTTTTTTTTGAGACAGAGTCTGGTTCTGTCACCAGGTGTCAGGCTGGAGTGCAGTGGCGCGATCTCAGTTCACTGCAACCTCTGCTTCCCGGGTTCAAGTGATTCTCCTGTCTCAGCCTCCTGAGTGGCTGGGACTACAGGTGCATGCCACCATGCCCAGATAATTTTTGCATGTTTTAGTACAGACAATTTTCACCATGTTGGCCAGGATGGTCTCGATCTCTTGACCTCATGATCCACCCGCCTTGGCCTCCCAAAGTGCTGGGATTACAGGTGTCACATGGTACGCCCAGCCTCTTCTCATTATTCTATACTTCTGAAACTATTCTAAATTATAGTCTACTTTAAAAAATCAACCAGAAATGAGAAATAAGAGGAGTCTTCTTCAGTCCTAGATCATCTACCCAGGAAAAACACCTGTCTCTCTGTGTTCATTCTCAGGATGGGAAGTGCAAACGCAGAGGGCTGTGGTATGGGCAGGTCTAGCAGCAAGTCCTCCTGGTTTCCTTCTGCTCTAGTTTGTTCTAAGATTGTCCAACTCCACATTTTGATACGGGTTTTGGAGAGGAAGGACTTTCTAAAATGTACATGTTGCTCTACAGGTTGCTCAAAGAGAAGCTGTTGTTAAACTGCTGATAAGCATGAGAAACACCCTTCCCTGAGTAGGTTCCAGGGCTGCCCCTGCTGTGGGGAAAACTGGCCAGGGAGCTTGATGGCTGTGTAGCTTTTCTTTCCCCATCCGGTTCAGAAGTGGGATTAAGCAACCCCTCATCTGCAAACAAACATTTCCTTCTCTGGAACTCTTGCAGTATCTCTGCACAAGAACACCTTCCTCCAGGCCAACAGAGTCCCAGTGCACAGAGTGAGGGAGGGTGTCTCCACTCCCAGGGCAGACCTCTGTGGGGGGTCCCCAAGTCCATCGGCTCTGGGCTTGGCCTCATGCCAGCTGCAGAAATACCTAAATTCTCTAAGCCTCAGTGACGTTGTCTAAAAATGACCCCAGAGAGTTGGCATAAAAATTAATGAAAGTAAAAACTTAGCAGAGACATGGGCATAGATTGTGTTCAGTACATCTCCAACAGTTTTGTCTTCTTTGCCTTAAAAAGAACCTGAAGCTTGTATTCGTTTGCTATGTAAAGCTGGCACTGAGAGAATTCATTGTGAAAAATGTTCTCTTTATTCTTCCTTATGAGTCGATGGTCTGCATGACAAAGATGCATCTGTCTCTGCACCCTTGACCCACGTGCTCCCTAACTTCCCACTGGCCTGTGGGGCAGGCTGGGGAGGTGGGTTCAAGGTCTGGATTGGGGTGTTGCTGTCTTCACGCTACTTAGAGAGTCTCTTTAAATATGACGGTGAAACGTTGGTGCGTGTGTTTGGGGTGTGAGGAGGCAGAAGGGAGGATCGGCTACACCAATTTGGGCATAGAGTTTTCAACATTCTTTTTTCTTCTGGGACATGACTTCATTTTCGTTTCTCTCCACTGGGCTCACCAGGTTCAGAACCTTCTCTGCAATCTAGCAGCATGAGAAGGGGGGGTCTCCGGCCTCTCATGAGGGTTTTGCAGCCCCTTCCCCCACCCAGGGTATTTTACCAGATCCCTCGCTTTGCTCTGGATCTTCCAGTGACTCTGCCTTCTCTCCCTCATGCCCAGGAAACTCTCCATCCCATTCAGGTCGTCCCTCTGTGGGGAACTTCTGTGCCCTAGGCAATGACAGCTTCTCTGCCCATGCGTTGGACTGCTGACTTTCCATCCTTCATCAGCCATTCATCGAAAGCTTAGAGACTGCAGGTTCTGGCTGATGTTGGGAGCTGGAGTGACCCCACAGATTCATCCTTGCCTTTCTGGGCACAGGGTCGGTCGAGGGGGAAACCCAGATGTGTAAATGGTTCACCCTGCCTTTGGGCTGAATTAAGTAAGTGCCACAGCCCGAATACAGCAGCGTGTCTGGGGAGGGTTAATTCCGGCTGAGGGAACAAAGACAGGTTTGATTCAACAGACACTTTCCAGAGCTTGAGAATAAGGAGCTGCCATCTCCACAATGAAACGGGGGAAAATGATGTTGAATATGGCAAAAAATCAGGGAGGCAGAGATATAGCTTCCACATGTGAGAGAAGTAAAATAAATCGTGACATTTTGATGAAATGTCTCGATGGTGGAGAGATACAGTATTTTTATGGTGCTGCAGGTACACTGTAATCGATCAAAAAAAGCCCTTTCAACATGGAAAGCTTTCAGGTCCATAGCTGATCCGGACCATAAATTGCATTGATTGTGTCTTTCAGTTCACATGCCTGAGGTGGGGAGAATATTGAGAAAGTTTTTGATGGATTTGCTTACTTTTCCTCGGCTCTCTAAAAGGAGCCATGGGGATGACAGAGGTGTCTGGAGTGTGATTCAGGCATCGCGTCTTGGAGGTCTGAGCCCAGCTCTCAAGGCCCCACTAAAAGGTGTGCAAGGCGGGGGTGCATGGGAACCTCCCTGGGCTGGGCCTCCCCAAGGAGCCTGGGGTCTGGCAGCACAGGTGATTGCATGGTGCCCTGCAGATCTGAACCAGCCCTTCTCAACACAGTCTGCTGTTCCTGCAGGCAGCTCAGTGCTCATACAGAGCCTGCTCAGGGAGCTGCTGCTGTGTCGTCCATGTGGATTCTGGCCCAGCACCTGCACTGTTTGCAATTGGGTGCTGGGTGCTTCCCTTATGCCCACCCACCGGACAGACCCCAAGGGGGGCCCCGTGGTCATTTTGTGCCAGGATCCCTCTCTAAATAAAGCATCCCAGGAGCTTGGGGATAGGTACTGGAGAAGGCAAACTCAGTCTTTGACCATTTAGGAAGGTTTGTTCTCCTTGATCCCATGTTTCCCTGGCCTCCAGCCCATCTCAGGAAGAAAGAGAGTTTTCAGGGAAACTTAATGATGAGCCATTGACCATCTATCAGCCTTACCTCTGAGCTCCATCTCCCTAATCACAGTGCAGTTCTCACCTGCCAGCCACCGTGACAGTCCACTCAGAATATCTTTTCAAGCTTAGTATTTCTGAAATACTTTATTTGGAATTCCTGATGTTTTAGAATCTGTCACTAATTAATCTGTCTGAATTGTTGACATTTTACTGTTCTTAAAATAAAACCTGAAGTCCCTTTGTCATCCCAGCAACATCTAGCTGCCACACTCATGCAACTGGTGATTAATTAGCCCATTCGTTCACTCCATGGTGACAGCGTGGGGCCTGCTGTACATCAGGTACCATCCCAGGAACTGGAGGCTGGAGAGCGGATCAGACAGGTCTGTGTCTTTACCTGCTCACCTTCTGGAGAGCATTGGAGAAGGGTGATTGTTTTACAAAAACATAATATGGATATCATTCCATAAACAAAAATGGATGCACAGCTTTAATTTTTGAAGCAGCAGTGTTAATCAGGAAAGGGGGAAAACAAGAAAATTAAGCCATGGGTGTGACTGATCAGATGAACAGGATGGGGGCTTTCATAAAGAGAGAGGGACCTAATGTAGGCTATTTGGCATTAAAAAAATGAGCATAACTCCCCCCCAAAAAAGTTTTCTGATTAAAACACAAAAGAGAGTTTCAGTATAATTTACTCCAATTCTGTTTTATTCCAGGTTACCTGAGACTCTGAAGGATTTCAGGTTGCCTGAAATCCCCTTTTGCAGGGATTTTCATCATGCCCTCAATGGCAGAGAAACAGAGGCAAGAGTTAAGGGACTGCCCGTCACCCACAGCCAGGTCAATGCTACTGGCATGTCTAGTGGGAGCAATGGAGAGAAGGCCAGCAGCTGCATATGGCAGTGAGTGAAATGGTGAGCCAGCTAGAAGCCCAACAGGCAGCCACACCAAGAGCCCTGCTGGGGCCTTAAAGAGGAGACAAGTGATGACTTCAGTGAAGAGACTGACTTTAATTGGATCAGATTGTGAGCAATTTATGCCCCTGGAAGTTGTCAGAAACCATAAAGGAATCAGGTGGACATTGGCAAAGGATAACGACTGGGTGTGGAAAACATAGGCCGGTGAATGAGAACCCTAACCAGTGAGCCAGAAGGGGAGAAGATCACCGAGAGCTCAGCTGAAACCACCATCATCCCCAGAGGAGGGAGGTCAGGGTGGCAGGGCCATAGCCAGGATCTCTAAGGAGTGGCAGCAGGGGCTGCTGTGGAAAGAGACTTTGCTGAGTTCGTTCCATCAAGTTGTTAAAGAAAAACAAAGTAAACAAGTCAACAACAAAATATCAAGCCCTAGGTTGCTACAACATGTATAAATTTTTTAACGTCCAGTTTTCCACAATATAAAAACGAGAGGCTGTAATCCCAGTACTTTGGGAGGCCGAGGCAGGTGGATCGTGAGGCCAGGAGTTTGAGACCAACCTGGCCAAGAAGGTGAAACCCCATCTCTTCTAAAAAAAATTATAAAACTTAGTTGGGTGTAGTAGTGGGCACCTGTAATCCCAGCTACTTAGGAGGCTGAGGCAGGAGAATCATTTGATCCCAGGAGGCAGAGGTCTCAGTGAGCTGAGATTGTGCCACTGCACTCCAGCCTGGGTGACAGAGCGAGACTCCATCTCAAAAAATAAACTAACTAAAAAGAGGCATAGAAAGAAAAAGAAAGTGTGACACATGCACAGGGGAGAAAGAAAGAAAACCAGACGATTAAACTACCTTCCAGAGTGTTTAGAAATAGCAAAAAGTCAGCGGCTATTACAAATAACTTAAAAGAATGAAAAGGAGCAACGTTTAAACAATCCAGAAAGGCGTAATGTCAATGTCTCATTAAATACAGGATAACGATAAAGAGATAAGAAGTAAATATATGTTGGAAAGTACCATATTCACAATGAAAATGTCATGGAAGGGGCTCAGTAGTAGATTTGAGCTAGCAGATGAAAACACCAGAAAACTTCAAGGTAGGTTGATAAAGATTGGAGAGAAACAATAATAAAGAAAAATAAATAAAATCTCAGAGAAATGTGGGATACCATTAAGTGTGCTAAGGCACATCAGAAGGAAGTGTGAAGAGAAAGGAATAAAAAATACTCCAAGAAATAGTGGCTCAGGGTGGGCGTGGTGGCTCACGCCTATAACCCCAGTAACATCGGAGGCTACGGTGGGAGGATTACCTGAAGTCAGGAGTTCGAGACCAGCCTAGCCAACATGGTAAAACCCTGTCTCTACTAAAAATTAAGAAAGAAATTAGCTGGGTGTTGTGCTGAGTACCTGTAGTCCAAGCTACGTGGGAGGCTGAGGCATGAGAATCACTTGAACCCAGGAGACAGAGGTTGCAGTGAGCAGAGATCATGCCTCTGTACTCCAGCCTGGGTTACAGAGTGAGAATTCATATCAAAAAAATAAAAAAGAAAGAAAGAAAGAAAAAAGAAATAATGGCTCAAGATTCCCAAATTTGATATTTTTAAAAAAACTCTCTAATCTACATATGTAGGGAGCTTAGTGAATATTCAGTAGGATAAACAAATATATCCAAATCTAGACACATCTCAGTCAACATGCTGAAGGAGAGAAGATAAAATATTGCAAAGGCGAAGAGAAAAATGACTTGGCATGTACAAGGGAAACCCAGCGGGATTAACAGATGACTTCTCATGAGGAACGATGGTGGCCAGAAGTCAGTAATACAACATGTCCAGAGCTCTGAAAGGGAAACTGTTAACCAAGAACCTGACCAAGAGAATAACACAAAAAATCCAGTTAAAACCAATGAAAATAATTAAAACATTGCCCTACAGAATATCCACTTAATAAAAGGAAAACAGTAAAGGGTAATCAGAGCAACACAAAACATATGAAACATTTTAAAAAGTAAAATGGCAGGCACAAATCCAATTATACCAATAATAACGTGGTGACGGGATCAATCAGTGCATTCGAAGGACAAAGACTGTCCAACTAGATCAAACAAAGAAGCAAACGACACAATCCAGCTATATTGTATCTATAAGGCAGGAAAGACATTTTACATTCCCAGATACAAATCTGTTGAAAGTGAAAGTAATTACTCGCAAATTGCAACCCTGAGAGAAGTGAAGCGGCTATGCTAATATCAGACGAAACGGATCTTAGACAAATGTATTTCTGCATGGAAGGAGGGACAGGGACGTGCCTGCGCCAAACAAGTTCCCAAATGCTGGAGCAGAAACGGACGGCACGGATGGACAGGTGCTCCATTCCTACTCAGTGCAACCAGGATGAGCTGGAGACTTCAACACCTGCCCTTCCCGGAATGGGCACAACTGAACAGAAGAGCATCAGGACACAGAAGGCTTGACCAACCCCCCGGCAGACCTCTAAAGAGCGGTCCACCCACCACCAGCAAAATGCACATTCTCTCCAAGCCCACACGGAAGTCTCCAGGACAGGACCCATGCTGCGACGCAAAATAAGCCTCGGAAATTCATATGGAGTAAAATCCTGCAAAATGCTTTTCCAACTGCAATGGAATAAAACTAAAGCTTGACAACGGAAGGAAATGTGTAAATGTACAAAGGTGTGACAATGAGGCCGCACACTTCTAAATTACCAGTGGGTCAACACAGAAGCCACGGGACAAATTAGAAAATGTTTTGAGGTGAATAAGAGTCGAGGTGCCCCAAGCCGGCACTTGTGAGATGCCGCGAAAGCAGTGCTTCACCATAGACTCCTGTTCAGTGAAGAAACGCTCTCACCTAAGCTTCCATGCTCAGGAGTAAGAAGAAGGAGGGTGCAGGCCGGGCGCGGTGGCCTACGCCTGTAATCCCAGCACTTTGGGAGGCCGAGGCGGGTGGATCACGAGGTCAAGAGATCGAGACCATCCTGGTCAACATGGCGAAACCCCGTCTCTACTAAAAATACAAAAATGAGCTGGGCATGGTGGCGCGTGCCTGTAATCCCAGCTACTCGGGAGGCTGAGGCAGGAGAATTGCCTGATCCCAGGAGGCGGAGGTTGCGGTGAGCCGGGATCCCGCCATTGCTCTTCAGCCTGGGTAACAAGAGCGAAACTCCATCTCAAAAAAAAAAAAAAAAAAAAAAAAAAGAAGGGTGCACAGAACCTAAAGCTCTCAGAAGGGCAGATGCAATAGAGATCAGAGTGGAAAGAAGCAAAATGGAAGATAGAAAAATAGAGAAAACTAATAAAAACAAACTTGGTTCTTTGAAAGTATCAGCAATGTTGGAAAACTTTCATTACACTTAGAAGAAAAGCCTCAATAAAATAAACAATGAGAGAGCAGACACCACTATGGACCTTACAGAAATGGAAAGGATTCTGAGGGGATACCATGAACAACTGTATGTGGACACATTAAATACCTTTGATGACACAGAAAAATTTCTAGAAAGAAAATACCAAAACTGACTTAAGGATAAATAAGAAATCTGAATAGATGTAAAACAGATAAATGGAAAACATCCCACAGAAAGAAGCTGAGGCCCATGTGGTGTTGCTGGTAATTCCTACCAAACATTTAAAGAATTAACATCAATTCTTCACCCACTCTTCCCAAATTTTAAGTAAAAGGACCTGCCCCATTCTATGAGGCCAGCATTACTCCACACCAAAAGAAAAGACTTCAAAGGAAAGAAAGCTACCACACAATATCTGTTATAAATGATCACTCAAAAATACTCGACAGAATACATTGCAAACTGAATCTAGCAACTCATACAAAGTTTGCCTTGGGTCAGGCAAAATGTTCTTAGATATGACACTAAAATCACAAGAGACTAAAGAAAAAATAAACTGAACTATGTAAGAATGAAAGATGTTTGTGTTTCAAAGGACACCATCAAGAAAGCAAAACCACAGCCCAAAGATGGGAGAGAACACTGGGAAATTACATGCCTAATAAAAGACTTGTAACCAGGACATATAAATGAACTCAATAATGAAAACTCAAAGAGTCCGATAAAATGGGCAAATGATCGGAATAGACGTTTCCTCAAAGAATATGTACACGCAGCCAGTAAATGCATGAAAAGATGCTCAGTGCTGTTCGTCGTTAGGGAAATGGAAATAGAAAGCACAGAGGACACCACGTCACAGCCACGAGGATGGAGAAAATGGAAAAGATGATATCAAATGTGCAGATGTAGAGAGGTTGAGAAAGTCAAAATGCCGTCTTGTCTGCTGCTGGTGGAAGTGTACAGATCACTTTGGAAGCTTGAATTCCTTAAAATGTGGAACTTAGAATGACCGTATCACCCAACACTTCCACTCTTAAACATCTACTCAAAAGAAATGAAAACACACCTCACAACACTTGTACATACACGTTCACAACAGCGTTATTCACAACAGCCTGGACAGCAGAAACAAGCTAAGTGCTCGTCAGAGATGAATAAATAAAAGGCCACACCTCTACATAATGGAGTGTCAACATGCCATTAGAAAGAAGGAAGTCCTGACACGTGCTACCGCCTGGATGAACATGAACACATGATGCTGAAAGAAATCAGTCTCAGAAGAACACAGATTTCTGACTGTCTCTGTAAAATATCCATCAGAGGCCAATCTTTTGGGACAAAAAATTGAATAATAGTTGCCCGGAGTCCAGGCTCGGGTGGCGAACACGAGTGACTATCCACAGTTACCGCGTTTCTTCTTGGGCGATGGAATGCTCTAAAATGAGATTGTGATGATAGTTTCACCATGCTGTGAGTATGTGGCAAAAACACGCTTTACTCTAAAATGTGTGCTATAAATGGGTGGATCGTGCAGTGGGGGGGCTGTTTGTTAGTGAGGCGATACCCATTCATGGGTTCCTGACTGTTACATTGCTTGCAGAAGCTGAAGAGGATGTGGAGGCTGGTACAATGTCTGTAAGAACTAAGAGGTATGTTTATTTAATGTGATATTTAAGGGTCTACTCTGAGCTAGAACCTGGCTAACCAATGAAAGATGCAGCCATCTGGAGCCTCGATTACTTAGAACTTACTGGAAGCACCATGACACGCCAAGTGCAAGGAAGAGCAGCCGGTGTGGGTGGCACAGATGAGAAGTGGGAAGGGAGCCTTGGCCAGGAGGCAGGGTGGGCCTCAGGGAGACTGCAGAGGGCAAGCAGCCCAGCTCCCCTGGGGTCCCAAACCACCATCGAGGCAGCGTCAGTCTCCCCACATTCAATGTTTTAGAAATAAATTACCTTATTGATTATACAGAAATTTGTGTATGATGTTTGAAGTTTGCATAAATGCTGGAATTAAAAAGAAGTCAATGGCAGGTTCTTATAAAGTTAACCATTCCCTTCCCATGTAAGCCAGAAATCCCACTTCTAGGCATTTACCCAACAGGAAAAGAAATTCTCTCCACAAAATACTTGTGCATGAATATTGATAGCATCTTTCTTCATAATTATCCAAAATTGGAAAAAACTCCAACGCTCTTCCACAGATGAATGGATAAACAGGCTGTGGTTCATTCCTACTTATCAGGAAACAGGAATGACCAGTTGGTCCAGCGACAACAGGAGTGAATCTCAAATACATCTAACCAAGTGAAAGGAGCTACATGGGCTACCTGCTGCATGATTCCCTATCTATGGCAGTACGCAAATATGAAGCAAGTCATAGCTTGCAGGAGCCGGGTGAGGGGAGGAGCTGACCACAGACGGGAAGCAGAGGGACTATGGGGAAGGGAGTGGCTGTGACCCAGGTGGTCACAGCTTAAAATCACATCTGCAAAATCTCATCGAACTGTCCGCTAACAAGCAAACTCTGCTGTGTGTAAAATACACCTCAATAAACCTAACTAAACAACGAGAGAATGAAAGAGATGCAACAAACCCATTCTTTTCATCCATCAGATTGGCAGAACTAAAAAGACTTCACACAGAGGAAAAACGGCAGAAAGTTTACATGGAAACACCAGGAGGCTGGCTGCCCCGTCAGGGCTCAGTCTTTCTAGAAAAGGCATTTCCTGAAATAACACGTCTGACCTGCCCAGTGGGTATGGGGCGGCCAGGAAGCCCCAGGTTCAGCAGAGGACTGAGCATGGCACCGACCGACTTCAGAGTCACATCTGGAGGGGTCTGATGAGAAAGGCAGGTTCTGGGGCTTCACAAACACACCCCAGAGCAGCTTTGTTCTGAAAATGAAACCTGGGCAGATCAGACTCTCTTTAAGATGCAGAGCGAACACTCTCTGCTGTGCATTGCCTTGGCCCAGATGCCAGGTCCCAAGAGGGCCTTCAGGCTGCGTCCTCACGGCCCAGTGACCCTCCCAGGGCTGTTTCACCCGTGGGCAGGGATAGACTCACGTCTCCTTCACAGCCTGGGAGCAGCTGGGACTCTAGAGCGAGTTAGCTCAGCCGGAGCCTCGCCGAAACCTGGAGGATGGTTGCTCTGTTCCGGCCACTGTAACTTGACTTGAGAGATGTGACTCATCCCAACTCCCCTCACCCGGCCAGAGAAGGAGAAGGCTCCGAGGTGGGTCTGTCTGCCCCAGGCTCTAGTTTCTTCACCTCACCTCGAAGGAAGAGAATGAGAAGGAAGAAAGAGAACGTGAAGAGGAAGAGACGCTCTTGGGCTCCAGCCCTGAGGTCCATGGCCCCAGGTGGACAAGCTTGGGGTCCACCATTGCACAGACCAGAGCAAGCAGCGCTCCAGAGAAGGTTCAAGCACCTGCCCACATTCTCAGATGGTAAATGCTCCCTCCACAGCCACAACTTGGGGCTTAATAATCCAATCGCAGGCGGCTTTCTTACGATCCGCTCCCTCCTCAAACTCTGCCAAAGTGTTTACCCAAAAAAGTGAGGCCTGAGAGACACTTTCACAATCATCTGTGACCAACAGTTTGCTGCTCCCTCCTCAGGTTCCTGAAACTCTGCAGCCTTTTTGCAAGTATCAAGGATGGACTATTTGCAGCAGTTCTTCAATGTCCACTGAGCTGACACCCATCCCCTGCGATGTGTCTTCACTTTTCCCAAATCATTTTCTCCACCCTGTCCCCTGAAGCCCAAAAGCCTGCCTCTGATGCCTCCACGTCCTTCCATAATTGATCCAAGGGTTTTCTCCAGAGACAGGGGAATTGCTCCAGAGCATGAACTCTATCTAGCATGGGTGGAGTCTGGATGGAATCTGTGTTGAACGGACCAGTTTCTGCTGCAGGAACAGCAGCTCCTCAGAGCCTGGGTGCATCTAGCAACAGAGGCTCACGTGGCTCTCATTCTGTGTGGTGGCCCTGGGACTTTGCTCTGTGTCCCATCCTGGACCTGACGTGAACTGCTCCCTGTGGGCGGTGTGGCGGGGTCTCTGTGCCAGAAGGGCCTCTCCTCGTCTCCACTCCTAATTCCTTGGCCAGAACATGTCACGAGACTCCCCAACCCAAAGGCAACCAAGCAGAACCACCCCAGTGGGCCCAGGTCAGTAGGCACAGGACATATCCAACAAATGCCACTGACGTGGTTTGAGAGAGGCACATGGAGCCTGCTGTGGGGCGGACACACGCATTTATAAAAAGTGACCCTGAGAAGGGCTGCTGGTGGCAGGGCTGCAGAGATCTGAGGGTGCTGGAAAGCCCTTCATTTTCTCCCTGTCCATTCATTCAACAAGCAGCGAACACCTGCCGAGAGCAGGTCACTCCCACCTGCTGTTTACATAAGACAAGCCCTGAGAAATCCCTGTTGGGCTGGAGAGGCTGACGATGTCTCAGAGCACACTGAGGAGGCAGTGGCTCAGGTGAGCACAGGGGGAGCCTGAGCCCCATCCAGGGAGGGCAGGGGGAGGCCAGGGAGATCTTCTGGAGAAGGGGTGCCCGAGGGAGTCTGGACCCAGGGAGGGTTAGGCAGCCAGCAGGGACATCCAGGCAGCAGGGCAGAGGCTTGGCAGGGGTGGGCTTGTGTACACCTTCAGCTTCTGCTCAGAGCCCAACTAATGTCTGTGGCCCCTCCAGTTCAGGAGGCCACCATCCCTGTACCAGGTAGGCCCCAGCCTGGAGGGACGGGATCACTGACTAAGGGGCAGGGGCTTGGCAGGTGGGAAGGCAGGGCCGACTTTCACCCTGGGGTGGGGAGTTGATGTCCAAAGTCCCTTAATGAAACCGCCCTGTGAGCAAATGAAAGCATTGTAGGCTCTGGGTTTGAGGGTGCTGGGGCTGCTTTAGAGCAGAGATGAGGATCTGACTTGAGCTGACTGCAGAAGGTGGAGTGGGATGGGTCCTTAGGAAGGGCCCAGAAAGAAGGGTCACAGGTCCAGTCCTGAGCCAAGGAGAAACAGCAGAGCCTGCAGAGGAAGAAGCCTGTGCCTGCCGATGAGCACTGTCCTCTGACACCTTATTCCTTCATTTCTGGTCTCCATAGACAGAGTGTAATCCCTGCCCCACTCACTCTTGGTCATGTCATAAACATCATGTGCAGAGGAAAGATGGTCAGGGCGTGGGGCCCCGTAGGTTTGTCCCCAACATGAAGGCCCATGCAGGGGACTCAGGGCTCCCTTTGGACCTGAAGGGCACGAGCACCTGAGCCCTTGGCGGGTGACTATCCTGCATGTGCCCTGCATGCTAAGAACCCTTCCTTGTGCAGAGGGAACCCCAGGACCTCTCGGTACAGTGGTCAGGGGCCACAGAGGACGGACATGAGTGTGCAGGTGTGGCACCTCAGCAGGTGGTGTGAGGATGAGGGGTGAAGGAGCAGTCAGGCAGGCTGTGGAGCTTCTCCAGCTGGGAAGCGGGCCCTGTTGGAACTGGGACACTAAGTGGGGAGCATTTATTTGCTAATTACTTACCCCCTCCCTTGCCCTTTGGTGAACCCCCACTGCCATCTTTCACCCTCCCCCCCGCAGCTATGTCCACGTGAAGCACCTGCAGACACACACAGGTGGACTTGCTGCAGCCTCTGTGGATCAGTGTGTTTGGGAGAGGATAACCCCTGGGGACAGAACAGGCCCTAGAGGGAGTCTCCCAGGATCAAACAGGTCCCCCAGGTCAGGAGCGCAGGGGGTGCAGCACAGCCTGGTCTGAATGGAGAGAAACAGCAGGAAGTTGCCGCTCCCAGGAACCCCGGGCCCACAGGCTGCACATTCGCTCTGTCCTCCATGGATGTTCTTTTATCCCAAATTTTTCACATTTTATTCTGAGACTCTGAAAGGGGCTGATAAAATTTCTCCAGCTCCAGGCTAAAGTGCTTAAAGTATCCCAGGAGGACTGAGCAACATCAGGACAGGGGATCAAAGCCTAGAACCTGGCTGAAAAGGGAACAGCCCCTGTCTGCCACCACAGAGGCTGGCTTTTCCTTCTCCTGGGCTCTGACCCTCAGCTGAGCAGAGCCTCTCATCCCAGAAGCCAGGACTCTGGGGGCTTGATTCTCCATCTGGGGTCCCTGTGACATCCCAGAGTCTCTCTAAGCTCTCCTCCCCCATTCCCTCTCATGGAGGAATGGATGTGTCCACTGGAGTCTGAAGCCTAGAGGGTCTGTCCACTCCGTCAATGTGGGGGCTCATGAAGGCAGGCACCCCAACAGAGACCCTCTCAGCTCGACCATCTAGCAAGGCCATGACCTCTATAAGGCTAACAGAATCAGCTAGTGAGTAACAATGGTCATCACTTAAGAAAACGAATGGTTTTATAGAATCATTGTGCTTGGTGACATGTTGTTTTAAAAGCTTCTTCAGTTTGCTGAGAATGATGTTCTCCAGATTCATCCATGTCCCTATGTAGGCGGGTGATGAACAATGAGAACACATGGACACAGGGAGGGGAGTACTACACACTGGGGTCTATTGGGGGGAATAGGGGAGGGACAGTGTGGGGGGAATTGGGAGGGATGGCATGGGGAGAAATGCCAGATGTGGGTGAAGGGGAGGAAGGCAGCAAAACACACTGCCACGTGTGTACCTATGCAACTGTCTTGCATGTTCCGCACATGTACCCCAAAACCTAAAATGCAATAATAATAATAATAATAATAATAAAAGCTTCTTCAATAGGCAAGTGTCCCCACTTAATTGCTTAAAAGATTGAAGAAGGCAAATACCTCGTGGTTTTCCTTACCTGTGATGTGAAGCTGATTTATAATACAGTGGCTCTGACATATCCTCAGGATGAGTCATTTGAACAAGAAAATCAAACCCGGTGCTCTTCGTGTTTGAGAATTGTGCCGTGGGAGTTCACAGGTAACAGCTGATTTCTGCACCAGTCAGCTGAATCCTGCTGTAGGCCAGGCGGCCTTGGCACATGGTTCCCTCCAGACTCAAAAATCCCATTCAGAGTCAGCTGCCCAATCTGTACGGTCCAGTGATTCAGGTAGGGGCAGGAGAAGTGTTGGAAATCTTAGCAGAGCGCTGGTCCCCAGAAGAGAAACCTAGTGTCACATTGGGGAAAAGAGATCACAGAGGTTGAAATGAATGTTTGAATTGTGGGCCACTGATGGATACTTTGCTGGGTCAGGGATTTTTATCAAAGTCATTTTCAATAAGTAAAATGACATTGAAAGCCACAAACGCCACACACCTGTGACGTTACCGGGTGCTCGCTGGTCCCCGCTCTCTCCTCCTGATCATAAAGCCGTCGTCCCCCAGACATCATCATTTTCTATTAAGTTTGCACAACTTCTGTCAGTCTAGAGAGATTGCAGAAACCCTGCAAATGCCTATTTTTAAGTCACTTCTTCCTCCCTGCTTCATGCAGAGCTTATACTGTCTACAGAACTAATTGGGATTAGGTCCTGTGAGCTGTGTCAGTGTGAGAGGTGCTGTGGAGGTCTGTCTGCTCATCAGTGGGGCATCCGTTGTCCTTCTTCCCAGAGCCAGGGACAGGTCAGCCCACCCCGAACATCAGCCCCGCCCTGGGGCCTCCTGGCTGTGGTACTGCAGCACCCACCCGGAGGCCTCATGGGTTCCTCCAGAGGCTCCCTGGGAAGCACCGAGGATCTGCCATCGCTCTTGGACGTTTCCCCAGGCTTGCAGAGGAATCGTGTTGTAAATAATACATCACTTCCCAAGTCCTCTCTGATCTGCCAGTGCCTGAGAGCCTGAGGAATTCCGTAGGCACGTGTGCACACCCCACTTCATCTGCAGCCACATGCTGTGCACGGGGGGACTTGCAGGCTGCTTCCGCGCACTCCTTGCTGGGAGGAGACTTTTAAAGGAGCCGAAAGATGCCAAAGGAGAGAGGAAAAGGAGTCACCCTCCCGGCATGATCCCTTCACACAAGGCCAGCCCAGGGATGCACTGGAAGCAAGCCTGGAAATCAGCCTGACCCCCACGGCAGGTGTATGAGCTCAGCCACCAGGCATGGTGGGGAGGGACCCACCTGCAGAATCCCCAGCGGCAGGAGGCTGCAGGGGTCACTGAGACCTGGGGCACAGCACTGGCTTTGGGATTCCCCTTCGAAGTCACGGACATGCCTTAGAGATCCCCAACAGTGGGACGGAGAGGGGACCAGCCCCCCGACACATCTGGAAGGAGGAGTCCACTGCCCACTTTGAGTCTTGGACAAGGACCCCTTCCAGATCATGAAATTGAGGATCCAGATGCTTCCTTGCTGACCCGATGTACAGAATAATTTATTTTTACTTGATAGTACCACGATGCTGTAGGAGAAATCTTAACTACATTAACTCTATTTAGTATACAGGCAGGTGTTTGGGGCTCACTTTAAAAGGCAGCGTATTTTCAGGAAAAACGAAATAAGTCATCCTCTGCAACTACCCTATGTGCTAAAGTCCATGACAAATGCAGGCAGCTCCTCCCAGGCATTGCCAGCCTGGGAAAGGAACCACCCAGGAGACTTCAGATTCAGGACCAGGCTGCCTTCAGCGTTCCCGTGTTGCAGACCCTGCAGTGCTGCTCTGGCACCATTTGGGGCCCACTGGGGCATCATTTGTCTTGATGTTGCCACACTTGGCTGAGCCCTGCAGTGCATCTGCCTGAGGCAGGAGGGACATGATATAGGTGGGCATCACTCCCCACTCAGGAGCCTCGGGCAGTGAAGGACAAGTAGAGCCACGAAGCAGACCGTGGTGGGACACCATGGGAGGCCTTCCATCCCACTGCTCCATTCCCTCAAGGCAGAGTCACCACCACAGACCACAGGACTGAGCTGAGCTTCCCTGAGCAAAACTGAAATGTGAGGCCAGCAGCGCTGGGGAGAATGTCAGGCTCCAGGGTCCAGGATGCCCAAGGAGGTGCGGTGGGTGCTTTGCCACATTGGTGCACAAGTCTTGTTTGGGAACATTGACAATTGTTTGTTGTTTTGGAGACTGGTCTCACTCTGTCGCCCAGGCTGGAGTGCGGTGGCACAATCTCAGCTCCCTGCAACCTCCGCCTCCGAGGCTCAGGCAATTCTCCTGCCTCCGCCTCCCAAGAAGCTGAGGCTATAGGCATGTGCCACCATGCCTGGCTAATTTTTATATTTTTGCTAGAGACGGGGTTTCACCATGTTGCCCAGGCTGCTTTTAAACTCCTGACCTCAGGTGGTCCGCCCACCTCGGCCTCCTGAAGTGCTGGGATTACAGGCTTAAGTCACTGTGCCCAGCCAGAAACTTTGACTATTAAATGAACACAGTAGGCCGAGCAGGGTGGCTCACGCCTATAATCCCAGCACTTTGGGAGGCCAATGTGGGTGGATCACGAGGTCAAGAGATCGAGACCATCCTGGTCAACATGGGGAAACCCCATCTCTACTAAAAATACAAAAATTAGCTGGGCATGGTGGCACGCGCCTGTAGTCCCAGCTACTCGGGAGGCCGAGGCAGGAGAATTGCTTGAACCCAGAAGGCGGAGGTTGTGGTGAGCCGAGATTATGCCATTGCACTCCAGCCTGGGTAACAACAGCGAAACTCTGTCTCAAAATGAATGAATGAATGAATGAATGAACATGGTAAACTAAACTTTTCCCAAAAAACGGTTCTTGAAATTGTTAGGGAGGATTGCTAAGAACCAGCGGTTGCTGCCTGAGCACTGTGCCGATGTCCCTCACAGACATCCAGGCTCCTGACGCAGCCAGCTCACCTCCCAGGCCAAGGCTCCCTGTTTCTGCCCTGGCGCCTTTAGCTCCTCCTGGGAGCTTGGTAGGAGAGCACCTGCCTGGCCTAGAGTCAGAATCAGCCCTGTTTCAGGGCCACAGGTGAGACCCTGCCTCCACTCTCTGCTAGGAAGCACACCGTGTGCACCAGGCCAGACTTAGGATAATTTTGCAGCCTCAGCGGAGTTCCGGTGGGTCCCTGTTCCCCACACTCATCTCTTTCTCTCCCAGTGCTGCCCGTGACCCTGGCTTAGTCACAGCTGCCCTGTCCACCCTGGCGTCAGCCCACTGCCTGGTAGCCTCTCTTCCTGCTTCCCACTGCAGCCAGTTCTCAGAAGTAGGAACTCCTGAGTTGTTTCCACCAGGGCGAGGAAGGTTGGAAATGGAGAATTCTAACTCCACACTTCTGTCTGGAAACCTTTCCCAGCTGATGCTCCATGGTGCCTTGTTATTCCAGGAGCCTCTCTAAGGAGCTTGCTGTGTCCCAGGCTGGCACCTGAGAGGGCAGGGCCAGCCCTGGAAATGACCTGGATCTTCTACACCACTGCCCTCCACCCTCAAGAGTTTGAACTTGAAGCAGCACCCAAGACCTTCGGATATGACCTCTCACCTCTGCCTTCTCCTGCTTCTTCCTGGCTTGTCCCAGCCAGAACCACTTCTCTGGGAGTGGAGGGAGCTTTCTTTCCCTGGAATCTGCAGGTCCAAACTCTGGCTATCTATCAGACTCCCTGAAGAGCTTCTTGACCCACCAGATTTTAGGATCTTCCCCAGGTACTGCTGTCATGGACTAGGGGTAGGAAGCGGGCATGGGGCAGCTGCCAGCCTGGTGAGGATCCTGAGGAGCAGAGACCCCTGCTCAGGCCACAGCCTGAGGTCCTCCTTCTCTCCTTTAGAGGAAACACCTGTGACCTGGCTCCCAGATGCACCTTTTGATGGCACAGAGCCTCTGGAATTGGGAAATCCTTTGAGAAGGCACACTCATGACTACCATAGCTCTCAATGCTTAAAAAAATCCAACATTCAAAAGAAACCTCTGTGCTTTGGTGTTTAACCTTTACTCAAAACACAGAACTTCACTGGCCTCACGTTTGGGGCTCCAGGATTGATTTTTTATTTTTTTATGAAGTCCACTGGAGGCTCCCAGAGGGAATCCTATTAGAGACAGGACCGCCTCCCTTGGTGCTGGGGTGTGAGGCCCTGGGAAATCCGATGGGTGCAGCAGAAGCTTCGATCAAACCCCTGTCCTGTTTGCTCAGTGGGACTCTGGGACAGCCACCGTTGCTCAGGCATCTTGCTAGGCATGGGGACTCTGTGGAGGGCAAGACGGGGTGCTGGTCAACCCAAGGAAATGCTGGGCACAGGCAGGTGCCCCCTGAGTGGGTGTGTGAGGAAGAGCTGATGGAAAAGTGTGTGTCACAGAGGGGTGGGAGACCCTGCCAGGCTGCGGGCGAGACCCCTGCGAGTCGGTGGTTCACGGTGACCAACCCTCCTGCACTGGCCCAGCCTGTGCCCCTGGAAGCCTGACTGTGCAGCCCTCAAACCTCGGCGTCCTGCAGGAGCTGATCCCAAAACTCCCTGAGGACCAAGGTGGGCCTGGAAATACCCAAAGACAAGGGTCAGGGCGGGCACAGGGCTCCCAGGTGTGACGTAAGGCTGGCTACTGGTGCCTTATTCTTATGAATCACGGCATTTTTCTCCACGCTGGGTGGTCAGGGTAGAGACATGAAGAGGTGAAAGGCTTCCCTGGGATCTCCGAGAATCCAGGGTAGAATTCCCAGGGGTAAGTTCTGGTTGTCCATCTGTTGCCTGAGGCTTCGGAAACATTGACCAGGCTTTCAGAGAACAGACCTCTTCCCTTTGTAGATACACGTGGGAACTAGTCATATGTACCCCCCAAGGGCAGGCAGGGGCCATCTGGGGGTGCTCTGAGCACCCAGGTCTCTCTCAGCCCTGAAGGTGAGGTCAGGAGTCCCCAGTGGCCAAGATCTCTTGCTGGCTGGGATGCCCTGCCCACCGGGACCCCTCTCTAGCCTGAACCCCCTGCCCACTAGGACCCCAGCTGGACTACAGCTGTGCCAGCATGTGGACCTTCAGGCTTTGCCCCCTCCACTCCAGGAACCGGGGGAGAGGTTCACATTCTGTCTATCTGGGAGAACCGGAGGAGGGCATATGGGAGGTACTCCCCAGGGACTCTGAATGCATCAGAAAAGGGAAAGAGAAAACCCTCTTCGTCCAAAGCCCCCTTCCACAGGCTGACCACAGCATGGTTTCAAACAGAGGTGTGAGCTGATTTTCCCTTTAAGCAATTGCAATCAATGGAACGAACCCTAGCTTTTGTAACTAAGTTATGCCATCAGCAATTTTCCTCACACATCAAAATTTTAAAATCAGGTTCATTAGAGCAGGTGGAGCAGAGAGCCCAAGGTCTCCCATTGTGGGCTCCTGTGCTGAGACTGAAAATCAAAGCCGCTTCTGGGCGTAAGAGCTTTTTATCTGGAGTCCGTGGGGAGAGCACACCATTGGCCTGGGTCAGGGGCTGTGGTGTGGTTTGGTTTGTTTTCGAGACGATGGCTTTGTTAAGTAAATCCAACAGAGGATGACACCTGCAGAGGTTTCTTTTGAAACACGAAGAAGAAAGTGGAGCACACACGCCTTCGAAATACACGAGTCTTGGAATGACTGTGGCTGGGCAGTTACACAGGATGCTTCCAGGGCTGAGGGGAAGATGGCCATGGTGTGACTTTGCCTGGTGGTCATACTCTCTAACTTAGAATGTTTAATAGCTCCAAATAGCTTGTAACAAGAATTTTTTTAAAAACACAAAAATATTTTTCAAAAGCAAGTGTAGACTTGAGCATTATGCATCAGAAGAGGATTTGTGTGTTTAATTTCCTGCATATCTCCTCTAATATATTCACAAAATAAGATAATTATGTCTGAAAACTCAGAGTTATGCAAATTCTTATAGCCTTACGAATCCATATGAGTGAAGCCTGCCCAGGGAGGTTGCACAGAATGGGCACTGCACCACACCCAATCAACATGAATGCTACTTTTGGGGTTGTGTCTTATGGAGACCCTAAATAAACATCATCATTTGTGGGGGGCTTTTTTTTTTTTTTGAGACAGAGTCTCATTCTGTCACCCAGGCTGGAGTGCAATGGCACAATCTCAACTCACTGCAACCTCCGCCTCCCGGGTTCAAGTGATTCTCGTGCCTCACCCTCCCAAGTACTGAGATTACAGGCCTGGCTATTTTGTATTTTTAGTAGAGATTAGGTTTCACCACATCACCCAGGCTGGTCTCAAACTCCTGAACTCAGGCAATCTGGCCTCCTTGGCTTCCCAAAGTACTGGGATTAGAGGCATGAGCCACCACACCCAGCCTTGTCTTCTTGGGATTACCTAGTTTCCTCTAAATCTCTGTCCAGCTGGGTCGGTAAGAAATTTAGCCTCAGCCAGTTTGGGGGACTCTGTGGGGTAAAGTGTTAAAATATATGGTCTTAGTCTGTACGTGCTTCTGTAACAAAATACTTCAGACGGAGTAATTTGTAAGTACTAGAAGTTTATTTCTCACAGGTCTGGAAGCTGTGAAGTCTAGTTAGAGGTGCCTGAAGAGTCAGGGTTTGGAAGTGCTGATTTCAGCTTCCAACATGGCCTTGTTCCGTGTCCTCATCACAGTGAAGGACCCAAAAGGTATGAACTCACTCCCTCAAATCCTTTTATAAAGGGCCTAATCCCACATGTGAGGGCAGAGCCTGCTCACCTCCTAGAGATCCTAGCCCTCGATACTCTTGCATTGAGGATGAAGTTTCAACACAGATCTGGGAGCACCGCAAACATTCAAACCACAGCAGATGTCGGCCCCAAGGAGGTGGGGAAGCCCCCACAGGTGCTGGCCAACAACACACAGGAGCTCTAAGTGGACTCCCAGCCCCCAGCCGTGCAGCTCCTCCAGGGCCTGGCTTGAGAAGCAGGAGTCCGAGGGACCTGGGGGCATGGTGGCCATTCTCCACTGAGGGCTTGCCGCTTCCTGGAGGGCTCTGAACCCAGGTGCAGCCTTCTGCCTTGAGTTCATTCTGGGCAGCTCCTTCCTATGCATCCCCTGAGGCTTGAGGATGCTCCATATTCAAAGGCACAGAGCTCCCCTGTGCAGGCAGCAGGGAAGGGGCAAAGTCCTCTGACTGAAACCACCCAGGCTGTCTCTTTCGTTCCGTTCCTCTCCTTGCCAATACTTCCCATTTAGACTCCCATTATACCTCACTCGTGCTGTTCCAGAAACTTCCATTCCTATCTCCCTCTCCAACCAAATCCAGTGAGTAAACGGCAAGAAAGCAGATCAAGGATGCTAACGCATAGCGGGTCTGAGCACTCCTCTGCTTACCACCTCCCATGGCTCCCAGTGTCCGTGTGCACAAAGCACACTTGTGCAGCTCTCTGTGTGTGAAGGGCTGTCCACACAGCAGTGCAGTCTTTCTCTCCAAATGCTGCCACCACCTCTCTGTCCCACACCTGGGCTCCTGCAGAACCAGGCTCCTCCCAGTGTGCTGCCTGGGTCCCACACTCTCTTGTCCCAGTGAATGCTCTTTAGCTGCTGTAGTGCCAGAGATGCCCGCCACCCCCCTGCTGCCTGTGGTCAGACCCCAGTGCCCACTGTCATCTCAGAGAAGGCAGCTGTGTTGGGTTGCTCAGAGGTTCTCCAGGAGGCAGCCGAGTACACAGAGCAGAACCCACGAGAACAGGGAGGGTCTGTGGGTACAGCCAGAGCAGAGAGGAAGGGCAAGGAGAGGGTGTTGGCTTAGCACATCTTCAAAAGCATTTCGGTAGAATCCCCCACTGAACTGTCATCATCAGGGAGATAAGAAAATATTTTCATTCTCGACTGGGTTTGATGTCGCTGTGTTGTCCAGAGACCAGTCTCGAACTCCCCACCTCAAGTGACCCTCCACTGTGGCTTCCTAAGCGTGGAAGCCACATTTCAGCTTCAGTTCGTAGCATTACGAGTGTTCGGGTTTTTATGTTGAGTTTAGTGCTTTTAAATTCTTGTTTATGTTAAATAGCTTGTGGCAAGATTGGTTTTCTTTTCTTTTTTTTGAGACAGAGTTTCACTCTTGTTACCCAGACTGGAGTGCAATGGTGCGATCTCGGCTCACCACAATCTCTGCCTCCTGGGTTCAGGCAATTCTCCTGCCTCAGCCTCCTGAGCAGCTGGGATTACAGGCATGTGCCACCATGCCCATTTAATTTTTTGTATTTTTAGTAGAGAGGGGGTTTCACCATGTTGACCAGGATGGTCTCGATCTGTTGACCTCGTGATCCACCCGCCTCGGCCTCCCAAAGTGCTGGGATTACAGGCTTGAGCCACCGCGCCCGGCCAAGATTGGTTTTCTTATAAGGTGTTTCACTTAAATCCAAGTTTCAGTGAGCCCCTCAGAAACGTTGTCAGGGGTTTCATGTGTCCAAAATTGATACAAGTCCCCTTGGGCCATCAGGAGATGGAAAAAGAGCACCCTCCGCAAAAAAAATAAACCTAGTGAGCAGAAGGGCAAACATCTCCCACGGCACCGAGCTCCTCACACTTGGGGCGGGGGACGGTTTCTGCTGGGCAGGTGCTGGGAATGCATGTCCCTGGCCTTGAAGCTTGCAGCATCGGATGCAGATGCGGAGTTTCCGGTCCAGCTGGTGTGTTCACCGCTTGTCTGAGCAGCTGCACATCTGCTGGTGGACAGCTAGGTTTTCTGAAAAGATGCACCTTTTCATCAAAAACAGATTATGGATCTTACCACCAGGCGTTTGGAATTCCATGTGCTCCGGCCTTCGCCCCCAAAACCCCAAGTGCAGCGCCCAGGACTTCTCACACCCTTGGAATAGGGAGGTCTGTCCTGCATCCGCCGCTCACCTTCGTCTGGCGAGGAAGCTGAGATTCAGCATTCAGGGCTGCTAGTTGTTTGGCTTTCTTCTTTTTCATAAACAAAACGTGTGTGTATGATGAAAAACTTGTGTCAGACTGAAAACTGTAAGTCAAACAAGGGATTTTGAAAAGATGTGGAAACTGTGGTTTATGTGTACCCAGAATAAAGGCTGGTAACCAGGTTTTGAGTTGTAGGTTGTTTCTGCATAATCCAATAATTTTTCTCTAGCAAATTGCTGCTGGAAACACAGTATCAATCTCCTTCCCTCATGCTGTCTCTCTGCTGCCTGCTCTTTGCTCCTCTGATAGACCTCAATTAATTATACACAGTTTGCTTCTTGCCACCAAACACCCCACGTTTCCCACACAATGGGTGAGGTATGCAAATAGCTGGAGCCCAGGAGGCCAATCAGAGGGTTACAGTGCGTTGCAAAATACGTCTAGGAACCCTTCAATTTTGCAAAGATCTTTTTTTTCCCCTCTAAAACACAGTCATATTTTTGGTCCTGAATGCTGTACATTGTTCAACCTTCATCTTAGGTTAACTTTGAAAAAATATCCTCTTACTAGAAAATGTAAGGAAACTTTTTGTACTGCTTATGCACAGCTCACTTAAGACAGACTGACTGTCCGTCAGGCCTCCATGGAGGGCGTGAGGTGTGAGGTGAGGGTGTCAGACTGCCCAGCCTAGATGGGAATAGCACAAAGCTCCAGGGTCTGTAAATTACACAACGCCTCCAGCAGAATCCAGGCAGCACCTCATAAGCACATGCATTAATATTTCTGCTGAGAAATGCATGAATATTCACACTAAGAAGAATAAATGAAGGTTGCAAATGGCTCCACATCAGATCAGAACAGGTTTTGCTGCCAAATGAGTTTTTGGCCATAATAAAAAAGTATTCGATTTTTGGGTTGTGTGGCACTGTGGATGGGAGACTGTGGATGTGGATAGCTCTCTGCTCCCTCCCCATGCTCTTGTGGGTGCTAGGGAAAACGCCCGGGGAAGGGCAGCTCTGTTGATCTCTGGTGTTACCAGATGGAAATGGCCTCTCCCATCCCCACTGGAGTCTGGCATTCAGGCACAGTCCTGAGGGTCCTGGGAACCTGGGTCACTGGCCCTTTGGATCAAGGGCCCATGGGTGGCTGGACCAGAAGCCCTGAGGGTCCCGTCACAGCCCCGTCGTGTGGCAGCTCTGAGGGTCCAGAGCTGAGCTGGTAGCCACAGTGGCTGTGGAGTGAGATTTGAGGCAAGGACGCTGGCTGATCAGCAGCCTGGGAAATCCCAAGAAGGGAGGAGCAGAGACCTCCCTCTGGCTGTAGGAGGCCACCAGGGAGATGAGGACAATGGAGCCATGTGTGGCTTTGGTCCAGCAGCAGCGATCACTCTCCCACCTTATCTGATAAGCAGTTCTGAACATGGTCCCCTTTTCAAGCTGCTGATGTCTCCACAGACCAGACCTGGACAGAAAATGCCAAGGACCCTCCCCAAAGCTGATTTCCCACCCCCATCTATTCAGTGAGTCTTTCATTACTAATTTGCCTCAGTTTCCTCTTTCTTTTCTTTTGTCCCTTTCTCCGTGATCTGGGTGTGTGAGAAGAGAACAAATACATTTTCTCTGCCATGACACAAATCCTACTCAGAGGTAGCTCTGCTGGGCTGCCCACCCCTGACGCTGACATCCCAAATCTAAGACATTTCCCTCCAGCTTGCCAATGAGCCTGTGACCTGACACCCAGACCCTGACCCTCCCTGTTTCAGGGGAGGGAGGAAGTGGAGGGGCTTCCATCACCTTCTCTTGGCCAAGAAAAATATTCTTGAATACATTCATGATTTTCTTTTCCAGAAAGAGCCGAGACAGACTGATAGTGGAGGTTACTGATAGTGGAGGCTGTTGATGGTGGATCGATAGAGAGGCTGAGGACTTCACTAGCTTGCGTCTTTTCCTGGGGTATGTGTGATATGGCTTTTAATTCTATTTCTGCAAAAACCAGAACATGCCGATATTTACTTGGTTCTTAACACTGTCAGACATATGTAAGGACAAAGCTACAAAAATGTCACGTTATGTAAACACAGCTATTCTTTATCGAGAAAACAGCTTTCAAAGAAAAATCTGGAATGCTAAAAGAAAGACTTTATTGAATCAGGGGCAGATATGAGAAGTAGAATCTCAGGCTAGAATACTCGTAAGTGGAAACTGAGTTTACACTGAGCAGAAATACTTTTTATTGCCTATACTTGCTCCTTGGGTTTTCGGCAAAAGTTATGATGACTTAGCCGAAATTGGTTAGGGGATATTTTAAGTTGATATCATCTGTCATTCTAGCTTCTATAACCAAATGCAACCTATTTCGGCAAGACGACCTTTCCCTCCACTCCCCAGGTCAGGTGATCATTGCAGGCTATGTTCCTGGAGGCCTCTAAACTTTCACAACTTCAGCCTGATGTTTGGGGACACGGGGATATTGAATGCATTTATCAGGACCCCAAGAAAACACAGCTTCCTCATGTCCAAAATGCGAGTCTGCAGGAATCTCCACTGTGCAGTCACCAGGAGGTCAAGACACAATCCGTGTGTGTGGATAATTGTGTGTGTGCACACCTTTGTGTGTGTGTGCACATATGCACATACACTTTAGGTTACATGGAAGGGTGGGGTGGCCCAGTGAGGACATGGAGCAGAGTGTTGGGGGTAGGGAGGGAGGAGGCTTCCATACGGAAGGTGTATGTCCTGAGAACCTAGAGACACACTGATCTAATTACAAGCAGTGGTAAGCCAGCCACTGCATCTTTATGTTTAATAGACATTGCATCTTGGAATAATTTTACTTTATGAAAAGTTGTAAGGATAACACAGAGAATATTGATGGGGCTCTGGGGGCAGCTGTAGGGACACTGGGCCCAGCAGGGAGGCCCCAGGTGCGAGAAAGCCCACACCAGGCCTTGCAGCGCAGGCCCCTGCTTCCTGCCCATTTGGGTGCATGCCGGGCACAGGAAGGCCTTGTACTCTGGTTAGGGCACTCCCCTTGGAATTGGGCAGAAGTTTCCTGGGCAGTGGGACCCACGTTTTTCAGGACGTTTTCCCCTTTGGAGAGTGAGGAGTTCATCCCTGGCCAAGGAGATCTGACTTGGAATTGGGCAGAAGTTGCCTGGGCGGTGGGACCCATGTTTTTCAGGACGTTTTCCCCTCTGAAGAGCGAGGAGTTCATCCCTGGCCAAGGAGATCTGACATCAGAACATGAGTTGGAATGCAGAAGGTGTGAGGGGGATGGGACCCCTCTAAGGACCACCTGTGACTTCAGCAGCACAGGGGTTACTGAACCCAGGCCCCGATGTCCTTAACAGTTGTGCAAAGATGTGACTGGAAGAGCAGCCACACATCTGGTTCTGGCCATTTCCCTGCCTGGCCTCTCCACCCCCAGGGCTGGCTGTGGCCTTGGGAAATCCCATCCTTCCACCTTCAACCTGGAGCCATCCACCAGGTGCTCCAGGTGGCAGCTTCTGCGCAGGCCTTGCTGGCCTCAGTCTTTTGCCCTGTCTCCCCTTTGCTCTCCCCCACTCTTTCTACCTTTTCTTCTCCACCCCACCCCAATTTCTCTATCATGTCCCCCCTCCCCTCCTTTCCCACTTCTCTCTTCCTCTCTGTCCACCTGCTGCCACTCTCTTTCCTTCCACCTGATTTTGGCTTCATCATAATTTAGCAGGTATATTTTGAGGTTTTCAAGTTTCTCTCACCTATCAGAAGAATGATATAAAAAGCAACTATAGAAAGTGAAGCCCTTTATCATTTCTGTTTCAATATGAGGTTTTTCGGTTTCAGAAAGAGACTCTTGACTTCAGAGGGTCAGAGGTCATGGGAACCGGACCAAGGGGACCAGGCACAGCAGCAGCCGCTGGGATGGGGCCACTTTAGCACCTGGAGACCTGTCCCTGCAAGAAACAGGTAACACTGAGTGATGGAAAGTGGCACTTGGCCATTGTGCTGAAATTGTGTTATTTCACATCAGCACTTGATATACAGCTATTACTTTTGTTATAATGGCTTAGGAGTCATCTAGATGTATTTTCCTTAGATGTATTGTTTAGTCTGTTATTTAGACAGATGTTAAGTTGAAGGCCAGCCTACATTTTCATGATGAAATCTCAGAATCCATCCAAGCACTAGGGTGCACCTTGCACCCCTTCCTTCATCCTCCCTTCCCCACGCAGAGCGGGGGCAGAGCTGTCCATGGTGCTGGCTTCAGGTGGGGACCTCAGCTCCCTTGGCCTCCTCTCTCTGCAAAGGAGAGTCCTGGACAGGGACAAGGTCACATTCTCATTCTTCTACCTCAACTGGGCAGCCTTGTCTCTGCCCTCTGGGGACCTTGTGGGCTGAGTGTCTCTGAAGGCAGTTGCTCTCACCAGTTACAGTCAGGCACCTCTTATCAGTCACACCCTGGCCTTGCCCCACCGGGAGATCATATCATCTCCCGGAAAACAAGCAGCAGCCATACTGCGTAGTGCTCCTCAGAGGGCTTTGCTCACCACCTCAGGCCATCTTGCCAACTGATGTGGTTTGGCTGTGTCCCCACCCAAGTCTCATCTTGAACTGTAATTTCCATAAACCTCACGTGTCGAGGGAGGGCCTCACCGACCCAGGGCCCTCCCTCTCTGTAACCCTCCAGTCACTGCTGATGAGGCCTGCATCTGAGGACACAGAGAGAATGGATGAGGAAGGCTGGGCCTCCAGGTTCCTGATTCCAAAAGCCAATCTTGCTCCTACCCTGGGTGACTCTGATCTTGACTCATCCACGGAGAGGAGCCACGTCTGGAAGGCCATGGAGGAGGGGCTTGACTCTCTGCAAGGCTCTCATTGCCTTGGAGGGCCAGGAGGTGGTTCTAGGGCAAAGGAGCTCATGCTCCCCCATCCCTTCCTACAGCTTGAGTGCAGTTGTGCCCCAGAGCTGAGGATCGGCTGGGAAGAGCAGGATGGGCAGCCAGAGAAACCAGGTTCTCACACCAGCTGATAGGCCTGGGCCCACCCTTAACCTCTGAGACCCCTGGGTTCCTTTTCTGTGTAAACAAGGATGTCACTGCCTCCTGCCGCAGGCTCAAGAAAATGGGAGGAGGCAGCCCCATCAGCTGAACCTCTTCCCCGTCCCTTCACTTCTTTCCCCATAGCTGAGGCTTGGCCAGGCCCAAATTTGGGGAGTGGGTGACAGACGTGCAAGGTGAGTATCCCCAGCCCCGGGGGAGTGAGGGGCGGACCATGGCTGGTTCCAGTGTCTCCTGCAGTGCTGCCTGGCACGTGCAGGCTCAGTGCACAGAGATGAAGGCCTTAAGTGTGGATACACACGCCACCTGCTCCCACTTGCCCACAGCTGCAGGGTACACCTCTCGGTGGGGTGTGCAGGCACCTCGGGAAACAGCTGGAGGGATGGATAGAGGCTGACCCAACTTTCCAGAGGCCTAGCTTCAACTTCTCTCTCTGCATTTGCTTTGAAACCTCAAACACCTCTCAGGGCTCTTGTTTACCTCATGGGTGAAACACCAGCCAATGGGCGGTTCTAAGCCTCACTGCCGGCTCCCTCTGAGCCTCTGCGCATGCTGCCTCTCTGCTGGGAATGCCCCTTCCTACCCTCTCACCCTCAGCCTGCCACCCTCACCTTCTCCCGAAGCCTCCCGTACTCGGCAACATTCCCCCCACCCAGTGACTCCCCCTCCCTTCCCCCATGCCTCTGTATCATTCTAGACAGATATCAGATAGTGCGCGGACCCCAGGGACTTCTCTTCCAATGCGCTCACCTGTCTCCCGTCTACACTGTGGACTCCTCCAGGGCAGGGAGTGGGTCATCTTAATCTCAGGCACCCAGCATCTCTCAGCCTGGCACATAGTGGGCACTTCCAGATGCCATTTCATTTATCACCCAAAGAAGCTATCACTTATATTACGTAGTATTAATACAAATGTATTTATGTTACTTATTGTATTATATATTAACATTATTAATAAAGTAATATAATATATTGTTAATACATATAATAATAATGTATATTATTAACACATATAATTATTATGTTATATGATTTATATTATGAATCTGAAGAGCGTTTCTGATGTGAGCTGTCTTCCTGTTGGCCTGCTGGTGGACAAGAACTTGGTCCCTTTTCACCACAAAGGCTGTGATGTTGTTTGCTCACCTTCCTCACACAGCTGCAATCACCCTCTCCCCTGACATCTCCCTCATTAGAGCTAACCTCATGGGCTTGCCTGTGCCCACTCTTTTCAAGGAGTGAGATTTAATTAAGGCTGGCTTTCCCCCTGGGGAAGCAGGAACAGGGCTGAAGTGTCAATGGATTCATAAGCAAGGGAATGTATGTTTCACAGACCCCAAGGCCAAGATCTCAGCTGGGCCTTCCTGTCCAGGTAGACTTCTCTCTAAGTGGGCGTCAGCTGCCCTGTTCTCCCTGCTGCTCAGATACACTTTCTGAAGAAGTGGAGAGAAGAGATGAACACCTCATCATTGCACAATCTGGGGATTGTGCAATGCCATGCCCAGCAGGGCTGGAGGAAGGCAGTATATGGAAGCCTTTTTAAGGGGCCCAGGGGTCTGTGGGGAGCCTGGGAAAACCCTGCCTCCTCCTCCATCTGCATTACTGTAAAGAAATACCTGAGACTAGGTAATTCATAAAGAAAAGAAGTTTAATTGTCTCACAGTTCTGTAGGCTGCACACAAAGCATAACACCAGCATCTGATTGGCTCCTAGAGAGGCCTCAGGGAGCTTCTACTTATGGCAGAAGGAGTGGGTGAGCTGGCACATGGTGAAAGCAGAAGAGAGAGAGAGAGAGAGAGAGAGAGAGAGAGGGGGGGAGGGGCCACACACTTTAAATTGCCAGATCAAAGGATAACTCAGAGCAAGAGCTCACCCATCACCAAGGGGATGTCCCAAGCCATTCATAAGGGATCCACCCCCACGAACCAATCACCCTCACCAGGACTTATCTACAACACTGGGAGTACAATTCAACATGAGATTGGAGCGGAAGCAAATATCCAAACTATATCACTATCCCTTCATTTATCCAGCCATCTATCCATCCTTCCAGCTCCCCACCCATCCATCCATCCATCCATCCATTCATCTATCCATCCTCTCTCTCTCTCTCACACGCATGCACACACACACACACACGTGTGTGCAGGGAGGAAGGAGAGACTTCCTGGAGAGGCTGAAGCTTGTTAAGAGGGCCCCCCACCAATGCTGGCAGGAAGGCTAGGCCGGGTCTGTACTCCTGGTTGATGGATGAGGCCACGCTATGCCAGGTTCACCCAGCCTAGCAAAAAGGAGAAGCTGCTTCTTCCAGGCTCGTTGGAGCTTCCTGCTGAGCAACTGCAGGGCTGATGAATGAGAGCTGTTGAAATCAGGGAGGATTACAGCCTTAAGTCCTGGCTTTCTGGCTCTAGAGGTTCAGTAAGGCCATCTGTATATCAGAAGTAATTTTCAAACCTGGATTCTTCCTGTCAAGCTGAACAGCGAGGATTCTGGGAGTTTCCGGGGCCTTGATCTTTGGAATGGTTCTTTTTAATATAACTCAAGGATGACAAATTGAGACTTTGACTTAATTCCCAGTGATCTGAAAATCAGTGCTACTTTAGCAGTTAGAGAAAGTAAATGGTTGCCAATTGTTACTACGTACACAACCCCAGAAAATGGGGGTTCTCATCTATAACCCGGGATGCTAGACACCCCCGCCGGCAGGGCTAGCCCAGGAAGGCGGTTTGTGAAAAGGGTTTAAGTGCAAGGTGTCTGGCTGTGGTGAGTGCCCGATCCGAGCTAGCCATCATTTCTATCATTAATAATGAACCATCCACCGTTCCACAATGACTCCTGACGAAGGGCCACCGGGGGCTAAGCAGCTTCATTTCATCCAGGAGTTTACTTTCCTCACTTTTCATGGAGGAACGGGCAGGTGAGGAACAGCAGGGAAGCGACACAAGCAGGAGGGTGGGGATTCCCACTCGGTCCCCTGCTTCCAGATCCCAACTGGATCCTCCACTTACCCGACGGCCTCTCTGCAGAACGTGCTGGGCCTGTGGGCCCCAGTGAAGGGAAGCCAGGTTGCTCCGCCTTCTATTTCTCTCCTGCTGAGAGTCAGAAACAAAGTGGCGTGATCTCCAAATGTGTACAGTGTACATCGTAGCTGAGTCATATGTCAAATAAGAAAATGCAAGAGCAAGTGACAAAATAGAGGAAATTATTCACAAAATTGGCAAACGGTGGTGCCAAGAACATACAAGAAGCTCTTACAAATCAATAGGAAAAACACAGCAGCCCCATAGAAAAGTAGGCACAGCAGACATTGAGCCGAAGAGGAAATGCTCCCTGCCCACAGGCTCAGGAGGATGTGCTCTGATGGTCGCCAGGGAGGCAGGGTGCAAACGGCCTCAACGAACACAAACTTACACCTGGTCAATTGCAGGAAAGAAGGCAGATGACTACACTGCGCATCAGAAAAGATGTGAACCCACCATGCAAATGTGTTAATCCACTCGTCTACACGTTTATGTGTCGCTGGTGGAAGGATAAATCAGCACAAGTGGTTGGGAAGCCGTCTGGAGTGATCTACAATGGAGACATGCACCTGGTGGCCTGCAGTGCTAATTCCCGGTGTGTAGGTGGCGCCGAGCAGTCCCTGGATGTCCAGGGAGATGTGTTCGAAGTTGGTCTTCAGAGCATCACAGATGCTGGACCCTCTGCAGAAGAGGTAGAGAGCAGAGGGCAGAACAGGCAGAGGGGAATCCATCCCAGCCAAAGAAAACGGGTGCGGCCGGAGGAAATCTCCTGAGTCCTGAGGACATTAACTTAAATTCCAAGAGTGAACTCCCATGATTGCCTCCAACAATATCTTTTTTCACAAAGATTAAAAACAAACACTTAAAATATACTTTTATTTCATTTTATTTATTGCAGATGCAAAAAATTACTTGAAAAGGAGAAAAGGACGTGTTGTGCTTGGGGCGGCGGATGGCATTTGTGGGGCTAGAGGGAGGTTGGTGTGAGGTCTGAGCTGGGGCTGCAGGGCTGGAGGCTGATTGTCACTAAGAAGCGAGGTCTTGTTTGGGGTGGAGGGCCCATGGGGCGCTGTGACCCTGTCAGCTCTGCCTCAGCTCCAGGTCCACTCCTCCACCCCCAGCTCAGTGGCACAGTCTGAGCAAACCCAGCTCAGCTCTGCCAACACCAGCTGGCCTGAAGTCATGGCTACAGGGTTAGCAACCCCAGGGAGGCTCTGAACAGGAGGCCCTGGAGGGTGGCTCTGGTCAGCTCCTTCTCCTCCCGTTTCCTCAGTTTCCTGCCCCCCAATGCGGTTTGTTCCAGCACTGGATCTGCCTGGCAGTTTTTTCCACACTGGCAGAGTCAGCCTCTCGTTCTCCTTTAGACGCCTACACAAGCCAGCCAGTTCCCTCCTCAGAGCTCTCTGTCTCAGCCCTGGGACCCCTACTCAGCACTCAGGGACCCCAGCACCAGCTGGGCAGTGCCTCCTCCCCAGAGGCCCCCCAACACCTTTCCGGTTTCCCATCCCACAGGGCAGCAGCTGCCCCCCGGGTTCCTCTGTGTGCACAGGCGTCCCATCTGCACTAGCCAAGGCAGCATCTCTTCATTTTAAAATCTGTCTATCAATATAACAGCCATGGCTCTGCCTCTTGACTGCAGGCTGACTGCTACCGGCGCTTATTAAATTATTGCAAAACGTAGGAAGAACCGTGTTGATAAGGAGAAGCAGAAGTAAACGGGCAGAAGAGATGCCGGTGAGTCAAAGCTGAGGAGCCCACGCCTTTGTGCTGGTGTCTGGTCTGCGGCCTGTGCTTCTCGCCACCGTGACTTTTCAGGCCAGCTGGTGTTGGCTGAGCCGAGCCTGGGTGCTCATGACTCTGGCCAGTGTTTCCACAGGGTGTCTGGTAAGAATAATCACACAGGCTCTCACACAGCCCAGCCTGCTGCTTCCTGAACCATGCTGGGCATCTGAAAATGCTGAGTATTCATTCAGGCTGCAGTCCCCAGCCCTTCGCCAGGTTATGGGAGTTGGGAGGTTTCCAGACCCTCCACTCATCTGTGCTAGGTGGAAGAGCCGGGGAAATCCAGGGCAAACTCATGCCAGCATGATGTGCGCCACATTGTCACCAGATGCAGGAGGGATTGTGGGAAAAGTTGTGGTTGCAATCCCAGGACAAATAGGAGCAGGAAGAACCCGGTGTCCCCAACACAGGGAGGCCTCCACACGTGTGTCGCCAGGACTCTGAGCACTGCTTTTACGGCTTCCTGAAGGAGTGCGTGGCTTGTAGCTCAAAAGATCCAGCAATTACAGATGGGGGGCTGTTGACGTGGAGAAAGCATTTTCCCAGCTCCCTTGAATGCTAGCTACAGCAGAGGCACCTTACATGCCTGCCTCATCTAAATTTCTCAGCAGTCTGGGGGTGGTTAACATTATCCCCATTTTACAGATGGAAAGTGAGGCTCTAAGAGTTTGGAAAACTGATCCCATGTTGTTGAGACAGAGTCAGGACTCAAACCCTAGTGTCTAAATAACTTGACACATACACACACACGTGCATGCTTGCACACACACATCAAAATAACTTGACACACGCATGCATGCTCATGCACACATCAAAATAACTCGACACACACGCGTGCACACTCACACACACATCAAAATAACTCAACACACACGTGTGCACGCTTGCACACACATCAAAATAACTCGACACACACGTGTGCACGCTTGCACACACATCAAAATAACTTGACACACGCATGCATGCTCACGCACACATCAAAATAACTTGACACACACACGTGCACGCTCACACACACATCAAAATAACTCTACACACACGCGTGCACGCTTGCACACACATCAAAATAACTCGACACACACGTGTGCACGTTCACACACATCAAAATAACGACACACACGTGTGCACGCTTGCACACACATCAAAATAACGACACATACACACACGTGTGCGTGCTTGCACACACACATGAAAATAACTCGACACACACGTGTGCATGCTCACACACACATCAAAATGACACACACGTGTGCACGCTTGCACACACATCAAAATAACGACACATACACACACGTGTGCATGCTTGCACACACACATCAAAATAACTCGATACACACGTGTGCACGCTTGCACACACACACACATCAATGACTTTATTCAGCCCAGACCGCCTCCACCTGAAATATCTCTTTGCCTCTCCCCTCTGAAGGACTTCAGCAACAAATATAAACGTCAAGCCCCCAAACACCAATAAAATCATCAAGTCACGCTAATCAGTGTTGTTTGAGAGCTGATTAGACAGACCCTATGCTGAGCACTTGACGAATGAGGAATGAAACTTTGAGAGGTGAAATCACTTGCCCAAATTCTTCAGCTCTGAAGCACCAGGCAAGGCCTCTGTCTGGTGTCCGACTTCAGAGTCCAGACCTCTGAATTCCACTGTGCCACCAGTTTGTAATGATCAGCTTGACCGTGTCCTCCCAGAACCCCACAGCGTCCACTGAGAGCCGACTCTGGCCCAAATGTGCGGGCTGCGAGGCAGACGTGGGCCCTGACCCACGCTTCTCCATCATCGCCAGGCAGGTGGCCATAGGTGGCTCACAGCCCTACGAGTCCTTGTCAGCTTGGAAATTCAGAAGGGTGGAGAAGTTACTTTTCAGATGGCCATTCTCATGGGAGGATGGAATATTCAAGTCAGAAGACACGTGAGTCAAGAGCAGGAAGGGAAGCCCACTTTGAGAAATGGAGACGTGAATGTGAAGTCCCTGAACTTCTCCTGGGACCTTGGCCCAGGCTGCATTTTCCTCTCTGGTCTCTAGTTCCCTAACTCTAAGATAAAGGGGTCCATCCAATAAAAATGGGAGGTCTTTACCAGCCGTCACTGCCTGTGTATTTCAGGACGTAAACCTGTTGCCAGGGCACCAACTGCTCTTATATTTATCTCAGTGCTTCTTTTCAATATGTGATTTGTTTGGGCAAAATTGCATGGTTGTAATGCTATTTTTTTTGAGATGACAAGAAGGAAATCGTCTTCAAAGGACAGCAGATGAGAGAGCATTCAGTGTGCACAGCACAGTCCTCCAGGTCATTTCAGTGCAGTTACCCGAAGGAGCCCTTGAATGGTGAGCTAATGCTGCTGTGAACATTTTGGCAAGTGTGCTTGGTGCCATCTGTGCTGAATGCTGCACCTGCGCTGTTTGGCTAACCGTAATTCTCATAATGGCTTCCCTCTTCAGGCCAAAACAGTAGCTGCTTATAACCTGTTCGAGGTTGTGAAATTGATTACTAGTTGCTTATAGGAAAACACAGAAAAACACCAGTCTGTGAGTAGAGAAATTTGTAATAAATGATTTCTCCAAGTTGGATAAGGGAAATTTCCAGCTTGTTTATTCCTCTGCTAAATTTTACAATAAAATTTAGACTATCTCTCCTGTACTTGGAAGAATAAGGAGAAGCTCTAAAGGATAAGTGGATTCTCTGTGGCATTCATGTCACAGTGAGACTTCCCCTTGTGGAGAGGAGTGGTCTAGGAGAGAAAACAGACAAACAAAAACACACACATACACAGACCACGTGGGGTATCAATGGGATGCTGAATAGCAATTAGATGTCATTTACAAAGACAAAAGGTAATTCTGTGAAATACGGTAGAGGAAGCTGCAGCTTCAGGTCAACCAGTTCAGTCAGGGTGTGCTGCAACCTTAACCCTTGGTAGCATCCTTGTGCAAGAAGCACAGTGGGTGTGGTAAAACCAAGCGCTCTGGGGTGAGGATGTGCTGGGCAGTGGTCGCCACAGAGCTTTGGCAGCTGGAAGCGGGCGTGTAAAGGTCTACGTAGCTCACAACTGATGGGCTGCCTCCTTAGTCTCCTTGCTCTGCTCCCCTGAATCTTGACTCTAACTGTTGCGCAGCCCAGCCCCTCTCCCAAGAATGCCATCAGGAGGGGCCTGTCTCGCTGTGGGGACTGCCAAAGATCTCTAGTCATGACCTGTAGGTTCTCACTGTGGCAACATGACCACACACACAGCCAGGACACCGTATGTCCAGCAGCCGTGGCTATTGTGATGTTCTAGGAATACAGGACCAGCACGGTAGCTAAGCGCACGTGACTGCTCAGTAGATATTGTCGGGGTTGTTTATGAGAGAGCATGGTCACGGGGCAGATGTACGGATGCACATTTCAGAATTCTTCATGCCATTAATCCTCAAAAGCAGGTTCTCTATGGAATTTTAATGAAGGTAGAATCATTTGACAGGAAGTTCAGGCCAAAAGAAAAAGGAGATATTGGCGCCACCCAAAGCCAGGAGGGTCTGCCCGGCTTTACTGCATCTGAGAGCCGAGGTTCTGTGTTGCACTGGGGAGTCTGCTCACCGGCACCCCAAGGAGACAGAGCAATGTGTGAAGACACGCAGGAAGGCACTAAGTCTACTGCAGCAACACGACACTAAGGTGCCTTGAAAATCACACTAAACGTCTTTGTTGAGGATAAATTGAGATGTACAAAGATTTTCATTTTTTACATGGGGATAAAAAAGAGTTTTCAAATCCCTTGGAAAAAAGTTTTGCCTGTGGCAAAGAACATTTCTATAAATGTCCACTCTACCAGAAGTGTAGATTGCTTTAGGTGTGAAATGTAATTTATCAGCTTCAGCATTCTCTGTATCCAAGACAACAGCTTTAAATACAGTAGAGAAAAAAAAGACAATATTGCCAAGAAAGTGTGCTCATTAAAAGAACTATAAAATGAATAGGTATATTGCTGTGATTAGCTGTAAACCTCTCTGCCCTATCGCCAGCATAGGAAACGCACTTAGGTACCATAAGAAGGTTGAGCAAAAATTGAGCTCTCCATGGATATAAAGACTAAAACTACTTGTGTTTAATGTACAGTCAGTAGAAAGCTCTCGGGACTTGATAGATCCAGAAGTGCAAATCATGGTTCAGTTCAGGACCACTCTGACGATTTTCTTCTTACCTTAAAAGTGTGCCTTCCTTAACTTTCTAATTCATATGCTATTAATGCTGTTGGTAAATCATAAAATGAGGTTCTCAACAGCCCAGGATCAACACTGTGTGTCCCAGTGGACAGCTCTGTCTTCCTTCTACTTTAGGATTTACTCTGGCTTCCTGCATCGGAGACACACTTACTGCTTATTGAAGTAAATAAAAGAGATTTATAAAGAGAGAATGTTTAGATAAAGGCGAAACATCGTCCATCTGGAAAGAGAAGCTTATCTGCAGTAGATATGTGTTTATCGAGGGAAATTGGCAGCGCATTAAGCCTCGCTGCCCTGTTTTGAAAAGACATAAAACTACCATTGACTAACCCGGTGGTCCATCACGGAGCCAGTCCCCCGGGTTCCTACGCCAGATATATTGGGCTATTTCTCTCCAGGGCAGAGCAGGGATGACTCCAGCATGGCATCAGAGTGAAAAAAAGAATGGAATACACCTTTAATGTATGCGGGGTCGCATGTCATGCCCACAGAGGTAGAAATAATGTTTCCTAGAGATGCATTTGCGGAGCGTTGAATTTTAGGCTGTGTTTAAATCCATACAAATAATCCAGTTGTGACTTCAAACTAAACACATACTTGAAGAATTCTTCTCTTTACCCTCCAGTTGCAGGAAGTAAAGGAGATCATTTTATGTGATCTAACATGGAAGTTTTTAAAGCTTATCTCTTGCAAACTCATGTAACTTCTCTCTCTTTTACAACTTGCAAGATTCTTAAAGATCTGTTAAGGTTCTGTGTCGGGGAAGAAATCATGTCACCAGGTCTGGTGTACTCGTATTTCAAGGGACACCCTCTCAGAGTCAGTCAGCCCTGCCCAGAACGTGATCAGCCACTGGCTGCTTCAGTCAGGATAACGGCATGCTGAAAGACTTAGCAGCTTGTGAGCTAATAGAAATTATTTCATTTTATTAAAAGATGAGAGTTGAATCTGCATACATTTTAGGAGACATCTTATTTTCCCTTGCTTCTGAACACAGCGCTGAGTGCACGACTGTCCTTTCTGTTCTGAAGCAATGCGCTCACCACAGGGAGAATGGTGGTGTGGTTCTGCCAGAGGCCAGGGTGTTTTGGAAATGGCAGCTGGGCTCAGAAACAAAAACCAGGTAGCTATCCTGTCCCAAGTCTTCTCTGTGATCATGACTGAACATAAAACAATTCTCACGTCTTCCCTCAACACAACCATATGCCTTCTGGTGCCGGTGACATCACTGCTAGCCACTTATCTGAGAGCCCTGGAGGACCCTGGTGGTGAACAGGATTCCTTGCATGGGCAGTGGGCTTGGCCTCCTGCAGCAGTGCCCAGGGAAGGGGAGACCCCACCTTTGGTGTCAGTGATGATGAGTGGTTCATGTTGCTTTGAAGACTGGTATCAAGCCAGGCTCTATGAATGCCAGCTGTCAACAGCCATTTGCCATCATGGCCACGGGATGTGCCACCCAAAAATTGTGTCTCAACTCAGCATCACGTGGCCTCTGTGCCAGTGTCCTGAGAGTCATTACCAGGACTCTGCAGAAAGCAGATGCCAGAAGCCAGAGTCTAGCCATAAAACAGGAGCCACCAGCTCTTATCCTGGTCCCAGAATAAGGAACACAAGTTCCCACTGTCCGTGGGAGACATTCCCAGTCTCCATCTGTAATCCCTTCCTGTGGCTTCCGTAACACAGGCCCACACACTCAGTGGCATGAAACAGCTGACCTTTACCTCTCATGGTGCTGGAGGTCACACGTCTAAAATCAAGGTGCGGAATCCCTGGGACCTGTGCATCCGTAAGGGACTTCGCAGATGTGATTCCTGGAGGGTTTTGAGATGTGGAGATTATCCCGGATCACCCAGGCAGGCCCAGTGTCATGACAGGGGTCTTTAAACAAGAAGGCAAGGGGAGACCTGTCTGTAGAACAGAGGGCCATGGGATGCATGGCTGCCCCCCAGTCTTGTGGCTTTTTCTGTGATGGAGGCCACAGGTAGTCATCATGTCCTCCTCCTTCCACTCCGCTGGTCAGGGTTGCTTTCCTAACACGGTGACACAAACCTTCACTTCTGGAGTGGGAGCCTGCTATGGCTCCGCTCATTTCTGCTTTATCTGCATTTTCATTATTGTAGTTTTGCACTTTTACCACTGGACATGGAGGTGCTAAGTGCTGTCCCAGAAAATTCTCTCTGTTCCAGGTATACAGTTCCCTGTGCTCACAGAGTGCGGCCAACCCAGTTTTCACTCTGCACCAGGTGTCAATCAGCCGAGCAGTGGAGAACTCCCCCTTGGGCCTGTTAATTTTATGAGACGTCTTGATTGGTCAGGTGGCAGTTTCAGCTTCTAATTCACTGGAATTGCAGTAGGATTCAGTAGTAAGTGCTGTGGTTTAGATATTTGTTCTCTCCAAAACTCATATTGAAATGGCCACTCTAAGAGTAGTAAGAGGTGGGACTGTAAGGAAGTTAAGCTGTGTTGGCTCTACTCTCCCAAATGAATGACTGCTGCTATGGGCAGAGTGGGTGTGTGATTGCAGGAGAAGGTTTATTATAAAAGGGAGAGCCTTCATAAAAGGGCTCCTTCTCTCTCTCTCTCTCTCTCTCTCTCTGTCTCTCTCTGTCTGTCTCTCTCTCTCTGTCTCTCTCTCTCTGTCTCTCTCTCTGTCTCTGTCTCTGTCTCTCTCTCTCTCTCTGTCTCTCTCTGTCTCTCTCTCTGTCTCTGTCTCTCTGTCTCTCTCTGTCTCTCTCTCTCTGTCTCTCTCTCTCTGTCTCTCTCTCTCTCTCTCTCTCTCTCTCTCTCTCTCTCTCTCTCTCTTTCCTCTCACCTTCTGTCAAGATGCTGGGACCTTGGAATTGGACTCCTCAGCTCCCAAACTGTGAGACGGTACATTTCTGTTTAATGTAAATTACTCAGTCTTAGGCATTCTGTTAGAGCAGGAAGAACAGACTCTGTCTTAGCAGGTGTAGCAGCAAGAGAAGCAATTTGTACTTCTACCTGAGTGCTGCACCCATGCATTCTGAGGGAGGAACGCTCTGCGTGCTGGTGTCTTGTTCAAGCGTCTGCACAACACCCTGTAACAGAGAACTCAGCCCACTCAGGATATTGCCGTAACTGAGTCTTCTGCAGCTCATACATTTTTCTGACAGACCCGCCCTCCTGAGTGTGGTAGGCATGAGGACCCTCTAGATGCTGAGGGCATGAGTCCATGTTCACACCTCTTTGCTGTACAATGGGTTTTTGGTCAGAAGCGATGCTGTGTTGAACCATAGTGGTGAATGCAGCATTTCATAAAGTCCACATGCAACAGTGCTGGTGAAAGCATTAGGGGTGTGGGGGGGTCGATCCAAACCCACAGCACATGTCTATAACCAATAAGGAAAACCGCTCTCTTTCCACTTGGAGTGATTCTACGTGAACTATATGTACATAATCAGGTGCTGGGCGATCGCCCCAGGAAATGGCGCCATACAGGACTTCTGGCAGGCTGGCATTGACTTGTACGAGTAGCCAGATAATCCATGGTCTGGGAAGTCCATGTTTTGGGGCCCATTCTTGGGCTTTCTGTCACCATGGCCACTTTCTATTAAGGTTTTGTCCCACAGAGCAAGCCCGGGTGTGCCAAGGAAAGAAGATGTTGGGAACATGCCCTGTTACCTGCTTGGCTATTGATGGTCTCTTCTGCCATGGGTGCACGCACTTGGGACACAAATATCTTTTCATGCTGCATCCATTCCAAGAATAGCAGCCCATGTCTTCTCCCCAGAACTCCTTGCCACCAACATTCCAATTCAATTATTTTCAAGCCTGGGGCCCTCAGGAAAACCATTAGCGAGTACCCACAAGTGAGCCCTGATTCTCACTTCTGAACACATCTGCGACACCTCACGGAGCTCAAATTCCTGCCGACTGGGAGGGTATTTTACTGCCTGCTGTCTTTCAGATTCTCTTTATTGAGTATAAAATGCTTTAGGAGTCCACTCCGGTTGGTGCCAGCAATTCGAGCAGAACCACGCATATGTCAGGGCTGAGCAGCTTCTCCTCAATCAACTGGTCATAAGAAACTCTCAATGCGCCATTTGTGTGAACTGAGGTACGGGAAGAAATACAGCAGGAGTGGGTGTCAGAAGAACCTGAGATGTCTTTCATGTGACTGAGAGCAGCCTTCTGGGCCTCTGCTGCCTGCTCCCTTGAACACTGTAGTAGCACAACCCCAGCCTGTGATGTGCTGCTAACATCACACGTGATATGCTCTGGCTGTGTCCCCACCCAAATCTCATCTTGAATTGTAGCTCCCCACATTTCCTCATGTTGTGGGAGGGACCTGGGGGTGATGACTGGGGGCAATTTCCCCCATACGGTTCCCGTGGTAGTGAAGAAGTCTCACGAGATCTGACGGTTTTATTAGGGGAAACCCCTTTTGCTTGGCTCTCGTTCTCTCTCTTGCTGGACGCCATGTAAGACATGCCTTTCTCCTTCCACCATGATAATGAGACCTCCCTAGCCACGTGGAACTGTGAGGCCATTAAACCTGTTTTTCTTCATAAGTTACTCAGTCTCGGGTATGTCTTTATCAGCTGCATGAACTAGACTAACACAATGTGGTCCTTGATGTCCTGTGGTTAGGAGTTGTTATGAGTTGAATTGCATCCCTCCCTTCTTCCACAAAAACACATTGAAGTTTTAACCTCCAGTAGCTCGGAATGAGATTTTGTTTGGAAAGGGGTTATCACAGGTGCAGATAGTTAGGGTATGCCCATGCTGCAGTAGTGTGAGCTGGGGCCCTAGTTCAAAATGCCAGCAATGGAACAAGCCGTGATGGAAAAGGACTGCGTGCCATTATCAGAAGTTGGCTTCAGAAGGTGGATGATAAGAAACTTCTGGGAGTTAAAATAACTTGTTCTAACCTAATGTAAAGAAACTAAGAACTTTGAGAAAAGGTTTGATGAAATGCTAACAAGAATAGACAATATAGAGAGGAATATAAATGAACTAACGGAGTTGAAAAACACAACACAAAAACTCAGCAAAATATGCACAAGTTTGAATAGCC
>CM052660.1:2295484-2327161 GCA_028533165.1 Leontopithecus rosalia
TTATGAACAAGCAAGTACTCAGAGATTTTATTACCACCAGGCCTGCTTTACAAGAGCCTCTAAAAGAAGCATTATACATAGAAAGGAAAAACCAGTATTAGCCTTTCTAAAAATATACCAAAAAGTAAAGAGCATCAACGTAAAGAAGAATTTACATCAACAAATGGATAAAATAGCCAGTTAACATCAAATGGCAGTAACCCTAAATTTAAGTTGACTAAATCCCCCAATCAAAAGATACAGCCAAAACCTAACAGTATGCTACATCCAGACCCATTTCACATCCAAAGATACACAAAGACTTAAAACAAAGGGATGGAGAAAGATTTACCAACCAAATGAAGAGCAAAAATAAATAAAAAAATAAAAAGCAGGAGTTGCAATTCTCACATCCGATAAAATAGATTTCAAAGCAACAAAAATATAGTGGTAAAAGGATCAATGCAACAATCAGAGCTAACGATCCTAACACCCAGATACATAAAACTCATAAAGAGATTTAGACTCAACGAGGCAGAAAATTAATACGGATATCCAGGACTTGAACTCAGATCTGGAATAAGTAAACTCAATAAATATTTATAGAGCTCTCCACTTTAAATACACAAAATATACATTCTCCACCTTAAATACACAAAATATTGATTGGCCATTATTAATACCCATTTTTAGAATAAAGCTACATTCCCATTCTCTCTCCCTCTTTTTCTTCCTATTTCTTCCTCTCCTTCACTCTTTTTTTTCTTTCTTTAAAACAAAATGCTAACTCTTGAACCCCACTCCAGATCCATTGAGTCAGAGACTCTGGAGATGGGACCTGGCAATTCTGTTCTAACCGCCCCCAGGTGTTGTCCATACATGCCCAGAGAACCACTGCCTGGGAGGTGCAGGGGCTCCACATGGCACCCCTGTTCAGCACGTACCCTCTGTGCATGGCCAGATACAGCAGAAGTATGCCTGCAAGGTGGCTGGGCTCAGGCGGCTGGGCTCCTTGGAGGCCATTCTCTTATTCTGAGTCCCACTCAGCAGTGGTGCTCTTACAAGACACTCGGTGAATGTGAGATAGGAGATACACTGGAGGATGGAAAAACTGAAACAACAGCTAAAGCAGAATAACAGAAAACCCAAAAATAAGGGAGAGAAAATGGCCAACATCCTGGTCAGGGTAACATGTCCGTGAACATTCTTGTCAGGGTAACATGTCACTGACCATTCTGGGCAAATCCAAATAAGGAAGAAAGGAGGTGGCAACTGGAGGGTCCCTGAAGTTCCCTCCTTTTCCAGAATAACTAATGATTATCACACGCCCTAATTAAAGAACCAGCAATAAGAATCAGAAAGCCAAACTCCCCGGTGCAGGACTTGCTCCCCAGGTTTGCGCCCATGGCCTTCTTGAGTGTGTATGTTCACTTTGCATAAACGGCGTCTGGACTTCCCCTTCATTCCGACTCATCTTTGAATTCCTTCTTGCAGTGATGTTAAAAACCAGGAAGCCAGCTGGGGCTGAGCTATCCTGGCATCTGCAGACCCTCCTGAGCCCTCTGGTAACACATGGATCGGAGCACGTGGTTTGTAGGCTATGCAAGACCCCCATGTGTGGTAGAGAAGCTCCACAGTCCAAAGCGGCATCATGCTTGCTTTTAAGTGGCAGGCAGTGCAAGGTCCAGTAGCTTGTCTCTTAGATTGAAGGGGCCACCTAAGCATGCTTCAGAACTCCCAGAACTTCATGGCATCAGAGACCGCTAAATCTTCACAGGGTTTTGCTCTCACCCTTTGCCTTACCTGCATTCTACTGAAGCATCTAAAATTGTTGCTACTTCCTATTCTCTGGGTCCAATTAGCATAATTTTATCACTGTAGTAAACCAGTGCAAGCTTCCTTGGAATAGTGAGAGAATCAGATCCCTGGGAGCTCCTTCACTGTTGAAGGAGAGAAGACGTAGCCCTGAGACACAGCTGTGCAGGTACATTGATGCCCTTGCCAGGTTGAAGCATGCCTTCTGGTGTAGCAGAATTGCAAATCAGAATAGCGAAAAAAAGAATTCGCCAAGTCAATAGCTAAGAATCATGTTCTGGGGATTATGTTGATTTACTCCAGTAAAGAACATATTTGGAACAGCAGCTTCCATTAGAGTCACCAATTAACTAAATCTGTAATAATCCACGGTCATTCTCCAAGATCTGCCTGCTGCATAGGAAGAAATAGATAGTTGTTTAAGTACTGAGTTTCTATTCCCTCCTCTGGAATTTCAAGTCTTTGATGATGGATCTAATCTCTAACTTACCTGAGGATTGCATTTAGTTTAATGTTCTGGTGTGTGGGAGACTTGTCAAGGTCTTCCACATGCCCCTTTCCACCATTAGAGCCCTCAGTTTCTGGGTCAGAAGCAGTATGGGGATTCTGCCTCTGAAGTTGTGGCAATTCTAATGATAAATTCTGAACATCAGAAATAACCTCCTCAAGTTGGGTACACATGAGGCCACAATGATTCAAACCTTGGTCAAATGACCTGATTACCATTAGCCCCAGTGTGGATGGGCAGGCTGCAGGGCTTGAGAAGAGACATCTATGAATGGCACTGATTTCATAGGAAATCTAGGAACCACTCAAAGAATGTGATATTTTATTTTACTCAAAACGGAGTCACTCCCATAAGTGACCACAGGGTCACTTAGAAAAAACTTTGAGGAAGAGTGGGGTGACAGCGTCTCATGATCCTACCTCAGATGGACCCAACTTCTTCTTCAGGTGAGGCCTTCTGGTCTATAGACTGGCTTCATTCTAGAAATCTGGTGAAAAGCTATCCTTCTCCATCTACTGACTCAGCTTGGTTTCTGGTCATCAGCCCTGGTGCTTTTCCTATCATACAATGATCAGGTGACAATTTAATGCTGCTTATCTATTCTATTCTCAGGAAGACCGTCATCAATCGGACCCTGCCCAAACTCCCTGGCACTCAAACATTCTGATGGCCACGTTGTCCCTGATTCATGCAGCACATGCAACCACCTTGCTCCTGGCAGCTCAGCCCCTCCACTCGGCTCTGCTACCCAGGATCCCACCACTCCCAGTAAAATCTGGGAGGCTGCCTCAGGGGCACCTTCTCCCCTTGTCACTCAGGTTCACATGGACAGCTGCCAGTGAGAATCGTGAGGGTCAGGGTGCTCCCCTCACCTAGGGCATTTCTCCATGCCTCTGCAAAGGGCTCATGTGGGGTTTCAGTCTGGAAACATGGTTGTGCAGAATACATGCAAGAAATCCTTCCCACATTTCTATCCCTTAGAACTTTTGATCTTTCTCTCTCTGTCTCCATATATATGTGTGAGTGTATATGTGCACACACACACACACAAGCCAAGAGACTTCTGACATCTCAACTCCATTGGTTCAAGTTTCTTTTGTTGAATGCACTGGGCGAACTATGAGGGTCACCTGCACCTGCACCTGCACCTGCACAAACTCGCTTACCCTGTGCGGGCTCCCTGCGGACTCACTTACCCTGTGCGGGCTCCCTGCAGACTTACTTACCCTCTGCGGGCTCCCTTTGGACTCACTTACCCTCTGCGGGCTACCTGCGGACTCGCGCGCCCTGTGCGGGCTCCCTGTAAATGCACTCCTGTGCTTGGACTTGGCAGTTTCCAGTGTTATATTCTATCCTTCTTGGTCTATTACTTAAGAATTCATTTCCATATATATGTCTGAAATTTCTGAAATATAAGCTAACAATAATCTCTAAGAAGTGACCTTAGAGAATAAGCCACTTCCTCCTGGGTCAGACTTCTTTGTGCCTTCTCCCAAGGCACATACTGAGATCTGACCCTAGTAGCAAGTCTAGGGGAAACCTAGGGGGATGGGTAGGTCTTAGTGACATCCATATACCATGTCCTAGATTAGATTATCACAAGTCATTGAATTAAAGGATGGTATAATAGTAAACTTGGACATGGAGGGAGGGCAAGTGAGCTGTTTTCACTGACAAAAGAATCTCAGGATTATTTGGGGATTCAACACTCTCAGCTTCATTTATGTCCACTTGTGCATAATGCACCCTCATTTCCAGTCTCATGGACCCACTCCTTCCCCATCAGTGCCCCAACTTTTACATTAGCAACTTGGTGGGGCTGTGAATTCAACTTACATTGTAATTCTGCAGCCTACACAATTCATATTGTGTCTTCCCGTTAGTGAGATCAACCTTGCGACTGTAAGGAGTAGGAGATTCTTTTATGATTATCATAAAAGTTCTGCATTCTCTAACCATGACTTGAGAATTTAAACACTTGTATCTGTAGAATTTTTTCTAGAAGCATTTCATGGTATGCCCAGAAGCAGGTATCTATACAATCCTGTGGTTCTTATCATCATTGCTAATGCTTCAAAAGCCCTCAAAGTCACTTGATTTTTTATAGTAACCACTTCATATTCATCAAGCACAGGTGACAATTTGATTACCGTTGTCTTCAGTACATGCTTTGGAGCTAGTATGCCGCATCAGGTTTGCAAGAATTGCAGTCTTGCTTTCAAGTCTAAAAATGTGCCCAAAACAATCCCCACATACCATTTTGAGTGTCTGTTTCCTGAGACTACTCCTGGTGATAATTTTTATATTAGTAAAGGTCCAGGAAATGGTACTATACCCTAGAGAATTTAATGTAAAGACTTTTTACCTTCTTCGTGGAACACTGAAAGGGCAAATAGGAAATGCGGAATTTCACGGAGGTCGTACCTCCAGGGACAAACTTCCATGCCTGAGGTCGAGAAGGGAACGAGGGAAAGAGGTTAGTGATAGAACCCAGAGGCTTTGGGTACAGTCCCTCTAGGGGCTGCAGACTTCTGGGATGGGGAGCTGCCTGGCTGGTGAGATGCTTGATTGGAGCCTGGGTGCATGTTCCCAGACATCAAGGAAGGGGAGAGGGCAGGGCATGAGCACAGATAAGGGACGTGAGACAGCATGGCTCTCTCGGGTGCACAAGTGGTTCTGGATGGCAGAGCACAGATGGGACACAGACACAGTTAGGGGAGGCAGCAGTGGCTAGGAAGCAGCTTGTGTGATGTGTTGAGGGGTTTCTATTTACCTTGTGAACAACAGAATGCTGCAGGGGTTTCAGTAGAAGACCAAAGAATTATATTTTAATGTCAAAAGATAACCCTGGGATAGCATAATAGGTGCAGAGCCACTGGAAAACTGCTCTCATAGTCTGGACAGAAACAAACGATTTCAGTAGTTTTTAGACCAGAAATGTTAAGGATGGTGGCAAGGATATGACCCCAGGTGTCATGGGACCAAGTGGATGGGCACCAGAGCCAGGGAGAAAAGTCAGGATGACTTCCTGGGATGTGGCTTGAATCTGAAACGTAAGAACATCTCAGGTGCCCACAAGTCCTCACTTATCAGAAGTTCTCTGTGCAGAGCCTCGGCTATGCTGGAGGCACGTGTCTCTTGTCAGAGCCTCTCCTGTCTTTTTAGTCTGTGGATTCCAAGCCATAGCACAAGACTCAGTGAGTAATCAAGTTGTGCAGAAACGTCTGCTGATCTCTCACTATCATGCCAACTCATCCTGGGGGATGGAATCTGAGACACAGAGCCATCAGAAAACATTACACTGTGCCCACTGAATTTTGCCTTCTTCTGGAAACAGAGACCAGGATAGAAACTAAAGTGGCTTCTGAACAGAACCAAATATTATACAGAGAGTATTATGGACTAGACTATGAAATACCTGAATATCTGGAAATTTATGTTCCCTACACTAAAAATCTAGTATAGATTCACCACAATCTCCTTAAAAATAGAGATGTGTTTTTTTCTAGTTCTGTGAAGAAGGTCAATGGTAGTTTGATGGGGATAGCATTGAATCATAAATTACTTTGCGCAGTATGGCCATTTTCACGATATTGATTCTTCCTAATCATGAGCATGGGATGTTTTTCCATCTGTTTGTGTTCTCTTTTATTTTCTTGAGCAGTGGTTTGTAGTTCTCCTTGAAGAGGTCTTTTGTATCCTTTGTTAGTTGAATTCCTAGGTATTTTATTCTCTTTGTAGCAATTGTGAATGGGAATTTGCTCATGATTTGCCTCTCTGTTTGTCCGTCATTGAAGTATAGAAATGCTTGTGATTTCTGAACATTGATTTTGTATCCTGAGACTTTGCTGAAGTTGCTTATCAGCTTAAGGGGGTTTTGGACTGAGATAATGGGGTCTTCTAAATATATGATCATGTCATCTGCAAATAGAGACAATTTGACTTCCTCTTTTCCTAATCAAATGCTCTTTATTTCTTTTTCTTGCCTAATTGCTCTGGCTAGAACTTCCAATACTATATTGGATAAGTGTGGTGAGAGAGGGCATCCTTGTCTAGTGCCAGTTTTTAAAGGGAATATTTCCAGTTTTTGTCCATTCAGTATGATATGGCTATGGGTTTGTCATAAATAGCTTTTATGATTTTGAGATATGTTCCATCCATACCTAGTTTATTTAGGGTTTTTAGCATAAAGCGCTGTTGAATTTTGTTGAAGGCCTTCTCTACATCGATTGAGATAATCATGTGGTTTTTGTCTTTGGTTCTGTTTATGTGGTGAATTACGTTTATAGACTTGCGTATGTTGAACCAGCCTTGCATCCCCGGATGAATCCTACTTGATCATGATGGATAAGCTTTTTGATGTGCTGTTGCAATCGGTTTGCCAGTATTTTATTGAAGATTTTTGCCTCAATGTTTATCATGGATGTTGGCCTGAAGTTTTCTTTTGTACTTGTGTCTCTGCCAGGTTTGGGTATCAGGATAATGTTGGTCTCATAAAATGAGTTAGGGAGGATTCCCTCTTTTTGTATTGTTTGGAATCATTTCAGAAGAAATGCTACCAGCTCCTCTTTGTACATCTGGTAGAATTCAGCTGTAAACCTGTCTAGACCTGGGCTTTTTTTGGGTGGTAGGCTATTAATTGCTGCCTCAACTTCAGACCTTGTTATTGGTCTACTCAGGGTTTCAACTTCTTCCTGGTTTAGCCTTGGGAGTGTGCAAGTGTCCAGGAATTTATCCATTTCTTCCAGAATTACTGGTTTATGTACATAGAGCTGTTTGTAGTATTCTCTGATGGTAGTTTGTATTTCTGTGGAATCAGTGATCTCACCTTATCATTTTTTATTGCATCTGTTTGATTCTTCTCTCTTTTCTTTTTTGTTAGTCTGGCTAGTGGTTTCTCTATTTTGTTGATCTTTTCAAAAAACCAGCTCCTGGATTTACTGATTTTTTGAAAGGTTTTTGGTGTCTCTATCTCCTTTAGTTCTGCTCTAATCTTAGTTATTTCTTGTCTTCTGCTCACTTTTGAGTTTTTTTTTTATCTTGCTCCTCTAGCTCTTTCAATTTTGATGATAGGGTGTCAATTTTAGATCTTTCCTCATTTCTCATGTGGGTATTTGTTGCTATAAATTTCTGTCTAGACACTGCTTTAAATGTGTCCCCGAGATTCTAGTACACTGTCTTCATTCTCATTGGTTTTGAAGAACATTTAAGGAGCCTGCATAGCCAAGACAGTCCTAAGCAAAAAGAACAAAGATGGAGGCATCACGCTATCTACCTTCAAACTATACTACAAGGCTACAGTAATCAAAACAGCATGGTATTAGTACCAAAACAGAGATATAGACCAGTGGAACAGAACAGAGGTCCCAGAAGCAACACCACACACCTACAACCATCTGATCTTTGACAAAACTGACAAAAGCAGGCAATGGGGAAAGGATTTCCTGTTCAATAGATGGTGTTGGGAAAACTGGCTAGCCATGTGCAGAAAGCTGAAACTGGAACCCTTCCTTGCACTTTACACTAAAATTAACTCCAGATGCATTAAAGGTTTAAACATAAGACCTAACACCATAAAAACCCTAGAAGAAAACCTAGGCAAAACCATTCAGGACATAGGCATAGGCAAGGACTTCATGACTAAAACACCGAAAGTAATGACAGCAAAAGCCAAAATAGACAAATGGGATCTAGTTAAACTTACGAGTTTCTGCACAGCAAAAAAACAAAAACAAAAACAAAATCACTAGAGTGAACTGGCAACCAACAGAATGGGAAAAAATTTTTGCAATCTACCCATCTGACAAAGGGCTAATATCCAGAATCTACAAAGAACTAAAGCAGATTTACAAGAAAAAAAACCACAAAACCCCTCAAAAAGTGGGCAAAGGACATGAACAGACCCCTTTCAAAAGAAGACATTTATGCGGCCAACAAACATATGAAAAATCACTCATCATCACTGGTCATTAGAGAAATGCAAATAGAAACCACATTGAGATACTATCTCATGCCAGTTAGAATGACATTCATTTAGGAATCTGGGGACAACAGATGCTGGAGAGGATGTGGAGAAATAGGAACACTTTTACACTCCTGGTGGGAGTGTAAATTAGTTCAACCATTGTGGAAGACAGTGTGGCGATTCCTCAAGGACCTAGAAATATAAATTCCATTTGATCCAGTAATCCCATTACTGGGTATATACCCAAAGGATTATAAATCGTTCTACTATAAGGACACATGCACACGAATGTGCATTGCAGCACAGTTTACAATAGCAAAGACTTGGAACCAACCCAAATGCCCATCAATGATAGACTGGACAGGGAAAATGTGGCACATAGATACCATGGAATACTATGCAGCCATAAAAAATGATGAGTTTATGCCCTTTGTAGGGACATGAATGAATCTGCAAACCACCATTCTCAGCAAACTGACACGAGAACAGAAAACCAAACACCACATGTTCTGACTCATAGGCAGGTGTTGAACAATGCGAACACATGGACACAGGGAAGGGAACATCACACACTGGGGTAGGTTGGTGAGTGGGAGGCTAGGGGAAGGACAGTGGGAGATGGGGAGGCTGGGGACAGAAAACACTGGGAGAAATGCCTGATGTAGGCAACGGGGGGAAGGAGACTGCAAAGCACCACGGCATGTGTGTACCTAGGCAGCAACCCTGCGCCATCTGCACATGTACCCCAAAGCTTAAAGAAGAATAGCAAAAAAGAAAAATTTAAAAAAATAGCAATGTAATCTTTGTGTTTCTCCTCAAGTACCAGCCCCAATAACAATGCCTCAGACGTCACACATGCTGAATACGTGTCACTGTTTGCTGAACTATTGATCATAGAATTCGCTTGGAAAATGGAAAGAACGTGTCCCCTTTCTCCAGCACAGTCTGCTCCCCCAGCTCAGATGCTATTCTTGGAAATGTCATGATGATGTTAATCAGTGAGCCCCAGCAGCATGTGACACCTGCATCTGTACTAAGCAAGTACCACTTGAACATTTCATAATTCCCACTATATTACAGCCTATGCTCCCACATCCCTCCAGTGATGAGGCCAAGAAATACGGATGCATTTTTATCCACATTGTGATGGTTTGTATTCTCAGCTAAGTCCTGAGTTGTCTATGTATTTAGTTTTATTTTAGTTTAAATGTGTAAGTGACATCTTTCTAATGAGAACTGTTTGAGTAACTCCTTGTTTAACATTAATTTTTTAATGTCTATAAATGTAGGAAGAAGAGAGATAGTCAGTTTAAAGACCTGTATTTGTGGTACTGAGTCCCATTTTCACTAATCCCATTCACTGATGCGTTTGTCCATGTTTTATTTAGGAAAGCACTACGTAGTGGCTACTGCATGCCAACTCAGTCACAGACACCAGAGAGGAAAGAATAGGCAAATCCAGTCCCTGGAGGTCAGAGCCTAGCGGGAAGGATGAGATCCGGACAGTCAAGGGTGTGGCAACTGATGCATTCTGGCGTTTTGGGGAAGGCTTCATGGGAGAAGTGCCAGTTGAGTGGAGTCATCATGGGTGAATCAGTGTTTCCCAGGCCAGAAGCAGGAGCACGAGATTCCAGGCACAGAGGACTGTGTGTAGAAAATCAGGCTGGGCATGGTGGTTCACTGGGCATGGTGGCTCACCATCCCAGCACTTTAGGAGGCCGAGGCAGGCAGATCACATGAGGTCAAGGGTTCAAGACCAGCCTGGCCAACATGGTGAAGCCATGTCTCTAACTAAAAATACAAAATTTGGCTAGATGTGGTGGTGCATGTCTGTAGCCTGTAGTCCCAGCTACTTGGGAGGCTGAGGTGGGAGAAACACTTGAATCTGGGAGGTAGAGATTGCAGTGAGCTGAGTTCCTGGATACTTCATCTCAAAAAAAATAAAGGAGAGAGAAAGAAAATCATTGGTGTATGTGTATGTGTGTGTGTGTGTGTGTGTGTGTGTGTGTGTGTGTGTGTGTGTCTTGAAGGGCCCAGGGATACACCCAGGGCAAAGATGGGGAGATTAGTGTGACCAGAGACAGGGCTCTTGGGTGTATTCTGGGAGCAGGAGATAAGGGCAGAAGTGCTGGCTGGAATCAGGCAACAGGGGCCGCGTCCTCTGGAGAAGACAGGTCTTTGTCCCGTAGCAGGGGAGGGAACTCCCAGCTTGCAAACAGGGGAGTGCAATGGTGTTTCTTTAAGACATCTGAGTAAAGCACAGAAAACGGACTGGAGCTGGAGGCAGGGAGATCGTCAGGGGCCATCGCATAGATAAGAGCCGTGGTCTAGAAGCGGTGTCACCAGGCTGGAGCCCAGAGCATGGGGCATGAGGCTCAGGCTGGTTCAGGACACAAAATACGGCAGAAGAAGTTGTTGACCGGATATGAAATCTAAGAGAAAGATAAAAGATGGCTGTAGGGCTCCAATTAGAAGCTGTGAGATGGTATTGCCATTAATTTAGAAAAGTAATTTAAAAGGGGCCTGCACAGGAAACAGAAACAGAATGAAGTGGGGACACGCAGGGCTGGGCAGAGTGCCTCAGCCTGGCCCCGGCCTGTGCACACCCAGGCCCCACTACCAGGGGCTTTAACACAAGAAATGATTCTGGAGACTCTGAACTTCTTTCTGTGGCAGCTGATTATTTACTAAAATAAAACATAGGCAGGAGCTTCTTGTAGAGAACAAAACAGAAAAGCAAAAACCCTGTGGGCTCAGAGAAAAAGATCTGGAACGGGTGCAGGCCTGCGACACCCGACGTTCCTCACCAGGAAAACCAGGGCAAGGTCAGAGAATCAGAGCCATTCTGGGGGCAGCACTCGGGCGTTGATCTTTGTACAAAGTTTATCTGTATTCACACATGACCATAGGAGCCTTGTGAACTGTTTCACTAAAGAGTTACCTATTTTAAAATACAAGAATAATTTAAAGGAACATTGGTTGTGCTGTGTCATTTATTAAGGGGAATTTCTCCTGCTGTAACAGGCACCCCAATTTTGATGTTGCACTTTTAAAAAAATAGAGGCAGGTTCTCACTGTGTTGCCCAGGCTGGTCTCAAACTCTTAGACGGAGATGGTCCCCCTGCATCAGCCTTCCAAAGCTCGGGGATTACAGCGTGAGCCACGGTGCCCAGCCCTGATGCTGCATGTTTATGTTAACATGTCACCAAGTGATGTTGCACCTTTATTCTCTCCAAATACGAAGCATTAATCTTTTCAAATTCATTTTTTCTTTAAAAATCATCTGATCATATTGTGAAAAATGGAGACAAATCTACCCCACACTTCATCAAAACCATCCTGGCGTAGACCTCTCGTCTCTACCACCTCGTAACTGTTAACTAGTGGCTGTGCCTTATTATTTGACATGGTTTGGCTGTGTCCCCACCCAAGTCTCATCTTGAATTGTAATCCCCCAAATCCCCCATGTGTTGAGGGAGGGAGCTGGTGGGAGGTGATTGGGTCAGGGGAGTGGTTTCCCCCCTACTGTTCTCACGATAAAGGGTGAGTTCTCATGAGAGCTGAGGGTTTGATATGGGGCTCTTCCCTCTTCACTTCCTTCACAGGCTCTCCCTCCTGACCCTTTGTGAGGAAGGTCCTTGCTTTCCACCGTGACTGTCAGTTTCCTGAAGCCTCCCCAGCCATGCAGAACTGTGAGTCAATTAAACCTCTTACTTTTATAAATTACCCAGTCAAGGGTACTTCTTTAGCAGTGTGAAAATGGACTAACACAATCACTACCTTCTTCAACACAGATGGCCTTTCCTGTGCTCATAGCCTGCACCTGCTCCTGCTGCTGACCCTGTTCACCTGAGGATGCCTGGAGAGCTTTTTCCTGGGGCCCCACAGCCTGCAGGGCTTCACCTTGCTTGGAGCACTGCCCCCCGGCTGGGGCTGGACCATCACGCTCCTCTCCATCACAAACTGGGCACCTCCATCGCTTCTGATTTTCAGTACCATTAAAGAAGCCCACTTCACTGCTTGAGATAGCACTTTGCTGGCTAGACCAGGACCCCTTCAGTGTCCTCTCAACAAGTCATAATGATGTGGCCAGTGGGCATCCATGGCATGGCAGGAGTGAGTGAGCATTGTTACCAGCAAGCTCAGCCTCTGCGGGGGTCCCAGGATGGCTGGTGAAGACTGGTGGAGGGTAAAGGCAGCAGTCCCTCTGCAGAGGACAGTCCCTGCCCCTTGGAGACCCAGGTGTAGAAATACGATGCGCTGCCTGCAGGTGACAGCTGCTGCTCCATCCTCAGCAGAGCCAGGCTGCTGAGACAGACTGCAAGCTTCATCTGCAGCAGCTGTCACCTGCAGGGATTGACCCAGGGAAAGGGCTCAGGAGGGAGAAAGTAGCCTTCATCTGGCTCATACTCAGCAGGAATCTGGAGACACGGTGCTGTCTTCAAAGGGCCCTGCCTGCGGGCATTGTACATCCCTACATGGCCAAGCGAGCAAATTACCTGGATGCTGGGCACCCACGGAGGTGGCCCTGGCATGCACTTCTACGTGCTGAGTCCTCCCCTTTCACGATGAAGAGCATTCCCCACATCCCACTTGGTGTGCATCCTCCGTCTGCCGTGGGCTGGTTCCACCTGCTTCCCTCCTCTCTTCAGTGGCCTGCTCTCTACCCCCACAGGAGCAAGTGGAAGCTTCCAGGTGAAACAAGGCTGTGAATCCATTCTGAGCAATGAGGCCCACCGTCCTAGGGTCGCTCACCAGGAACACGGTCCTTCTTGAGCAGCAACACTCCCAGGAAACAACCTGTGCTTTCTCACCATGTGCCCCTCACCAGGCACCATAAAGGAATAAATGCACAGAGCCGAGGTGAGTCCATTTGAAAAATAGTGATTCTTGCTTGAGATGCAGGCCAGTTAGCCCACTCCTGCTGCCCTTCCCGAAGGCTCAAGATGGTGCTGGGATGGGCACAGGGCTCTGGAATGAGAAGACAATGAAAAAAAAAAAGAGAGAAAAGACAGCATGAGTGAGCGCAGCAGCGCAGCTTAAGCGTAAGGACAAGCCAGCTGCCTACCTATGCAGGGACCCATCTTCCTCTGTGCCCTGGGAGAGGCTGCTGTTATGAAGGGGCACCCAGGGCAACTGAGCTGGGTCAAAGGGCTGACTTTCAGACAGACAAGGGGTGTGGGAGGTCACTCTTGCCACCAGTGTCCATGGTGTAGGCAGCACAGAAGGGAGCTGGTGTGGAGGGCAGGGCAGGGCCGCTGGGCTCCTGATAGCAAGAAACCTATGCCTTGGGCTGAGAAATTAATCCTGAAAACCCACAGAAGCTTCTACCCCTGGGGAGGTGGATCCTGAGTCAGGTTCTTCGAAGAAAGGGACAGGGGAGTCTGCTGTAGGCACCCCTGGGATCACTGAGCCGGGGTGAACATGAGCCCTGGGGAAGGGAAGGGAGAAAACATGGTAAGGGAGCCCGCATAGGACTCAGTCCTCTCAAACAGAGCAGATGGCTGTCTTCCGTCACACTATGTAAAATGCTATTTGTGTTTCTTCGAAAGACATTCGATGCCTGAAAAGAAACAGACTCCAGAATGTGTCTGTTGCCAACCCTCTGGGCTGTGGAAAACCTCTAGATATTGAAGCTGAAACAGGGCGGACTGTGCATGGTGTGGACCTGGACTCACGTCTGTGGCAGGGGCTGCTGTGCAGGCTGAGCTGGTGCCCACAGGTAGGAAGCCTGTGGAAGCTGGCACTCCTGGGTGACTGCACTACGCACAGGGGAATCTCGGTTCCCTGCCCTGTGGCACAAGAAAAATGACACATCCAAAACTCTTCCTAAATGATTTTTTGGGGGACAGTAGACATTGCTGCAAAATGGGCACAGACACATGATCCAAACCTCCGGAAATAGCCAAGTGACACTGCATCTCTGTCCCTGCTACGGGCGTGGGCGCACACTTATCATGGCAGCTCACATTAGTGAAATACAGCATTGGAGTGAAGGAGAACCATGCTGTGTTGAGATCACTACCATCAATTACACATTTATGATCGCATCTGAGGGGTTGTCATGCCCTCTGTCCAAGTAACTCACACGGATTTTGTGCCTTGTCTTATCTCTACAGCCTCACGGGTGAGGAGCCCCTGCGAGATGGGAGCACTTGGAGAACCACGGAATGCTGAGCCTCATCAGGGGATTAGCAGCCCTGACCTCCCACATCTCTTGTAGATCTGAAACCGAGCATGGGCTCACATTTAGACGTGCAGAGTTGTCCATCAAGAGTTCACGGGAGTTGCAGCCGACAGCTGTGCACCCAGGCGTTGGCGGTGAAGGATGCTCCCACTCCCACCAGGTTTAGCTCCTCCTGGATTTACATCCTTTGACAGGAGCTGCAGTTTCTCCCCATGATTTTGTTAATGCTGACATTTCAGCACACAACGAAATAGAAAGGTCATCAGCTGGCTAATTTAAAAATAGCGTTTTGATCACTCATCCTCCTGGAGTGTCAAGCCCTGCAAAGCTGGTGGAATTGACATGTACTTATTACCACGTTTGGGCTCCTGAAACCGAGCTGGGTAATTTGAAGTCTTGTCTTGGGCAGCCCTGGGAAAACCATCAATCAGTGCCGTGATCACCAAGAACGATCTCTGCCAGGAGCGGGCGGCTGAGGTCCGCGAGCCTCCCTGCTGCTGCAAGATGGTTTGGGGGGGTCAGGGTGATGGTAGTAACAATAACTTATTGGACATTCACAATGTATCAGATTTAGCATGAATTACTCAGTTCAACGGGAAACAACTCCAGCACGTGGATGCTCTGCCATGTGCCTTCCCAAATTAACACAACAGCACTTTGGGAGGCCGAGGCGGGTGGATCACGAGGTCAAGAGATCGAGACCATCCTGGTCAACATGGTGAAACCCCATCTCTACTAAAGATACAAAAAATTAGCTGGGCATGGTGGCGCATGCCTGTAATCCCAGCTACTCTGGAGGCTGAGGTAGGAGAATTGCCTGAACCCAGGAGGCGGAGGTCGCGCCATTGCACTCCAGCCTGGGTAACAAGAGCGAAACTCTGTCTCAAAAAAAAAAAAAAAAAGCGGGGGCAGCTCTTCACACTGCATAAACATTTTCACTTTAGGGGAGCAGGGGACAAAAGCGTGAAAGTAACCTGCCTTGCTTCACTCACCATGCGCCAAGTGCATTCTCTCACTCTGTCCTTGAGCTCACCCCACAGGCGTGCATGAGTCTGAAAATGAGGACAAGGAGGCTTGGAGAGGTTAAGTGACTTACCCAGGATTGCACAGCATGCATGTGGCGGAACTAGGACTTCTCATCACCAAGCTAGATGGCTTCAAAGCATCGGAATTATCAAATGATTGTAATTACTAGTGACTGAGCAATTGCTGTTGGGCTTCTGCATTTGACCCTACTATTGCCACAACTCCATCATCCCTGTGCTTTGTCAGGTGAGGAAACTGCAGCTGATAAAACCTATTGGAATTACCTGGTGGAGAAGCCCCAGTGGATCCTACAAGCCAGACTTACCTCCCGTCCAGTGGGGGACACGTGAGCTCCACTCTCCCTGCCTCAAGGGCTGAGGAAAATCTACTCACAGCCAGTTCTGCCTCAGCACCCTCTGATGACCTGCTTCTAGCTGAGAGTCCCCTTTCTGACCGGGCCCAGGCACCAAGTCTTGCCTGGTTCTCCTTTGGGTCCACAGCAAGAACTGCAGTTCCAGGGTTTGGGTCTGCATGGCGAGCCCCTCGGTCTGAGCCTTCTCTTGCATTGAGTTTATTCCAGGACAGGGTCTGTCTTCCCCTGTGATTTTTCTGGAACTTTCTGTAGTGAAGCAACCAACATCCCCAGGTAGATGCCGAAGACCCATCTGGGGAGCTTCCCAGCACCCTCAGCCTCCCACCACTCACCGCTGCACCCCACGGCCAACCCTGTGATTCCTCCAGCCATTCACGTAGGTCCAGTTAGGAACGATCACCCTGTCATTGGTCTATTTCATTAGGGTGATTAACAGCAACTTCTCCACTGCGTCTCCCCTAGTCTCCTCTGTTCCTGTGTCATTGAGAAGTCTTTGCCCGTCTACTTGGTAGAAAGCTTCTTTCTCCTTAACATAATTACAACTTTGAAGATAGTTTCTTGTCTCTCAGTGGGAATCTGTTTATTCCTCCCATGTAAACCTTTCTCTTTGTGTCTAATTTCCATTCATTGTGATAAAAGATACAAGAACATTTCATTTCACCAATCCTTTAAAAAATGGGTAAAACCGTGCCTCGTCATTTAGAGGTGGATTGCAGTTCAGTGTGAAACATCTCATCAGTCACCCTGCAGTGACTTGTGCTATCCCCACCACACAGGCGCTGTGCCCTGACACGCCCACGTTACCTGCAGAAGAACGTGCGTTTCCTACCAGCATTGCCAGAAATTCAGGCTGTGCCACTCAGATGTGTCCTATAAGCAGGAGGGAGGGAGGACAGAACCTAGACAGCCGTCAGCTGCCCCGTAAACCTGGGACTCGGCTAGTCGTCACTGAGGACACTTCTACGAAAGAGTCCGAGGGCACACACTTTTGGAGATCACCAGCACGTCGGGGAGATAATGTCTTGCTGGCTTTGCAAAGTAAACATGGCCAGGCCAGCCGGTGGAAAACATCCAAGCCCAAACAGTCATCGCAATGGAAGAACACGTGCTCAGATTTCTTGCATTAACAAGATGCTCCCTGCAGCTGCAATGGTCACACTTTGAGCAGCCTCAGTCTGTGAGTTTCAAATGTCCACCAACGGCCGGTGCGAGTACACGGTTTTTATCAGAGATGCACAGGCTCCTCTGTGGGCATCATAGAGCCTGCATTGGCTTTGAGCTCCGTCGGCTCAAAATCAGTGGGTGAGGAAAATGTCAATTCACATGACTTTACGTGGAGACTCTACCCAAAAAGCACCTCCATCCAGGCTCCCCTTGTCTGGAGAAAATAAATATCAAGCGAGGGTTCCCAAAACCCATAGAGGCATCAGTCCAACCAGATAAACCTGCAGCAAAAGGCTGGATGAACGTTGGAAGAACCATGTGTGACCTCACAGAGATGGCTGCACGTGACTGTGGAGGAGTAGGGCTACATTCCCCAGGGAAAGAGGAGTGGAGAGACAGCAAAACAAAGCAGGTCAGTCTGGGAAGCTTTCTTGGAAGAGGCAACTTCAGTAGTTCCATGGGACAAAGTGGTTTTGGTTATTAGAGACAGGAGGGGTCAGAGCAGGTATTGAACAAGACAGGGTTTGGGGAACTGGCTTGGCTGAGCCTGGAAACAGGGTGAAATCCCACTAAGGAGGAGCAGACTGGAAGAAGGGAGGTCGGATTCTGCTGGAGAGGCAGAAATGCTTCAGAGTGTTCAGGGGACTGGACGGCTTCGTGGACCGCTGCTTCCCAGACCCCTCCCTGAGCACTCCTAGAGAGGACTCTGTTTCCTTGTGCATTTTCATAGCACCTTCTGATAGAGAAGTGTCTCTGAGAGCACAGCTCCTCAGCTTCAGCCACAGGGAGGACCGGGTGACCTCCCTGCCTCCCTGGTGGCAGGCTCAGCCTCTGTCAGCATGCATCTCAGGGACCAAGGCGGTGTGGATGCCCACAAGCCCTCAGAACCCCTTCCTAAAGGCACGTGTGATGGGGCTCCAGGCTTCAGAACGGAGTTTGTTAGGTCCTCAGCACACCTCTAGTGACACAGGCACCTTTGCAAGGCTGCCAGGAGCCAGACTTCCCACTTCTCTGAGCCAGGCAGCAGGGACAGGGCACACACTATTGCTCATTATCAATAAGACCACAGACAGCGGCTTTTAGAGAACCCAGGGCTCAGGGAGTTCAAATAATGGGTCCAGTTCACAAGGCTGGCGTCTTGAGTTGGGATTTGAAGCCAAGTCTGTCTGATTCAAATCCTGGACTCTTTTCCTCCCCCCTCCCTCCCGCCTGCCTGTCTGCCTTCCTTCCTTCCTTCCTTCCTTCCTTCCTTCCTTCCTTCCTTCCTTCCTTCCTTCCTTTCCTGCCTCCTCCAATGCATAATTAGCAAAAGTTCACAGGGTTGAACTTACTGGGAAGTAATCCTGTCTTCAGGCTGCAGTCTGCAGGTTCATTCCTCTGCCCAGGAATCACGCTTCCTTCAAAGCTCTGAGCAGCAGGAGTAATCACACAGCTGCCTGAGGTTCAGAGCACAGAACCAGACACGTCGTGCTGTCATTTACTGCCCAGCTCCAGCTGCTGTGTGTGGCTTGGTCTCTGTGCCCTCTGCAGTTGCATCATGGCCCTGGTATCCTTCTGAGGTCAGGAGAGATGCTCTAGGCTGCAACCCTTCCCTTTCAAAGACTGCCAGCTTTGTCCTCAAGGGACCCTTCAACGTGATGCTGGACATGCTTGGAGGCAAGTCTGTCCTGTAGGAAAATCTGTCTGGCTGGGGAACGGGAGCCTTATCTTCTCCTGTAGGCTTCTTTTCCTTTTTTATTCTGAAAACAGATCTTTGGGTTGAACTCACTCCAACCCCTAAGCTTCCCTACCCGGCTTTCTTGCAGTCCCTGAAATGAGGTTGGAAGGGGCCACTTCAGCCCCTGGCTGTTATGGGAATGCAGATGTCAGCTCCTTGCTGCAGAGACACGTGTGTGACGTCTGCTCCTCTTCTCCCCCCGCCCCGTTATCTATACATGGCCCCTTGGAGGTCATCGCTACACTTTTGAGGACAGGTGACCTCATATTAACAAGAATCTGTGTTTGAATTTGAGGAGTGTGTAACATTAGCCCAGAGAAGGAGAGTGCATGTCCCAGACATGGATGCAAAATCTAATGGCACTTGGAGTCTCCTCAATTTGGGGAAAGAATGAAAATGTCTTGATTGCATGAAGACAGTGGGATTTTGCTGGGTGGAAACAGGTGTGCATTGTACAGGGGTGTCAAAAGTGTGAGTGAACTCACAGCCACCAAAGCTGTGCCTGGAACCATGCTGCGTCTCTCCCCACAACGCACTGTCCCACTTCTACATAGAGGCCACACTGGGGACTCTGCACCCCAAATTTCTGATGCTCCAGCTGGCTCCATTTCAGGCTGTGCCAAGAGGCAATCGCAGAAGGAGACTGTGGAACAAGTGGATGAGGAAGAGGACCATTCTTGTTTTCTTTTCCTTTCTTCTGATTTACTTCTTTAGTGGTGGTTCCTCTGAAGGTCACCTAAGGACAGGGCTTCAGCCCCACAGTGGAGGCCTCTTCCTATATAGAAGTCTCTGCTGGAGGCTGGACACAGTGGCTTGTGCCTGTAATCCCAGCACTTTGGGAGGCTGAGGTGGGAGGATCACAACGTCAGGAATTCGAGACCAGTCTGGTCAATATGGTGAAACCCCGTCTACACTAAAGATACAAAACTTAGACAGGCATGGTGGTGCATGCCTACAGTCCCAGCTACTTGGGAGGCTGAGGCAGAATTGCTTGAACCTGGGAGGTGGAAGTTGCAGTGAGCCAAGATCATGCCACAGAGCAAGACTCCGTCTAAAAAAAAATAATAATTTCTGCTGGAGCGCTCCAGACACGGGCAGGACCACCTGCCACACCGCACACAGATTCCCTGCGGGCCTGCATCCTCCTCCTGCGCAGAGGCTGGTGCCCACACCCACCCCACCCGCTACACTGCACACACACTCCCCACGGGCCTGCATCCTCCTCCTGCTCAGAGGCTGGTGCCCACACCCACCCCACCCGCCACACCGCACACACACTCCCCACGGGCCTGCATCCTCCTCCTGCTCAGAGGCTGGTGCCCACACCCACCCCACCCCACCCCCAGACCTCTAAAGGCAGGAAACCTGCCTCCAGGGTCAACGTCTTGATGATCTCAACCTCTTCCTTAGATCTCCGAGTGCCTTCAGCAGTTACTGCCTGTATGAGAGGGCAGCATCCTCTACTTACAAGTAACTCACTTAACGACTTTCTACCAAGCCTGTTATTCCTTATAGTAAAATATCTCTGTTTAACCTCCTGTTAGCCTCCTGGCCAGCTCCTGACTGGTGCCCAGCCAGCATGAAACCACACCTGCTTCTGCAGGTAACACTCCGAGGGCAGGAGCCCAGGCTCTAGCCAGACTTACCCATAGGCTCAGCCACTGGCCAGCCCCAGCGTCTTGAAAATGTCACTGAACTTTCCGTCTCTTGGTGCCCTAGTCTGATCAGCTGGGATCTGCTTCACAGGGTTCTTCTGAGGACTGAGGCAGCGAGAAGATGATGATCACCAAACATTTCCCTAGGACTCTAAGAGCACTCACAAGCATGAGCTACCATGACCGTGGTGACTTTTATAAAAATGCCAAAGCCGAAAGGTAAAAGAAAACAAAATCCCCAAACCGTAATTCCAAATAACCACTATGCATATTATATTATTAGCATTAGTGTGGATTTTTCTACCCACATGCAGGCAGAAGAACGGAAACATGAAGATGAGACAGTGTTACAGCAGAATCAGGGTGTACATCAGTGTTACAGCAGAATCAGGGTGTACATCGGTGTTACAGCAGAATCAGGGTGTACATCGGTGTTTAATCAATGCATTAGGTTTAATTTCCCTGGAATGAAACGGGAACAGAAGTGAAACTCAGGAAACTGCTGAACTTTACAGAAATATTTTCCTTGCTCTATTTCATACAAGATCCCTCTGAGATTTGAAATCAAAACATTATGAAAAATACTGAGGTTTCAGTTCTTTGTTAAAATAAGGTTTCCATTGTACTCAGTAATGATCGACTCCCTTGTCTAGAGATTTTAAAAGGCACAGAATTTTACCCACTCACTTCTTAGCTCCGTCCATTTTCTTAGAGCCAGTATCATATTATTATTTGGGTTATTATTGGCAAGATTTATGAAACCTTCTGTTCCGTAACTGTAATTCTCACCACTGTGTATTATCAGGACTGCAGATAGATGAATTAGCGCCCACCATCAGCCCTTCAATCACAGATTTTCCGTTCCTGATAACTCTATTTTAACTCATCTATTGGTTTCCAAAATTCAATTGGCAAATAGACATTTCAAGAGGATGTATAGTTTTGATATTCCCTGAGGCCTTCCATGCTTAAGAATTGGGCGATTCAGCACTACGAACTGAAAAGATCATGACTATGGATATATTCAGGAATACTTCAAAAAATACTGTTGTTTTTCTCGACCTGGCAGCCAAAGAGTTATGTAATGAGTTAAAAACGAGTCAATGCACCCAGTGTTTATGACCATCAGCCTCACCCTGTTACAATGAAAGACTTGCTTACGTTGGCCACAGTGATTGACAGTGCTGGGTGCCCTGGCTTCCTCTGTGGCTGCTCTCAGAGGAAATGCCCCATCCCGGGCATCTCCAGCCTCCTCTGCTTGGGTATAGTGTGTGGATCCTGGAGGGCTCTGCAGAAAGGCAGCATCCTCCTGTGAATGCAGGGAGCAAACCTCGAAAGTGAGGCTTTTTATTCATTTCCACAGCCCCAGGCTCCCATCTGGATTTCCCTAAACCTGGGACAATTTCCCTGAATCTGAAATTTTTTGCAGTGGACCTTGTAGTGCAGTTCTGGTGGAAATAAATTCCCCTAGTTTTTTTTTTTTTTCTGAAAACATCTTTACCTTTTAAAGAAATCAGCTGTGAGGTATAATTTACATCTAATAACACGCATCTATATTAGGTGAACACTTGAATGAGCTTTGACAAAAGTATCCATCCGTGTAACCACGATGACAATCAAGGTACACAGCACTTCCACTACCTGAGGTCTCCTCCCGCTTCTGCGCTCCAATTCCCAGGCCACGCGGCACCCAGCCCCAGGCAGTTCCTCCTCTGCCTTCGGGCGCGGTCTCGGGTTTCTCCCGTTGTAGAGTGGAAGGTGGAGGGAATCACGCAGCAGGCTCTTTACGTCCGGCTCTGTGCTCAATGTAACATTGCCGAGGTCAATCACTGTTGAACCACCTATTCACCGTCACCGTCTCCACCGTCACCGTCTCCACCGTCACCGTCTCCACCGTCACCGTCTCCACCGTCACCGTCTCCACCGTCACTGTCTCCATCGTCGGTATCTGCACCGTCTGTGTCTCCACCATCGGTATCACCATTGTCAGTACTGCAATGTGGCATTTCCTGGCACAGGTACCCCCAGACATATTTCTTGTTCACTTCTTGATGCCTATTGCTGCTGTGTCTCATGTTTTCACCTCCATTTTTGAACAACTTAACTGAGCACAATTGTTGAGGTTCAGTGCTTTGTGGATGTCATTCCAGCATTTCCAGGTGGCCAAGGTAATAGGAGCCACCTCCATCTGACTGTCCTCACACAGCTTCAAAGCAAAATGAGAAGAAGCAAAGCATCTGCTTAACAGGCAAAGAACACCACAAACTTGAAATTGACTATTGGCAGAAAATTCACGACCAGACCGAAGTAGCAACATCTCTTGAGCTTCCGCTGTAAATCTTTGTAGAAATCCAGTGAAATTTGAGGAAATTAACAGAAAAGAAAGGATAAAAACAAAAAGCCTGAAATGTAAGTGAAAACAGCCACAAAAATAGAAAGTCTATCCTAAATGTAGAAAATCTGAAATGATCCCATCAGATCAATGTAATAACTACAGGGAAAATACTTAAATTAACTGGATCAGAGGAAGACATTGTTTCTGAGGGAAAAGAGGCAAAAAATGAGGAAAAGGCCCCCATTAGAGATTGGGTGTCAAAGAAAAAAATGAAAAACAAGGCAAACTTTAGAATCCAGGCCCCAAAACATTAAAGGCTACAGCCTCCTGCCCCTAACCCCCAAAGCCCACTCAGTAGCTACACTGTGCCATAATGACAGAAGTTACTCTTAAGACAAAACTTGTAATATCCTCCAAGCCATCACTACATGAATAGACACAAGTAGTCGTCATTTATACAAAGCAGATGTGAGAACAAACAGAAAATGTAGATTAAAGTATTTTGGTAGATGAATCCAACATTAAAAAAATAAAAAATAAAATTAATACAACGCTTCAAAGTAAATCAAATATGCTCACAGAAGCACTGTATGTGAGAATATTAAAAAGTAAGAAATTAAACAAAAGGGGAAAGAAATCAAAGTAGAATTTATTGAACTCAGAAGACAAAGAAGAAAATGGTGCTACCATTTAGAAATAAAGATGAATCTAAAAACTGCCTGATAAAGAGTATATTTGAAAAGAGATTTTAGTAAAAGAAGCCATAAAATAAAGTCAGGAAAGTAAGAGAATAAAAGTGAAAGAAGAAAGTAAAAAGGGCCGGAGAAAAATGGTTGAAATAGACATTAAGCAAGAAAACAAAATCCAACATATGTATAATTGGAGTTAGCAAAAAAGAGAAAAAAAATGGACCACAACTCACATTTAAACCTATTTTGATGCAGAATAATAAACTAATAAACGACAAGATTTTAGCCCATTAAAAGTATTAAACTTAAAAAAATTATGAAATAAAATCAGGACATCAATGCAAAAAAAATGAAAATTAGTTTAGCATGTCAAGGCAAAAATAAAACACAATAAATATGGAAAAGAAGATGTTAACGAAGCATTTTCTATTCAGCTAAAAATAATCTAATGTCAAGACTCTCGAATACCAATTTTAATCATGTAAGAGCACAAAGAATGCTGTTCTAATAAGCTTTTGAGGCATTTACTAAAAGATGAGATTAATCCATCCAAGAGATAACTGAAAATCATAGGCAAGATGACTGACGATTACTATTTAATATACTTAACTGAATATTAAGACTGAAATATAGGTCGTGATGAGAGTTGGAGAATAGTATGTATTATATATGTTGACAAGATGGAAATAATAAAACTAAAAAGGGAGATAAACTAAAAGAGAAAGGGAAAAGAAAAATTAGCTTATTGATTGATTGTGGTATAAGCTATTGATTGTGATATAAGCTATTGATTGTAATATATAGCACAGGTGACTATCAAGAATATCACTAAAACAAATTTTTAAAAAGGAAAGCAAATTGCTAAATAAAGTCACAGACGACTAATGTCATTTACAAGGTGTAAGAGCAAAGGTACCACTAGAACAAAACAGAAACCAATGTAAATGCCAAGGGGAGTGGTGGAGAGAGAGAGAGAATAAAAGAAAGAAGGCTGGAGAAAACGCATCACAAAAGAAAAGAGGAAATATGTATGAATGACTATTGCAACCACAACAAGAAATACTATAATTGCAGTCAACCCGAACACACAGCTCCATGAATAAATAGGAGCAAATTTAATTAAAAAAATTACTTTCAGTTGTGTCAGAAAGCAAGACTCAACTCCATGCTGCAGCTTCAAGATACAGCTGCAAAAAAGTGACTTGGGATAAACAGATTAAAAAAAGAAAAAGCAAAAAAACGCTGAGGTAAAAAAAAAAAAACACCTAGAAAACAGAAGTCAACTGACTATAGACGTGTGACACTTACAAATATCTGTGTAAAAAATACCATAGCAAACATCTCCAGAGAGCAGGAAATATAGAAGCAGACAAAAGAGAAACTGGAGACTTAGCAACACAGTCAGTGAGGCAGACATTGAACTAAGAAGGGCTTACTCCTTGAAAGTGGAGACTACAGCTTCTTCCTGGCCACACGCGGCACATTTACAAGAAGTAATCACCGATTACATCACAAAGAAAGTATCAATATGATTTATAAAGTAGACATTTGCAAACCCTCCTTTCTGATTGCAGTGCAGTAAATCTAGAAGCTAATAACAAAACAAACATGAAAATAAATCATTCAGCCTGGAAATTAAAATGAACAAACGAAAGTAACTATTCTGTTAAAAAATTCTTATCTAAAGAGAAAACGCAAATTGAAATGGCAGAGCATCTTTAAAAACGTTGGTAACAGTTATGACATTCACTGAAAGCAGTCACGAAAGAAAAATCAGTAGCTTTAAGTAATGATATCAATGCAAACAAAAATAGTGAAAAATGAAAAATACAGCAAAAGAACAGTCAGCCAGGTTAGAGCACAGCAAACCACAGTGAAAGTGAAAGTTAATACAGTAGACAGCAGAAAATCCAATGAGTGATCAACACGTGGTTTTTAAAACCTGAAAATAGACAAGCAACTACCCAACTTGATTAAGAAAATGGAGAAGAAAGTATGAAAAAGAGAAAGAGAAAAGAGAGAAAGAAAGGGAAGGAAGGAAGGAAAAGGGGAAAGGGAAGGGACAGGAGGGGCAGGGAAGTGAAGGGGAGGGAGAGAAGGGCAGGGAAAGGAAGGGAAAGGGAGGGAAGGGGAGGGGAAGGGAGGGAAGAGGAGGGAAGGGAGAGAGGAGGAGAAGGGAAGGGGGTAGGAAGAGGAGGGGGAGGGGGAGGGGAGGCTACTCAGGAGGCTGAGGCAGGAGAACTGCTTGAACCTAGGAAGTGGAGGTTGCAGTGAGCTGAGATAGCACCATTGCACTCCAGCCTGGGAGACAACAACAAAAATCCATCTCAAAAAGAGTAAATAAATAAATAATATAGCAGATGTTGGTGAGGGTCAGAGAAAGGGGAACTCTTACACTCTTTTTCTTTTGAGATGGAGTCTCACTCTCATCGCTCAGGCTGGAGTACAATGGTGAAATCTCGGCTCACTGTAACTCCACCTCCCAGGTTCAAGCGCTCCTCTCTCAGCTTCCCGAGTAGCTGAGGTTACAGGTGCACAGCACCATGCCCAGCTAGTTTTTGTATTTTCAGTAGAGACAAGGTTTCACCATGTTGGCCACGCTCCTGTTGAACTCATGACCTCAGGTGATCTGGCCGCCTCAGCCTCCCAAAGCGGTGGGATTACATGAGCCGCCCTCCCAGCCAGGAACCCTTATACTCTTACATGCTGTTGGTGGGAATGTAAACTAGCACAACCTCTATAAAAAGCAGTATGGAGATTCTGCAAATAACTTCAAATAGAACTACCATTCAGTCCAGCAATCCCATTACTGGGACTCCACCCAAAGGAAAAGGAATTATTGTATCACAAAGATACCTGCACTCATGTGTTTATCAGAGCACTCTTCACAGTAACAAAAACATGGAATCAATCTAAGGGTCCAGAAATAGATGATTGACAGAGAAAATGTGGTGTAGCTATACACAACAGAATATTATTCAGCCATGAAAAAGAACGAAATCATGGCTTTTGCAGCAACGTGGATGGAACTAGAGGCTACTATCTGAAGCAAACCAACTCAGAAACAGAAAGACAAATACTGCATGTTTTCACATATAAGTGGGAGCTAAATACTATGTGTACACAGGGATATAGAGAGTGGAGTGACAGACCCTGGGGACTCGGCAGGGTGGGGCTTTGGAGTGGGCGGTGTGTGATGAGAGATTACCAATGTAAGATGCAGATTATTTGGGTGGTGGACACACTAAAAGCCCTTCGCCATTCTGCAATGTATCTATATGGTGAAATTACACTTGTACCCATTAAATTTTTACAAACAAAAGATGAAAGAGACGGAGAGGAGGAGCAATGGGAGGGAATGAATGAAAGGGAGAATAAGCCAGAAACTGACAAGATTGTTTCCCTACAGGGCCTGTTGGCAATGGAGTAAAAGGGGTTGGGAATGATACTTTTGTGAGTGTTACTTTTGGTATTGTTTTGAATTTTGGAACTGCATTCAGTTTCTACATAGTCAAAGTCCTTAAAACACAGCATAAGGACTAACGCTACATCATTTCAACTGAATAACATAAACACAGCGAGAGGCAAGAACTAAATCCACAAGTGCCCAATACAGCAATTTGACTCTGTAGCCTGATCTTAAAGACGGGTAAAAAGATTCTAAACAAATAATGAACTCTAGTTAGCAAGTTTGTTTTCACAGTGATGTGAAGTGTTTGGGGATAAAAGGACATTGTGTCTGTAACACAATCTGAAATGAAGAAAAATATCATAGATGTGTGGGTATATCTATATGCTTTTTCAGTTATATGTAGTCACTGATAGAACATGCACAAATGATAAATGAGTAAAATGAAAATAGTTGGTGGAGTAAAATATGTAAGGCCGGAGCTCGGACACGCCCATCCCTCTCCCCATCTGAAAATTACGTCACCAGAACATGCCCATCATCTAGCTCCGCCTTGGAAATCCTCCCTGCACTCAGCCCTAAGCTCTGCACCCGGCACCCAGCTCACTGGAAATCCCGCCTACCTACCAATAGCAGCTTGCCCCATCCACGTCCTGTTTCTCCACAGCCAATCAAACGCCTTCCCTCCCTATAAAACCCCACGCCTGAGCGGAGTTGGGCGTGACTTCTCTGGCCACTTTCCCCGGGACCACAGAACCTCGCCTGGGAGCCAAATAAATTGACATCTAATTATTCTCATGCAGACCTCAGTTTAAACTCAGGTCTCATTTTAAACTCAGCAATAAACCTCACAAGACAATAATCCTTACAAAATACAGACGGGATAATTTACTCTTCTTGCATCTTTTCTGTTTTTGAAATTGCAGGACAGCAGAGTCTCCGAAGATCATATTATTTCATGTCTTATGGATCTCCGTCTGTGTTGAAATGTCAGCTTTTAGTCCCGTTCTTGCTGCTCTGAAGATAGAGACTCAGTTTCCCCCTCTGGGTATTCTAAAGATTGTCTCTTTGATTTTGGTTTTTAACAATTTGAGAATGATGAGCTTAGGGAGTTTTCTTAGTGTTCATCATTCTTTGGGGTTGCAGAATGTGTTCCCTCTTTTACTTGGTATCTGAATTAGTTTGGGGCATTGGTTATGACTGAACTCTTTCCCAAAAAAATTCATATGTTGAAGCTCTAACCCCCAGTGTGGCTGTATCTGGACACAGGGCCTTTAAGGAGGTAAAGTTAAATGAGGTCCTAGGCGTAGGCCCTACTTGGATAGGACTGGTGTCCTTTATAAGAAGAGGAAGAGAGGCCAGAGCTCTCTCTGCAGGCCCATACAGAGGAAAGGCTATGTGAGGACACAGGAGAAGGCAGCTGTCTGCCAACTATGGAGAGAGGCCGACCTCACCATCACCTTGACCTTGGACTTTACAGCCTCCAGAGCTGTAAGAAAACAAACTTCTGTTGCTGAAGCCCAAACTGTGGTCTTTTGTTTTGGTAGCCTGAGCAGATGAATACATCCATTTTGGGAAATCTTCTGTCATCATGTTCTCAAAGGCTGCTTCAGTCTTACCCTCCCTTGCTTCTTCCTGGGACTCTGATACACATCAAGTAGACCTGTTCGCTCAGCCCCGTGTGTGCCTTATACTCCGCATTTTCTGTTCTCCTCTGTGCACCATTTTATCTTCTTTCAAATGAACTGTTGCATGGCTTAAGAACTCTTCTGTCTGATGTGTCTAATCTCTTAAATGTATTTGTTAAATGACTAATTGAATTCCTGGTTATTTTAGCTCTAAAACACCAATTTACTTTTTTTTTCCTTTTCAGGGATCCAAGTTTCTGATAAGTTTCTGTCTTTTTCTCTGCATTCTTAATAATATTAAACCTTTTTAAAGTTTACGAACTAGGTATTTCTATGCTGAGTTTTATCAGGCCTTGTAAGTTTCTTCTTACAGGTTAGCCTTTGCAGCTTTGCAGATAAAAAGAAATCTTACAGGCGACCAATGATGTGGTCTTTCACCAAAGAGGTAGTTTCCTTTTGATGGGTAAGGAGAGCACTGTCAGATCTCACTGGCCCTGTCAGTAATCCCTTTTAGGGCTTGTTATGGCTACATGCACTGGTTTTCATGTTGCCCTCTGGATGTGCCCTTGCTGTGTGGGAGCGGCCCTTTTGAGATCTCAACTGAAGCCTGAGGTGCTTCTCAAAGCTCTTGACCTTTGCAGGGTTTGAGCTCCTTCCTCTTCCGTATCTTGGGGCTACTGAAAATGTTCTCAGTCTTTTGAGCTATCAGCTCCGATTTTCTGCTCATTCCTAGAATCTTACCCTCACATGAGTAGTTCAGGAGTTATCCCACCACTTTCAAAAACGTTGTTGGCAGATTTTGCAGCTCACTTCTCTGAGGGTTCTTTCTCCCTGGGATTTAGTTGCCAAATTTCTAGCTACTTTGTCGTCCTTGAACTCTGATCTATGTCTCTCAGTAAAATTGCTGCTTTCTGCCTGGAATCTACCCATCCCCAATCTCTCACCACAGCTCCACTTCAATCTTTTGAAATGGAATTCATTCCCAGGAAAGACACTAAGGTAAAAGTGAAGCTCTCTTCTGCTTAACTTCTCTAGAGGATACCAGCTCCTCAACTCCTGCCTGCATTAACTGTTGTCTGCGTCTCCATCCCCATTACACACACACACACACACACACACACACACACACACACACGATGCTTTCTGGTTTTGATTCAGAGACAGAGGCTTCCAGTAGGCCCAGGGCTCACCTGTCAGCAATAATCAGATGGCACTAAGAGAGACTTAGAGCTCATCTGCCTTGGGTCCATCCTTCCTTTGGAATGTCTCCAGGTCTTTTCCATCACGGCCAGCTCAAGGCATGGGCTGTGACATTGGCTTCCTGCTCCACGTCCCTGCCACATCCTCCGAAAACGGGGCAGTGGAGCCTCCCCCAGGAAGAGGAGCACAGAGCCAGCCCCGTGTCACCGGGGGTCAAGACAGGTGCAGCAGGGGGTGAGATGTGGTCACGCCACCCTGGGAGGGGTTGCTGTCACCTAGAAGAGACAGGCACATGAATCGGAAGTGGGTTAAGTTGCAGAAAGGGCTCCGTTGACTGACACCCTTGTGGCCGAAGGATGCCAACCCTGTGAACCTAGAGGCTTTTCCGTGGAAACATGACATCGTGAAGACTCATCACGGGGCCCGTCAGAGTCAGGATGGGGCCCAGCAAAACTCTGCTGCTGTCTTGCTCTGTGACATTGAGCTGCTTGGTTGGCCTCTCTCTAGACCAAGGTGCTTGGACTAGAGACCTCTAAGGTCTCCTCTGCTGTGACATTTCACAAGGCTGAAACAGACCGGTTAAAATGTTACTCAGCTGTCTGTGGATGCTGCCACATTGCCAACTGTTTAATTATAAGAATGTCTTCCTTTGTTTTAAAAGATGTCACTTGCTCATCTTCTGAGCACTGATGGGTTCTTTGTGACCTGATCAGTGCGATTAGTAAGTAAACATTTAAACACCTGAAAACCAAGCTGGAGTCTCTTTTTGCCCTTTCTTCATTCCACTCTAGCCTTGCTTTGTAAAATAGAGCTAATGAACATCAAGTTTGTCATGAGGGTTAGAGATACATATGCAAATATCTTGGGTATCAGAGACCACAGTGGGTGATCAGTGAAATGCAGCTATCCTCATCCGTAGGAGTGAGCAAGGTGTGGCTATCTCCACTCACAGTGCTTCCCACTGTTGAAACAATGCCTATACTTTCTGACTGGTGAGTTTCCTTTGTAAAAATTAAAAATGAAGAAATATTTTGATAGAAATTTTCTGTGTATCCCAAATAGCCAACTAAATCGAGTCTGAATCCTGCTGACTGAGTTCTATGTCATAAGTCTAGGCATCTCTGCAGAAGATAATCTGCTTTAAAATAACCATCTACTTGGAAATCTATAAATTGCAAGTCATAAGGAGGAGAGTGATCCATGGGAGACCCTCCCAGGGGACACTTCACCACACACAAGTCCTGGGGTGATTCACAGCTTTACATCTTAGGAAAATAAGTCAAGCAATTCCAAAGAGGCCTGTCAGCTCTGCGCCAGTCTTCAGTGCCTTCCAAAAGATGCTTTGATCTAATTTATGAAAAGAAGCACTGCTGGCTTGAGGAATGGAAGCAGACAAACTCCCACGCAAGACAGCATCAGCAAATCGTCAGGAGAGCTGCAGCTTCCAGCATTCAGCTCTGGAAGAAGGTGCTAATCCCAGCTGTGCAGCCAGCTGTGAGCCTGCCTCCCACTCACATTTTGTCTGCAGAATCTGTCTTTCTGGACCAGCCACGCCCTTGTTCACTTAGAGCCCTATCGAAGGATTTAGGGCAGGGGAGCCAGGTTGGACCTCTGTTCACACCCCCGTGCACCTGCAAAGTTAAGTCAGCTTGAATCCCAGGCCAGGACTGGCTTCATCTTGGCTGTAGAAGCTCTACCGATCCTTTACAGAGGAATTTAGCCCTCAGCAGGCGCACATTCACGTGTACTCCTGAGAACCTGGGGATCCCACGCCGATGGCTTTGGCAATGGTTGAGGTCCCTTCCTGAACATTTCTGTAAGAAAATCAGCATTTTGATGCTCCCCTCCCTGTGTTCTCATTGTTCATCACCCACCTATGAGTGAGAACATGTGGTATTTCATTTTCTGTTCTTGTGTCAGTTTGCTGAGAATGATGGTTTCCAGATTCATCCATGTCCCTACAAAGGACACAAACTCATGATTTTATGGCTGCATAATATTCCATGGTGTATATGTGCCACATTTTC
>CM052660.1:2327261-2337690 GCA_028533165.1 Leontopithecus rosalia
GGTATCTTAATGTGGTTTTGATTTGCATCTCTCTAATGACCAGTGATGATGAGCATTTTTTCATATGTTTGTTGGCCTCATGTATGTCTCCTTTTGAAAAGTGTCTGTTCATATCCTTCACCCCCTTTTGAATGGGTTTGTTTGTTTTTTTTTTTGTAAATCTGCTTTCGATCTTTGTAGATTCTGGATATCAGCCCTTTGTCAGATGGATAAACTGCAAAAATTTTTTTCACATTTGGTTGGTTGCCGATTCACTCTGATGACTGCTTCTTTTGCTGCACAGAAGCTGTGGAGTTTGATCAGGTCCCATTTGTCTATTTTGGCTTTTGTTGCCAATGCTTTTGGTGTTTTAGTCATGAAGTCCTTGCCTACTCCTATGTCCTGAATGGTTTCGCCTAGGTTTTCTTCTAGGGTTTTTATGGTGTTAGGTCTTATGTTTAAATCTTTAATCCATCTGGAGTTCATTTTAGTGTAAGGTGCAAGGAAGGGTTCCAGTTTCAGCTTTCTGCACATGGCTAGCCAGTTTTCCAACACCATTTATTATTTATTAAACAGGAAATCCTTTCCCCATTGCTTGCTTTTTTCAGGTTTGTCAAAGATCAGATGGTTGTAGACATGTGGAGTTGCTTCCAAGGCCTCCGTTCTGTTCCAATGGTCTATATTTCTGTTTTGGTACCAGTACCATGCTGTTTTGATTACTGTAGCCTTGTAGTATAGTTTGAAGTCAGGTAGCGTGATGACTCCAGCTTCATTCTTTTTGCTTAGGATTGTCTTGGCTACGTGGGCTCTCTTTTGGGTGGTGGGCTAGGGGAGAGACAGTGAGGGACAGGGAGATTGGGGAGGCATAACACTGGGAGAAACACCTGATGTAGGTGACAGGGGGATGGAGGCAGCAAAACACCATGGCATGTGTGTACCTATGCAACAGTCCTGCAAGACCCGCACATGTACCCCAGAACTTAAAGTGCAATAAAAAAGAAAAGAAAAGAAAATCAGCATTTTGGTTTGAAAATAAACAATGGAGTGTTGATCGTCAGTGAAAAGCCTAATTTTCTTGTAAGAGGTATGACCTGATTATAAGGACTTCGCATTTGGTTTACTTTGGAAATTAATGCAACATGTAACAAAAGTTTGGAAATTAGTGCAACCTATTCAAAGATTTTTAAAGTGTTTTTTCCAATTTAAATGTCAGATTTAAGGAATGCCAAAGACTACTTTCATGGGTGCTACAGGAAATAGTGAAATCGTTTTCTTGTCCAAGAATGAATCCAGACTTGCCAATGTGTCCAATCCATTGAGAATCACGGTTTTAAAGTCGGTTTTAAAAGGATCAGAACCGAGTGAGCAGGCATCCTGCTGCACAGCCTCTCCACAGCCTTGCAAGGCCCCAGTGGCAGGCGTTACTGGTCTTGGAGCCAGCAATGGGGTCAAACCTCTTTCTCCGGCCTGGGAATTCTGACCTAGTTGTGTCGCTTGGCACAGACTCCCCCAGGGTTGTACAGTGCTTCCTGATTCTCAGAATGAGATGGGGAGGGGATCTCAAGGCTTGAGTCAGAGGAAAGGACTGTCAGGTTCAACTCCCCCAGGGTCCATCTCCAGCACACTGGGCGAGCCCCCCCACCAAAGCTGCCTCTTGAGAGATGGTGACAATGAAGGGAGGGAGGCGTGGGGGCACCCAGCACACCTCTGCAAGGCAGGAGCTCCAGCAGGGCCTGCTGCTTCCCTGCAGAGACAGCCAGTCTAGTGGTCCTGGGGAGTCCATAGGCCCCTTGTCTTCTGCCTCTTCACGTCCTGCTTCCTCTGTGACTCACCCCACAGCCAGGTGAAGGGCAGATGGTACAGGTGTGAGCCTGCCTCCCACTCACAGGCCGTCTTCAGGATGCCTCTTTCTGGACCCACCATGTTCCTGTTTACCTAGAACCCTATAGAAGGACACAGCACAGAAGAGTAAGGTTGGACCTCTGTTCAGACCCCCACCTGCCTGCAAAGTCTCCAGTCAAGTTAAAAGTCAATTTGGATCCCAGGCTGGGACTGGTTCCATCTAGGAACTCCACTGACCCTCTGCAGAGGCAATTCAGCGTGGACCTGTGCATGCGTAGTGCTGGCCTCATTGGTGGCTCTTCATTTGCAAGGACGGTAGGGACAAACCATCAAGTCTTGAACTAGAAACATTTCTAAGAGCAAACAATACTAATTAAAGAAAAAACAAGATGAAGCATATATATTTATTCCACTACGGAGAAGTTCCCACTAACACAAATGGAGACTTTTTTTATACATTCAATTAATGTGTCTTTATTGCCAGTGAAGCTCTAATATTCCTAGATTACCCATGGCAAATTCATTGATTGTTTCTGGGGAGCATAGCCACAATCAATCACAAAATAGACATAGGCTCTCAAAGAGCATTTCTAATTTGGCTTGCTAGTATATTGGTGAGGATTTTTGTATCTATGTTTATCAAGGATGTTGGCCTGTAGTTTTCTCTATTTTTGAGTGTCCTCATCTGGCTTTGGTACCAAGATGGTGATGACCTCATAGAACAGCTTGGAAATATTCCCTCCTCTTCATTTTTGTCAAGCATTTGGAAAGGATTGACATTAATTGTCTTTTAAATGTCTAGTAGAATTCAACTGTGAAGCTACCTTGATTGGGTTTGTGTGTGTTGGGAGGATTTTGATTATTGATTTAAGCACCATATCTGTTATTGATCTGTTCAGAATTTTTATATCTTTATAATTCAGTTTTGGTAACTTGCATGTTTCTAGGAATTCAACCATTTCCTCTATGTTATCCAATTTGTTGGTGTGTACTTGTTCATAATAGTCCTTGTGGTTCTTTTTTGTTTGTTTGTAGAGGGTGATTTATTTAAAGAGAGAGAGAAACAGGAGAAGGAGAGAGAAACTGGAGAAGGAGAGAGAAACAGCTAATTCTCATACTTAGTGAGAGACTCCAGAAAGATGGAATCCAGGAGAGGAAAGCAGCTTCCACACTGAGCAGAAGGGAACAGAGAGAGATGGAGTTTAGGAGGGAAAGACAGGCTTCTGCCAGAGTGTAGAAGGGGACTCCAGAGGAAAATCCAGGAGAGAAAAACAGCTTCCACAAAGGGAGTGTTCGTGGAAGGGACCCAAACATGAAGTCCCTGGGTCTCTATATTTCTGTGGTATCAGTTGTAATGTCTCCTTTCAATTCTGATTTGACTCCTGTTTCTTTTTTCTTAGTGAGTCTAGCTAAAGGTTTGTCCATTTTATTTATCTTTTCAAAACACTGACTCTTTGTTTTGTTGATCTTTTATATTATTTTCTAGTGTCCGTTTTATGTATTTCTGCTCTGATCTTTATTATTTCTTTTTTCCTACTAATTCTGGGCTTAGTTTGTTCTGTTTGAGACCCTGGAGGTGTAATATCGGGTTGCTCATTTGAGATTTTTTAAATATAAGCTTTCTGTTGTTGTTCTGAACGTCTGTCTTAGAACTGCTTTTGCTGCACTTCATAAGTTTTGGAATGTTGCGTTTCCATTTCTTGTTGTCTCAATATATTTTTAAATTTCCCCTTTGACTTCTTTGATGCATTAGCTGTTAAGAAATGAAAGCAACTACTTTTAAATTTATTTTTTAATTTTGACAGTTTTGTGGGGAACAGGTAGTGCCTGGTTACAGGAATAGTTCTTCGGTGGTGACTCCTGAGACTGTGGCGCACCCAGCCCCGAGCAGTGTGACTGTGCCCGAGGTGCGATGTTCCACCCCTCAGCACTCCCCACCCTTTACCCCGGGTCCCCAGAATCCAATGTTCCCTTCTTACGTTTTGCATCCTGACAGCTCAGCTCCCACGTGAGTGAGAACAGACAATGATCGGTTTTCCATTTCTGAGTCACTTCGCTTAGAATCATAGTCTCCAATTCCGTTTGAGTTGCTGCAAATGCCATTGCTTTTTCCTTTTTACGGCTGAGTAGTATTCCAGATAGGCATGTGAGGAATTTCAGGGAAGGGAGCCTTCCTCACTGTCACTATGAGTAGACAAGAAGAAAGCACGGTAGTGGCCACTGCTGCCTCTGCAGAGAAGTGTGCACAGGCCCGAGGGTAGGGATGTTCTTGGAAAGTTCAAGAAACAGTAAATATGTGCTTGGTTTTTCTTTTGAGAGGCAGCTTTGCTCTAGTCATGGAGGCAGGAGTGCAGTGGCACGATCCCTGCTCACTGCAGCCTCCGCCTCCTGGGTTTAAGCTATTCTCCTGCTTCAGCCTCTCAAGTAGCTGAGATTACAGGCATCCACCACCACATCCAGCTAATTTGTGTAGTTTTGGTAGGGATGGGGTGTCACTATGTTGGTCAGGCTGGTCTTGAACTCCCGACCTCAGGTGATCCACCCACCTCAGCCTCCCAAAGTGTTTGAATTACAGATGTGAGCCACCGCACCCGGGATGGGCTACTTATGCCAAGTTATGACCCTAGTGCCTTGAGCTGTGCCTGACACTTTGTAGGTGACTATAAACACTTGCTGAGTAAATCAACAGTCTGAGACACTCTATACACATCTGCTGAGTGAATGAATGTGCACCACATTTCAGACACTGAAATTGTTGGAGAAATGGTCAGTCCTTGCCGGCAAGTCCTCAGAGCCCTGAAGCAGCAGCCATACCGATGTGGAAGAGACCCACATGCAATGAGAAAGCAAACACTGGAGAGACAGACAGCAGGCTCCACCGCCCGGTCTCTGTGTCCCAGCGCGAGCAGCAAACACTGTGAATACGGGAAGAGAAGGTCTCGTTAGTGTTTCTGCCAAGGAGCCCAAAGACGGATTGTGCTCCCCACGTCCGCACAGGAAATGAAAGTCACTGGGGACCGAGCACCACGAGAGTGTCTGCACTGCAGGAGGGTCCAGCACTGACCTGTGGGAAAATTGAGTTTCCTTGTGCGCATTTGGAAATACACAATTCAAAAAAGTATTTACAGATGTCAGCCACGTGACTTACAGCCACGTTCTTCATCTCAGAAATAGCTCTGTGCCACTTACTGTCGGGACAGAGATGGGCATAGATGCTTCATCCTTCCTCTCCAGGATACAGCATCAGCGGGGTCACCCACTCTGGCTCTTTAACTGCCTTTCAGGATCAAAAGGCTATTTTCAAGTGTGTAGCTAGTTTTTCTACTGTAATTTCTCCCTGCATTGATAGACTTACACACACTTAAATAAAACCTAACAAACAGTGGCAAATTGGTTTGCATAGGTTATTGGTAAGCCCAAAAAGGAAAAGGGACATGCAGGTAGGAAAATACTCGCTATGTCCAGGCTGAAGTGACCCGTCTCCCTCAGTGGGAAACATTTCCGCCTGGCACAGTATGATACATCCACAGTGGCCAGTGTGCCTCCAGCGCAGCTCTGGGTCCACACACAGGAACTGCTCTCTGCACAGCATGGAGCCCTCCTCTCCCGGTTGAGATGCGCTCCTGGAATAGACACCCAGAAGCTGGTGAGGAGGCCATCAGAGGGCAGCTGCTGCCTGGAGCCTCTGTATGGCCAGCCTGGGGCTGCTGGTTTACATTTCCAAAAGCCGGGGGCACTCAACCAACAGAAACTGATTTTCCTGCAGTTCTGGAGGCCAGAAGCCTGTAATCAAGGCGCTGACAGGGCTCCTCTGCAGGCACGAAGGGAGGCCCCTCCCCGCCTCCTCCAGCTGCTGCTGGCTGCAGGGCTCCTCAGCTGCTGACCAGCTGGCTGCAACTTCTCCCTCAATCCAGCCTTGGCTTCTGTGTCTTCTCCTCTGCTCTGTGTTCTGTTTTTCTGTCTTTCTGCTATTGCTGTTGTTGTTCTGAGACCGAATCTCACTCTGTTGCCCAGGCTGAAGTGCAGTGGTGTGGTCTCAGCTCACTGCAACCTCCATCTCTGGGTTCGAGCAATTCTCCTGCCTGAGACTCACAGGTAGCTGGGACTACAGGCCCACACCACCATGCCCAGCTAATTTTTGTGTTTTTAGTAGAGGTGGGGTTGCACTATGTGGGCCAGGCTTGTCTCAAACTCCTGACCTCAGGCGATCCACCTCCTCAGCCTCCCAAAGTGCTGTAATTACAGACAAGCCACCGCGCCCAGCCCTATTTTTCTGTCTGTTATAAGAACACTTGTGATTAGATTTAGGGCCACCCAGGTAATCTAGCTTGATCTCATCATGAAGCTCTTAATTTCATCTGCAAAAATCCTTTTTCCCAATAGGGGCATGCCTACAGCTTTTGGGGTTGGAGAGATCTTTGGGGGAGCCATTCAACCTGCTAGAAGATGTGATCAACCATCATCTCACATGTAAGGACTGTGGCCCCTGCACTCCCGGAGCACCCACTGCTCAAACGAACAGCACTGATCCCTCACACCGGGACCTTCCCCAGGCTCCTTGGAGGGAGGAACGTGAGCTCCATGGCCACATCCATAGATGAGCTTCGGAGGGAGCCCAGCAGGCAAGCTGCTTCTCCAAGTGAGGCAGGTCCCCTGTCTGCTAGGGGTTTCCCTATGCCGAGACCCCGTCACCAGGCCATGCTGCTCTTGTCTGAGTTCATCTCCAATGGGCTTTCTTGGGGTCAGCTTCTGCAGCTGTTTTAGAGAAGTGACTTGGCTCCTTTATTAAGTAGATTTTCTCTTGCTCATCTCACATCCTCTCTGCCTCACAAGTCCCAAGGTTCTTGAGTGGGTGCTGGTGTGGAGGGATAGGTGCTAAACGGGCCCTTGCAGAGGAGAAGAACGGAGGCTGGGCAGGGACATGCAGAACGGAGGCTGGGCAGGGACATGCAGGAGCTGACAGAGAGGCGCAGGCACCTGGGGGGGCCTCAGGCCTGCCGGGTGGGAGTGGGGTGAGCCTGTAGCTGCCTTGTCCCTTGGTGGAAATCTCTGAGGCATATTCTACATGGAGGGGGAGGAAATTAAGGCCTGTGGGCCCAACCAGGCTCACCTCCAGTTTTCCTAAATAAAGTTTTATTGGAACACAGTCCTTCATGTCCATTGGGTACCGTCTATAGCTGCTTTCATGCTAGGAGAAAATTGGACAATTGCCATTGAGGCGTGGCAGACTGTGAGAATCAGCTAGGAACCACCTGGCCACGTACAAGAAAACTATCCCAAGCCCTGATCTGGGATCTAGCACCTCTTGGAGGCCCATCAGACCTGCCCTTCCTGCCTGAAGAGGGCACAGCTCCTCAGCCCAGGCTGGCATGGCCCCTGGCCTGACCTGCCTCACTCCCCACTCCCCCAGTGGTTCCAAGTGTCCCTTCCCTAATGAACCAGAGGCACACACCACGCCTCAGGGTTCACGTCCAGGAAGCCCTGAGGGAATGGACCTGAAGAGTGAAGATGCCTGGAAGGACCTCACAGATGGACGGTGGCCACAGGGGCTCCCTCAGGCTCAGGCAGAATGGCCATCGAGGCAGAGGAAACAGCAACATAGAGGCCGGGGGTCGGACTGGGCTGCCTGGAGGTGGAAGTGGAGGGTGTAATTAGGAAGATTGTGTTGGGGGGGTCAGGAGGAGTCAGGCCACCATGGGCCAGGGAATGAGTCTTGTCCTGTGTCCCGAGGATGGTGGCCTGGAGTGTGATGTACCTGGAAACCTGCAGGTGGGGTGCTCCCTGTGGGTGGGGTGTTCCCTGTAGGTGGAGTGCTCCCTGCGGGTGGGGTGCTCTCTGTGGGTGGAGTGCTCTCTGCAAGTGAGTTACTCTCTGCAGGTGGGGTACTTCCTGTGTGTGGGGTGCTCCCTGCAGGTGGGGTGCTCCCTGTGGGAGGGGTGCTCCCTGTGGGTAGGGTGCTCTCTGTGGGTGGGGTGCTCTCTGCAGGTGAGTTACTCTATGCAGGTGGGTTACTTCCTGTGGGTGGAGTACTCCCTGTGGGTGGAGTACTCCCTGTGGGTGGGGTGATCCCTGAGGGTGGGGTGCCCCCTGTGGGTGTGCTGCTCCCTGTGGGAGGGGTGCCCATGTGGGTGGGGTGCTCTCTGCAAGTGGGTTACTCTATGCAGGTGAGTTACTTCCTGTGGGTGGAGTACTCTCTGTGGGTGGGGTGCTCCCTGTGGCTGGGGTACTCCCCATGGGTGGGATGCTCTCTGCAGGTGGGATACACCCTGTGGGTGGAGTGCTCCCTGTGGGTAGGGTGCTCTCTGTGGGTGGGGTGCTCTCTGCAGGTAGGTTACTCTATGTAGGTGGGGTACTCCCTGCAGGTGGGATACTCCCTGTGGCTGGGGTACTCCCCATGGGTGGGGTGCTCTCTGTGGGTGGGATACACCCTGTGGGTGGGGTGCTCTCTGTGGGTGGGGTGCTCTCTGTGGTGGGGTGCTCTCTGCAGATGAGATGCTCTTGCAGGTAGGATGCTCCCACGGCACACCTCTGACCATGCTCACAGCAGGCGGCCATGCTGGCTGCTCCTTTGCCACCTTCCTTCTTTCCCTGCCTGCTTCCCTTCTACGAGCAGTGGGATATTAGGAGGAAGCACTCAGCAAACAAACCCTTGTATTGTATTTAAGGAAAAATATGGGGATTCAGAGGGTTTCACAGACAAATTGCATGTGATTCACTCTTCCCTCACAGGCGTGACGGGATTTGCTTCAGACTCTTCTGGGGACAGTGCCCTTTGTTCTTCTCTGTCTGCCTGGTGCCCATGTGACTGGAAGCAACTACAGAGCCCTCTCCACCAACGTCTGCCCAGTGGGTGCAGGCAGCGCTCTGTGGAAATCCAGACTCACATTCCATCAGGCTGTGATTACCGGCTGCAGTTCTGATCCTCCTCAGGTTCAATCTGAAGGCATCAGGAGGCCTGAAGAGCCATGCCCAGCAGGGCAGCAGAGCAGTGCACCTGCTCCTGGAGCATCCACAGGCAGCCTTGAAACGGGAGCCTGAGCTTTATAAATTATCCTTTTCTCTTGCTGTGAAAATTCAAGCTTTTTGTAGGGCAGCTGCAAAGTCTGTAAAAGGGGCCTCCACCCGGATCATGGATGAAATGATAGGTTTTCATCTGCAGAGAAGAGCTTGTGTTACGGTGCTGAGAACAACAGCGCAGGAGAAATGCGACTTTCCCAAGAGGAGAGGAAGTGTCGCTGGTGTCCACGGGAGGCCATCCCGCCCGATGCCCAGGACCACAGACGGCAGTGGGGCAGCGCTGCTCACAAGCTGATGGCATCACAAGAATTTACTTTGAGTTACAAAAGCAACCTTCTGACGAAAAAAATAATGGAACCAAAATTCCTGTGGAATGGCACCCTCGACTGTCCGGATGGCACGAAGAATAAGGATTCTGGTTTAGAGGATCACTCACTCTGCCTTCCCACGCTGCAGAGGCTCGGAACCTGGGGACCCCTGTCTGTAGGGCGGCCTCAGCCACGTCCAATGGCAGGGCCGTGATGTCACCCTGGGTCACTCTGGCCTCTCTCGCTGCTGAAGCCATGGTGCCCACCTGGGCGGCCTGCAGAGGGGCTGGGGCTGGGACAGGCCCGTCTCTTCTTCTCCAGCATCCTTTGCTTCTCTTTAGAGTCTCAGGCAGCCTGCTCTTCCGGGGAAAACGTAGGTGTGGAGTTTTTCCATGTTAAAAGATTTGTGCTCCTTGCGTTCTGATGAGCTAATTATCATTCCTGCTCCACGCGCAGCTGTGACCTCCGTCTCCAAGTTCCACTCTTGGCCTGTTCGGCGCCAGAGTCGGTTTCCCGGAGCTTCAGATCAGCCCCCACCACCCCCGCTGCCGATGAAGCCAGCAGAGGCTCTGCTTACACCAGACCCTGGCGAGCCACACGCGGCCCTTCTGGGAGACTCCACAGCTGTGGGAAAACAACTTGCCAAAGGCCCTGAGTCACTGCTTAAATCAGGGGTGTCATCTCCAATATGAGGAGCCCGTCTGATCCTTTTTGATACCCGTCCTTAGAAGTAGGCGTCTTCTCTTGCACCTCCTTCCTTCTTCCCCATTAGGAGACAATGCTGGAAATATTAACTTCCAAATAAAGTAAAAGTGATCCATATTCATGCAATGCTAATTAAGGACATCCTGAGTTCATTATTGCCAATTTTAAAAAAGGAAGCCAGATTATTTTCCTGCGCCCAATTTCGCTGCCTATGGCAGTTGAATGAAAAGAACGTGTAAGAGTGTGTGTGCCTGTGTGCATGTGCGTGGGGGGGCCTGTCAGTCTTCAAGGAAGCCGCAGACAGTCCTTTACCAGGAGCAGCTGGAACCTGGCCTGACGCACCTGAGTCTGATTTTGGAGCTACAATACCTGAACATAAGAACCACCTTACTGCTTTTTCCTAATTTTTTTTTGTCATTTCTTATCTAATTCTTTTTTTAAATTGTACTTTAGATTCTGGGGTACATGTGCAGATCATGCAGGATTGCTGCATAGATACATTCATGGCAAGGTGGTTTTTGTCACCATCCCCCCATCACGTAGCTGACATTTCTCCCCATGTTATCCCTCCCCCACCC
>CM052660.1:2353833-2404905 GCA_028533165.1 Leontopithecus rosalia
AAAACATCTCTCAGGAACACTAGGAGATCAACTGAAAGAAAGTGGCACTTCCAGGGCCAGTGCAGGCAGGTGGCCAGGGGTGGGGAGGGATGGCCCCCCTTTCCCCAGCAGCACGCCTCTGACGCATCTCCCAGGCTGGGTGCAGGCCCACGAAACCTGCCTGGACAGCCATCAGATGATCGTCACCCTATCCCAGCTCCACGAAGAGACAGTTTTGACTGGCAGCATCCGCGGCCTTGATCACATAATTTATTTCTCTCTAATGAACTGAAAAGTTGTCTCTGAAGTGCTGCTTTTCTGAAATAGTTATTATTTGGAATGTGAAAACTATTCCTCTGAATAAATGAATAAAGCAGGGGAAATGCTGGTAATTACCTTTAAACTTCACATTTCTACAGTTATGGTGAGAACATGTATTTCAATTGTCTCCTGCGTGAGAAAGCATCTTCAAGCTTAGTGATTTAGCACGACTGCTGTATTCCCGATGGTGTGTGAGTCAGTAGGGTGGAATGGGCTTGGCTGGGTGTTTTTCTTTGTTTCAGGGGTGTCAACCGGCGTGACGGGAACAGTGATCCTCAGTCTCTCTCCCCCTCCACGTGCAGCCTCCTCACTGGACGAGGCCCCTATGCGTGGCCGTCTCCTGCAGCGGCTTCATCTCTTACGTGGTGACAAGCTCTAAATGGAAGCCTTCCAAGAGCCAAGAGGAGGAAGCTGCCAGGCCAGTTAAAACCTTGGTCCACAGGGGCTCAGCATCCCCTTCTCCAGATTCTATTGATCAAAGCAGGTCCCCAGGCCCACCCGTCCTCATGGGAGGGGAGGAGGTGGGGCAGAAGACCGCATTTCCAGATGAAGGCATGGCCAGGGAACCTGCCACAGAAGAGCAAACGTAACGGCAGCCCTTGCTGCAGCCACATTAAGGAAATAAGACCTGCCACATTGGGAATCCTCACAGCCGTTTCCCCCAAGAGAAGCACAGGTGCCGAATGCTGAGGTTGCAGAGCCAGACGTCGAAAGGCCTGTGTCACAGTGAGTGGGCAGGTGGGAGGCTGGGGAGAGGCCAGGAGCATCCACCTGCTGTCTGGCGGACTTCCTCAGGGAAGGAGCCCCCTGCCCTAATTGGTGAGTGCTCCCACCCTCCTGTGGCTTCCCCAGGGGGCCCAGGAGGCAATGGAGCCTCCACCGAAGCCTCACCTAGAGGTCACATCCCAAAAGCCTGAGAGGAGAGGCAGCCTTAGGACGGAGAACTCACGCCTGCTACTGAGAACCCCAGGGGTAACGCAGTGGGCCCCACAGTGGCTGGGAATGAACAGGTCATGGTAAGAGAGCTGGGTGGGGGTGGGGAGGTGCTGGGGAACAAGTCCCCCCAGGGGTGACCTCCGTCCATGCCCACCACAGACCTCTGTGCTCACTCAGAGTCAGCTCCCCTGTCAGCATCAGAGTCATGAAGCAGTCGCCACGCAGGAAAAAGAGCAAGAGGACCCCCCCCCCGCCCCCAGGATGTGCTCATGCAGGACCGGCGCACTCAGGTGCTTACAGGAGCGTGTGTGTGACTCACCCTGAGTGGAGGTTGCCTGTGGATGGCCTCAAATGCGGTGGAGGAAGATGGAGACAGTGGCACCTGTGCCTTACCAGGAGGCACCTTTACCCTAAAACCACCCATTGCAAGCTAAACTGAAAGTGAAACCTTTTTTTCAATCGAAAACTACAGGAATTTAACTCATTTGGAACAAAGGTTGGGAAAAGACATCATTTAGCTGAGCTGAATTGCACAGCAGTGAAGCTCCTTCCACCGAATGGGCCTCTGGAGTTGGGGTCCGGGTTCCCCAGCAGCACAGCAGGGTGTCCTGGCCACCTCCTCTGCACTCTCACCCTGGGCTGGTGGCTATGATGGGACATGATGCTGGGCAGAAGAGATTGACAGCAGTTTGTCATTCTCAGCCCAGGAGATGGCGTGCGGGGAGGTCCCAGCCTGAATGCAGGGCATGTGGACCAGAGGCAATGGCCAGGGGCAGTGGGAAGCTGGCTTTATAATAACTAGGGGGTGCCCCTGGTTCCTGCAGGGGGTGTGGTTGGCTTTGTGAGTCATTCCATGGGCAGGAGGGAACAGAAGCCCCCAACTCAGGGGTGAGCAGGAGCTGCTCCTGGTCCCCGCCATAGGAGAGTGGTTTTGCTAAGGGGTCTTCACTGTGAGAGCAGAGCGAGAGGGGGCTCAAGGCTAGATCAGATAAGGCCCTCCCGGCATCAGCAGAGGTCGAGGCAGCCTGTCTTATGAAGTCTTAATTCTAGGTCTTACTCCACGAGGGCCTTTGGCTTTGACCTGGCCAAGTCCTGCTGCCTCCCCTCCCCACAGCCACCTGCCCAGTGCAGGCCATACAGGGAGGTTCGTCCCTGGGGAGCAGCTCGGGCTTACTTCCCAAGTAGCTTTCTCAAATGAGCCTCGATAAACACAGCACAGCTCCCCTCCGGGAGGCTCTCGGAGCGCTCACTAGAAATCCATGCCCCGTCACTGCTTGGGAAGAAAATAACTTCATCCCGAACCCCAGAAGCTTCTGTTTGGCCTTGTAGAATATCAGCAAACACACACGTTGTGTTTTCCTCTGAAAAACAGACGCTAAGGGCCATCACTTATTTCGCATACTGTGTTATTTGAATGAACTGAAGCAGAATACATCAGGAAAATCCAAGACAGCACAGTGCGTGTGTGACGCGCCACGCTTTCTGTGTCTCAGGCATTCTCTGCCCATCCCTCCCACAGCCATGGGGATGAGGGTGTTGGTGGAATGACACATCTTTTAAGGGAATGGGACCCAGGATGGTGGGGACCCGTGTCACACAGTGGGGTTTATATCACACCGTGGGCCCAGGGCCTCCCGGTGAGCCGACCTCCTGCTCAGTGTGCACGGCCAGCCCCGGAGATCCACCCATCAGCTCCATGCTCTGGGCAGGCTGGGAGGCAGAGGAGAGCTGCCCATGGGACCGGTGACCCCGGTAGCTGTCAGCCCAAGCAGCAGTTCTCACCCACAGAAAGTGCTAGCGAACCTGCGGGTCCAACCGGGACCTGCCCCCAGCATCCCCGGAACACAAGAAGGTCCTTCTCACCCTGATGAGGAATCTTCTGACGTGGGAGGAGATGCCTCATGCCTGCATTCGGCTGACACGAGCCAGCGTGTCTAAAAATACACAATGGTCATGAGCAGAGAGAACTGGACGTTTGCAAGGTGCACGCCAGAGAGAGACAGCTGTTTCAGCTCCAGCTGTCCTACAGCAAACTCTGAAATCCAAGGTGAGCTGCCTGCTGCAGATCCCATCCCTAGCGGCACCCTCGGTTCCAGGTGCGTATCCTTTTTCTCAGTGGTGCTTTTCTTTGATTACTGTAGGAGGGAGCTGGTCACAGTCCTGATCATTCAGCTTTGGAGGGCTGTGGAGGACCCGGCCTCTCCTTACGGTCCCCTCTGTCCAGGGTGGGAACAGTACAGCAGGCCCTGGCCTGGCCTCCATCCTCTGGAGTGATGAGGGACCCAGGGTTCTAGGTCATCTCTGAGTGTTATTCCATCCATCTGCAGAGCAGAACCTCAGCCCCCTTCCTTCTCCACCTGGTGAAAGGCACTGGGTGTTTTCTCCCTCACGCATCCTCTCTTTTTCTCTGCTCTTCTTTTCCCAATTCAATAAATGCTTATTCAAATAAATACATGCTCTGTTCAGCCCTTTGAACAGCAAGTGCCTCTCTGTGATCTGAAGGCCTTCAGAGTTTTCCTGAACGCCCAGTGAGTAGCCTTGGTGTGGACAAGGAGACACCTCTGACCTGAGTCTTCCCTGTTCCCGGACGTGCCCGGGAGGTGCTAAGTGACCAGAGATGGTGGGACACAGCCCTCCTGTGGCATGTTCCTGGGCTGCCTCCACCCTGGGAACCCCACTCCTGAATCCCCACAGTCCAGAGCTGCTGCAAAGTGGCTTTTCAGGGCCTCGAGGCTTTGCAGGCCAGAGGGCAGCAGGGGATGAGGAAAGCCAGGTACCTGGGCACTGTGTGTGTTCACCGATGCCCAGCTCTGCCCAAGACTGGTGCTGATGGAGGATACACTGGAAGTCAAGGCCTAAAGGTCCACGTAGTCATCCTTTTCCTTGCTCCCTTCCCACACTTCAGGGAAATTCTAGAAATTGGAAATAAAAATTTCTAAGAATTTTGAGAAATAAAAATTCCTAAGAACTATAACTTAAGAAAGACACAGAGAGCCTAGCCAGTCCGTGGTGTATGGGGAAGACATTCATAGGCAGTGCATCCGACATCAGATGAACCAGGCAGGGCAGCCGGGTCTGGGCACTGAGAAGTGGTCCAGCTGGCTGTGGGCACAGGTGCAGGGCAGGGGTGCTCAGAGAACCCCTCAAGTCCCATTGCGGGCCCTTGGCCGGCCTTCTTGGCCTGGGCTCCCAGTGCCTCTCCTCTCTGTCCACCCCCAGCCCATGACCTTCCCCTTAGAAGGCCACAGACAGTGAGCTTTGGGGCACAGGAGATGAGCAATCACATGCAAAACAGATTTGCCATCCATGCCCATTCTGTACTCTGCGGGAGAAGCGTTTCCCTCCGTCAGGCTCAGGGCCATGTAAGAGCAGTTCCAGGGTTAGGGAGGCAAACCTGATACATTAATTAGCTTAAAAAGTGATGAAATCACAGCCATCCATGAAGCAAGCCCTGGTGAGATTGTTATTTGTATTTAACGTAAACAGTTTTGAAAATGTCCTAGATACCAAGATGTGGAAAAGGAAGGTCTCCATGCTGTGTTTGTGATATGAATCATGGGCATTTGAATGCAAGGAAAAGCCCCTGGGTGAACGGACAGAATCCCAGGCAAAGGCTCTGTCCCCTGGCGCTCCTGGCCTGGGTTGTGCGGAAGGACACGTGCCCTCCAACGTGCCCTCCCCCAGCCCCTCCGGTTTGCTGAGACCCATTCTCCAGCCTCAAGAGTAACCCAAAAGGCAGCAGCCACCTGCTGGGGGTGTGCTTCGGTGTTCCTCTGAAGAGGGGCATGGTGAGAGTTTGGAAACCCAGCATCCCTGCAGCGTTGTTTTTCTGTGGGGCTGGACCCGGAGAGGGGTGGCCTGGGATGCAGGGACATTGGCCCCTTTGCAGGACTGAATGCCACACAGTCCTCAAAGCACAAACTCCAAGTCAATACAGATCCCGTCTGCTTTCAAATGTGCTTATAGTTTCTTTTCTCAGGAATATGTTTTTTGATTGCTGAAGAGGGAGCTGGTCACAATCCTGAAGGACGCAGTTCCGAGCCCCAGCGTCCTGAAAGTCAGCATGCTGAAAGATCAAGATCCTGAACATATAATTCTGGAAAAAAACCATTTAAAAAAGTTTAAAGACACATATTTACACTTTTAAAAGGATATTTGACAAAAACATATAAAAACACAATGGAATACTTGAATACGTTTCAGGCCACTTTACACAATAAAAGGCAAAAATAACATGCACATTTCTGGAAGCATAAAGACACAGGTGTACTGAGGGGAGCGGCACGGTGTAGCAGACATGGGCAGACGGACTGTGCTTGTAAAGAAACGGGTCCAGAAGGGGAAAGCGTCGGTGCCTGTCACCGCGGCGGCCGTTGGGCTCAGCCAGCCTTGTGGCTGCTCACCTAAGCGCCCACAACCGAGAACAGCCTGAGCCCAGGCCCTGCCTGGTGTGCCACAGCCGCCCTGTGACAGGATTTTCAGGACGTCACTCCCCGGGGATTTCAGGCTTTAGGGATTTCGATCTTCCTCAGTTTTAACATCTGGGGTGCAGTGATTGGGATCGCGTCTTTCAGGATTAGCGTCCAAACCCCTGTAAATCCCTGGTTGTCAAAATATGTATCTGAATCTCTTTCCGAACAGGTATTTATCTTGATGACTGTGACACCACTATTTTCAAAACGTATGTATGCGTTGCCCTGGCCAAATACCCCTGATGTTTTCTCCTGAGCACAGAGTCTCTCTTCCCTTGGCTCCTACACCGTATCCAGAAGTCAGAGGGTAGAGAAGGGGACCCGGTGGGGGCTGGCTTTCCTCGTGTGCTGTGGCGTGTGAAGGAGGTACAGGAGCCTTTCAGCTGTGGCTGTCGGATGCCTCCCTCCTTGCTTTCTGCATGCGGAATTTTAGTAAGCAGCTGCATCAGTGTCCTACAGTAGCCATAACAAATTCCTACACACCAAGTGGCTAACAGTAACAGAAAGCTATTCTCCCACAGTTCTGGAAGCCACAAGTTTAAATCAACATGGCAGTGGACTTGGCTCCTTCTGGAAGGTGTGAGGCAGCATCTAGTCCAGGCCCCGCCTGGCTTCCAGGGGTCACCGCCCTCCTGGTGCTCCTGGGCATCTGACGGCACCGCTCCAATCTCTGCCGGCACCTCCATATGCCCCTTCCCTCTGTGTCTGAGTCCTGTGTCTCCGCGCAGCCTTCTTTCTCTGCGTCTGCCTCTTCTGTTCTTCTAAGGACACCAGTCACTGCAGTTGGACCCGTCCTCATTCAGGGTGACTTCATGTGAACTAGTTACATCTGCAAACACCCTGTTCCCTAATAAGGAAACATTCTGAGGTTCTGGAGAAGCGTGGATTTGGGGGAACACTCTTCATCCCACCACAACAGCAAGTCTTCTTTCAGTAAGTTCTGTGGTCTTATCCACACAGCACCCACGGGGAGGAGCACGCACCCTCACCACTCATGGGGTTGGGTCTAGATAGCATCCCCTGAAGCCCCCAAAGCCCCTGCCGAACATGCAGATCTCCAGGTCTCTGGCCTGGAAATGCTGACTCGTAGATCTGGATTAGGGCATTGGAGAAACAGCCCAGAAAATTCTTATCTTCATGGGAGAAGCTCTTCAAAGATCCTGCTGATGGAGGAAATCCCATCAATATCCCAGGAAATAAAACCTCTCCATGAGGAGGAGAAAGATGAAGCATGTTTATCAGAGGAAGCAAAATGGCACTGAAGGCTCCCAGGGTAGTCGGTACCAGCCAGTTTGTCCATTTCTGCCACCTGATAATCAGGGGTAGACAGAGGCTGCAGGCAGAGGAGGCAGTGCCTGTGGAGGGGGAGCCCCGGGAGGCACAGCCCCTCGTCCTCCCAGGTCTGATGGAGCTGTAAGGGAGGAACTGGGGCTGGAGGAATGGTGTAGTGGCCACAGATCTGGGGAAGCCACCTTCAGACAACTGCCAGGGTGTGTCCTCCAGCCATAGAAGAAGGAAGCCATGGACCTGGAGGCAGCTGAGTTTAGGGGTCCTGATGACAGAGAAGAAAAGCATCATCACCACCCAGAAGTTCTAGGAGCAGACAGGGTCACAGAGGAGACCCAGGAGAGCAGTGCTAAGGAAGGAAAGGGGCCGCCTACCCAGAGGAGAGGAGGAAGACAGTGGGTAACTTGTTCACTCCACAGGAACTTGTCAAGAGCCTTTGATGCTCAGGGATGGGCCTCGGCTCCTGACACTGAGTGACGTGTTCTCTGCACCAGACACCGCGATGGGGACTTCCAATTCCACCTTGCTCTGTTCTCACACCCAGGCAGAGTCTGAGGCTGACTTTACAGATGGCAGAGAAACCGGGACACAGAAAAACATCTTGGTTTGCCTGAGGTCGTGAACATCATGGCCTGCAGGACGGAGATGCAAGCCCAGCTTGTCTACTGTGAGTCCTGGCTTTCTGATCCCACAGCACGCCTTGTTCTGAGAAAACTCAGCTCCCACAGTCACCAGCCACCACCTGCAGCCCACTGTCTCCTACATGGCACAAGCGTTGAAACTGTGAAGTTTCCAGGGGCTGAGTGCTCCCTGCCTGGCTCACTGTTGGGGGTATTTCAAAATGCATCTGCCTTGTCCTGAGGCCTTCAAGACCATGGGGAGGTGATCGTTCCAGTGACTTTCTGGACCAAAGGCAAATAAGAGCACCTGGTACTTCTCTAGCAAGTTGACAAAAAGCAACCCAGGAGAGAAGAGGAGAGGCCAGACGCTGCAGAGACCTTGAGCGAGGTGCTTATCTCCACGTGTCTCAAGTTCCTCACCCGTCAAATGGACATAACAATGGCCCATCCCTCATGGAGTTTTGTGTGAATTAAATGGATTAAAACATAGGTGGCTGGGCGCAGTGGTTCAGCCTGTAATCCCAGACTTCGGGAGGCTGAGGTGGGCAGATCACCTGAGGTCAGGAGCTTGAGACCAGCCTGGCCAACATGCTGAAAACCCACCTCTACTAAAAATACACTGGCTGCTGCATGCCTGTTGTTTCAGCTACATGGGAGGCTGAGGCATGACAATCTCTTGAATCCGGAAGGCGGAGGTTGCAGTGCGCCAAGATCATGCCACTGCACTCCAGCCTGGGCAACAGAGCGAGACTCTGTCTCAAAATATATAAATAAAACTAGAAAAATAAATGAATTAAAACATGCAAAAGCACCTAGACCAGGGCTCATCATAGAGTGTTTTAGTAAATGTTAGCGATTTCCATCATGCCACTCCCCTAGCCCACGTGCAGGCACTCGGTTTGATTTACTGTTTAACATTTTTGCTCCCATGCTAAGTTCTCTAAACCTGACTCATAACAGAATATGGGCTCTCATGCGAGGTAAGGCAGCATCCAGGATGCCCGTCAGGAGGATGTGACCCATTCAAGACAAGGGCAGGCACTGATACCAAAAGGAAAGGCTCCTCATTCTAAAAGAAAACAAAGATACCCTTCAGCCTTCATGCTTCTTTTGCATTTGTTTGCTTGTTTTGAGATGGAATCTTGCTGTGTCACCCAGGCTGGAGTACAGTGGTGCAATCCCTGCTCACTGCAACCTCCACCTCCCAGGTTCAAGCGATTCTCTTATCTCAGCCTCCCAGGTAGCTGGGGATTGCAGGTGCACACCACCACACCCACTAATTTTTGTTGGTAGAGATGGGGTTTCACCATGTTGCCCAGGCTGGTCTTGAACTCCTGACCTCACAGGATCTGCCTGCCTTGGCCTCTCAAGGTGCTGGGATTACAGGCATGAGCCACTGCGCCCGGCCAGCCTTCAAGTTTTTTAAGACACAATTGTCTCTCACATCAAGTGCGGAAAATGTGGCCACATGCCCGCTGCCCACCTCACCAGCAGTGCACACCACGGACTGAGCCACCGCCCTACGCCTGGCCTTCTCAGGCCTTCGGGGTCCTTCTTGATCCAGGACTCCAGGCCTCAGCACCACTGACTGACTGAGGTTAACCTAGGGGTTGAAATCCATCGGTTCTCCCGGTCCGTAGCTTCTTTTTCCTTACTCATTTTATATCTGAACCCATGAATATTTGAAAGGACCCCAGGGAGGGCATTAAAGCAGCACACCTGCTGGGGCAGAGGGACCTGGCTCTGGATTCCTGCTGTCCAGAATGGAGGCCCTCCCATGGCAAAGTCAGCATCCAAAGGGGCAACGTCAGCTCTTCTGCCGCCTGCCACGTCTGCAGGTGTTAACGTCAGTGAAGCGGGGTGCCGCTGTCAGGAAGCAGCCCTGTGCTAAAACACTTTTGCAAGAAAAGGGAGCTTCATGGGGCAGAGCTCTTCCCGGGTGATGTGTGTGCGGGTGGACCCCTGCCCTCCAGGCAAACACCTGCAGGAGGTGATGAGAGAGGCGCCTCTGGAGAAAGGAATGCACCTGGCTTGCTGAGAGAAAATTTTTCATTGTGGTATTTTCTTATGATTTCTGAGACTGTCTTGTGAGCAAATACAGGATCTACTTAGGGGTTATTTATTATAAACGAAGTAAGCGAAAATGCTCTGGAGAAGGAAGAAATATGACCACCAGGAAGAACCAGAAAATTGAGCTTTCAACAAATGCACCCATGGTTGGTGTTTCATCTGCTTCTCCCTCTATTTTCTCTTCCTCAGCTGCTACTTGAACTGACATGAAGGTAATTAGATTCTGCTTTTTCAAGAGAGAAAGAGTTATTAATTTTTCTATTTAAGACTCTGCAGTCCCTGTGCCTTTACAGAGGACTCTGCCTTCCCCTGTGCTCAGAAGCAGCCCCGGCTGCCGTTCTCATCGGGGACCCCTGAAGCCAGGGAGACCAAGCAGGGCCAGGAAATGCCCCAGGGAAAGCCCGGCCTCTGGAGACCCACTGGCAGGTGGAGCCACAGGTCTCAGGCACCCAGCTCCACCTGCCACGCACCCTGCAGACACCCTGACAGCCACCCAGCCCAGCACCGTCTGTGCAGGGAGCCCTGGTGACGGGTCCCTCATTCATCCGCTGAGGTTCCTTTTTTCCCTCTGCACAGGTCTGCATCGTCTAATACAGCTGTTAGACCGCTTCTCTCTTCCTTTGGAAGAAAATACTGAATTTGCTCTCTGGTTTACTTGATCCTTAATTTTTACTTATCTTTCCTTTCTTTTTGTTTGGATGCATGTGCTGGGTATCACTATTTTTCTTAATAAAATGCTTTTCTGTTTCAAAGTATCTCATGGAAGAAGTTGGTCAGGGATCAGTTTACTCCCCGACCCTCCCGGTGGGAAATAGGATTTTAGGAGGATTCACTCTGCCCCAACCAGCAGGGCCGCTGAGTCTAGTTACAGATTAGGATTCAGCCGTGTGCCAAGACCCCGTCCACTCTTCCTCCGTCTGGCAGCTGAGTCACCACTCTCCAAGGTCTCTGGGTCATGATGGCTGCACACCTGCCCCCTCCGTCCCCCACGGCCACCAGCTCAGAAATCAGCACGCACAGGTGCCACTTCTGCTGCCAAATGAGCTGTCCTGGGGCTGGATGCGGGCCCAGCACAACGCCGGACTCAGTCACCGTTTTAGTCATTTATTAACTGATTAATTAATTAAGTCTCATGTCTTGATAGACTAGGAACATTTTTACTCTATAACAGGATTCTGGATGTTGGCAGGGAAATGGTTGCTCACACCTGGGCAGAGGCCTTTGCAGCGTAGGTTTTCCGGGTGCCAGCACACTCATTTAGACACAAAACTTTTGCTCGATCACACGTTTGTGCCTTAAACATATTTAAAAATATTTTAAAAGGGGCTGGGTGTGATGGCTTATGACTGTAATCCCAGCATTTGGGGAGGCCAAGGCAGCCAGATCACCTGATGTCAGGAATTCAAAACCAGCCTGGCCAACATGGCGAAATCTCGTCTCTGCTAAAAATATAAAAATTAGCCAGGTGTGGTGGCCGGCACCTGTAATACTACCTACTTGGGAGGCTGAGGCAGGAGAATCACTTGAACCCCAGAGATGTTTTTTATATATATATATACATACACACATATATATGTACGTATATATACACACACATATATATACACACATTATGTGTATATACACATATACACACATATATGTGTATACACACATATACATACACATGTATATGTGTATATACATAGGCATACATGTATATGTGTGTATACATGTATACGTGTATATATGTGTATACACGTATACATGTATATATGTGTATACACGTATACATCTATATATGTGTATACACGTATACATGTATATACGTGTGTACATGTATATGTATATGCATGTGTATGTGTATATATACATATACACATATGTGTGTGTGTGTGTGTGTATAACAAGGGAAATAAGAGTTCTATGCCAATCAAATAACTCTAAGAACAGAGCGATGTGGGAATAGCTTCCTTGCTTGTTGAGGCCCTCCCAGCACAGCAGACCTAGAATCCTCATAAACATTCAGTTTCCAATCCTTCCTAAAACCTAACCGACAAATATGCCCAATCCTGTCCCCTCAGCCTGAGTCCTGATGTCCTCAGGTTTTTATTTCGTCCACCTGCGAGGTTCACAGGCCCACACCCCAGCCGTGCGAGCTTCACGTGCAGCAGGGACCGTCCGACTTCTCTGTGCATCCTGAGCCACGCTGGGGCCCAGACATTCTCATCTCACCAGGCCCATTCCTCCTCTCACACGAAGGGACAAGGTGTCACCTGGGAGCGCTTCTCTGTAAACGGGTTTAGGGGCTAAGGGATATGACAGCTGCTAATCTTCAGGTGAAACGGAGGCCAGGGAAGGCCTCATCTACTTGCAGGTCACACACCCGGAGGGGCTCTCCAGGCTGACTTGGAGCCATCACTCCCTGGCCCAGGCGCTCCCATTCTCCTGGGAGGAATTGCTATAAGCAGCATCTCAGGTCTTCTCCAAGTGTCTGCTGATTTGTCCTCAGTGGCAGGCTGGCGTCTGAAGGGCAGACTCATGGAATCTTACTCACAGTGCATCTGTGGGGTGGCTATTTTTGAGAATTGTCAATCAGCTGAGAATTCAATTAATGCTTGTGTGAATGGAAGCGCTCTGTTCTTAGGGCCTTCACCACCATCTCTAGGAACCGGCCCATTTCTCCACAGCTCAGCGGTTGCCGTATTGACGTCTGGAAACTTCAGGGGCGATCAGCTCCCAGGGCTGGTTTCTCACCAGCAGCGAAGCCCACGGTTCACCAAGCAGCAGCCACCCATTTCCCACTGTGGCATGGGCCTCGTGCACCTCAGCTGTGTAAAATAAGTGGTCTGTTGGCAAACAGAACACAAAACCTCAAGGCCCACTTACCGTTTGTTTGGGTTTTTTTTTGAAACAGGGTCTCACCTTGTCACCTAGGCTGGATTGCAGAGGTGCTACCACAGCTCACAGCAGCTTCGACCTCCTGGGCTCCCGCAATCCTGTACCCCAGCCTCCTGAGTAGCTGGGCCCTCAGGTGCACATCGATCACCTCACCAGGCTAATGTATGTATTTGTTGTAGATACAGGGTCTCAATGTGTTGCTCAGGCTGGCCTTGAACTCCTGGGCTCGAGCAATCCATCCATCTTGACCTCCCAAAGTGCTGGGATTACAGGCATGAGCCACTGCCCTAGCCGAGACCCATTTTCAAGGGAAAATGAAGGCCAAGAGTTTGGGAGCTCCGCAGTGTCCTGACCACTGCCCATCCTCATCAGGGACATCCAGGCAGCACCTTGGGAGTCAGCGTCCACTGGCTTCCCATCTAAATTCTGTGTCCCACCAGACTCTGTCCTCTTCACTCCCGTTGCTCCTCAGGTTGCCTCTTTCTAGGCTGGTGACTGTCCTCCCTGTTTGTCACCCACCTCCCCAAACAGGCACAGGGCATGCTGTGAGCGCTGTCCAACACTGTCTCCTCACTCAGGGCCACTGGCCAGCATGCGGTGGGCACCAAACCTGGGCTACATCACATATTACAAAAGACCGAGATTAAGAGCGATTTTTATGTTCTCTAGAATGATAATTGATATACAGTATGTATATAGGGACAATTCACTCACTCATTCACTCACTCATTCAAGAGTATGTATATGCATAATTTACTACTAAGTTATTATGTTCACATACACACACACACACACACACACACACACACACGCACACACGTTTCCTATTGCTTCCGTTTCCCTGGAGAACTTAGACTAATTAATCACACTTTCTGTGTCCAGCACAACACTGGCACAGAGTTCTGAATCACTGGATGAATTAGTAAACGAACAAGAACAAGGAAAAATTCAATGTGGGTTTTAAAGACCACACCTTGGGCAGGTTCACCAAGGTGACGATGTTTTCAGAAGAGACCTCAGAGAGCAGGAGCTTCAAGCCCAGGGGGAAACGGAGCAGGCATCAGCAGCAGCATCCTGGGCTCAGTGGGGCAGGTGGCAGCTGAGCGGGGAAGACAGAGATGGGGGAAGGAAGGCGATGCCACCAACCTTTCTGAGCTTCCAAAGATGCTGACATTTTGATGCAAGATTTCAAAGGGTGGTTGAGTTCTAGAACTGGACAGTGGAGATGGTTCCACGGTATTGTGAGTGTACCTAAGGCCACTGAATTGTGTGTGTTCAAATGGTTAAAAAGCAAAAATTGTTTGTGTATTTTACCATAATTTTAAAAAAAGAATGGTTGAAAAGTGAGTTAGAGGTTCGTATGCAATAAGAATTTTGAGACTGTTAAAGGCTTTAGGAAAGAAAGGTGCGTCTGAGCTTGGGAAGTGGGAGCCGTGACATACTTCCCAGTCTTCCACTTGCCTGTGAATGACTCTATGTTCTCCTGGCTGTTTTACTGCACTCACGACAGTGGGGGGCCATGCGTGGGTCATGCCCAGTGGTGCCGGTGCTGACCCGGGTCTGCCCAGGATGGGTGCATGGGAAGAAAACACATCCTCCAGGCCTAGTTCCTCTGGAGTCAGCAAGGATCCCACAGAATGGGGTTTGCTGGGGATTCCCAGGAGAGCTGTGAGTAGTGCTGGGGCCTCAGGTGCACCCATGGGAGCCACGGCAGCCATTGCAGGCTGTGGCCTCTTGCCCTCTCATCAGCACAATGACACAGAGAGCCTGCACTGCAGACTGCTGGGGAGATGGGAGGGGGCTCCCGGCTGGACCTGGAACAGGAGACCCCGTCCCGTCTCCCCAGCCGGCTTCCTTGTGTCATTTGACACCTTCTATGGCTGAGTTGGTGGAAGAATGAGCTGACCCACATCAGCCCAGAAGGCAGGTTGCTCACAGCCAGGATCGTGCAGACAGATGCGAAGTGACAACACATGGCCCCTGCTAGATGAGGAGACGCATTAGTGACATGAGAGGGGTGAACTCTAAATGTAAAGTATCAATCATCAGGCGCCGGGCTGCAGAGGAGCACAGAAGGTGCCAACCTTGACAGCTGGCTCTCTACCACCCGGGGGCACGCTCCCCTGGGGCTGCCACCGGGAACTCAGACTCCAGGTCACTGGGGACAAGAAAGCTGTAAGTGGGACCTGCTGTCCACACTCCCCTCCCTCCCCTGAAACCTGCTCAGCCCAGACCCTTCCTTCGACAGGAGTCTGGCCAGAGCAACCCTTGTGGACTCCCCACGGGCCATTCCACACCCTCCACTCAGGCCCCAGAGCCTTCCCTTTGAGCCTCCCACCAAGCAAAGCAGCAAACCCAAGGTCCCCAGACCACCTGACCTCCAAGTGAGAGCTGATCCATGCTGCGAAGTGAGCTGGGCTGTGCTCACCCACACCCCTCTGGGGCCTTTCCTCCAATTCTCCATGAGACTACAGCATTTGGCCTCAAATCTGCAGGGCAGCATGCTAAGACTCAGCATTTTTTTATTCACTTTTTTTCTGAGATGGAGTCTCTGTCACCCAGGCTGGAGTGCATGGGCACAATCTTGGCTCACTGCAACCTCCACCTCCCAAGTTCAAGCGATTCTCCTGTCTCAGCCTCCTGAGCAGCTGAGATTACAGGCACATGCCACCACTATGCCTGGCTAATTTTGGTATTTTTAGTAGATATGGGGTTTCACCATCTTGGCCAGGCTGGTCTTGAACTCCCGACCTTGTGATTCACCCACCTTGGCCTCCCAAAGTGCTGGAATTACAGACATAAGCCACTGTGTCCGGCTGAAGGCTCAGCACTTTTAAGGAGGCCTGCTAAGAATAGCAGTGGAGCCAACCAGCAAGCATCTCCCTGGAAACCTGGACCGAGAGCAGCTAGGGAAGAAGGGTCACTGAACAGAGGAGGCAGGGGGACCAGGCACCGGGGACGCTCCGCCTTGGGCACAGAGCCCACATGGAGACAATGAATAGTGGATGAGGGGAACAGGGCAGGCAGGGCAGGAGGGAGGGAAGGAGGCTCTGCTGAGGGTGATGAGAACTGTGGCCTGGGCCAGCCAAGCGGAAGGGAGGACTTCCGATTGTCCTTGGAAACATGCGGACTCTGAGAGGGGCCGGGCCAAGCTGCGTTGGAGCCCTAAGTCCCTGGGGCTGTTCCAGCAACCGACTCCTCCAGCCACCTAGGCAGGGACGGAAGCAGCCAAGGTCTAAAGGCCCCACTGGCCTTCTGGCACCTGAACTAGGGGTGGGGGGCATGGCGAGGAGGCTCAGCGCCCTGGGAGCACGGCCAGGAAAGCAGCCAGGGGAGCAGAGGAGGGCGGAGGGTAGGAGGGGCTGACAGGTGTGCAGGACACAGGACAGAGGTGCACAGGGGTGTGGTTGCAGCGTGCACATGAGTGTGTGTGTGTTTGTGATGTGTGTGCCATAGGCGTACAGGACACATGGAGTATTTGTGTGTGTGTACATGCGTGTGTGTGTGTGTGTACATACATGTGTGTATGAATGACAGATGAGGCATATGGAGATGTGTATGGGGTGTGTGATTGTGAATGTGTGGCAAGTGTGTGGTAGGGGTGTGTATGTGAATGCATATGTTCGTGTGGTGGGTGTGTATCTGTGTATGTGCAGGGTGTGTGTGGTGGGAGTGGTAGAGGAGCATGTGATGGGTGTGTATGTTTATGTGTGTGTTGCGTGGGGGGAGTGTGTGGTGGGTGTATGTTTGTGGTATGTGGGGCAGTGTGTGGTGGGTTTCTAGGTTTGTGTGTGGTGTGTGAGAGGAGTGTATGGTGTGTGGAGGGGTAGAGTGTGGTGGGAATGTCTGTGTGTGCATGTGTGGGTTGTGTGTGGTGGGAGTGTCTGTGTGTGAGTGTGGGGGGTTGTGTCCGGTGGAAGTGTGTGCATATGTGTGGGTAGACTGTGATGGCAGTGTCTGTGTGTATGGGGGGTGCACTGGATGTGTATGTTTGTGTTGTGTGTGTCTGGTGTGTATGTGGTATGTGTGTGTATGTGTGGGTAGAGTGTGATGGGAGTGTCTGTGGGGGAAGTGTGTGTTGGGTGTGTATGTTTTTGCTGTGTGTGGGTGGTGTGTATGTGTGGTGTGACTGTGTATATGTTGGGTGAGTGTGGTGGGAGTATCTGTGAGTGGGGGTGTGTGTGTTGGGTGTGTGTGTGGTGTGTGTGGTATGTATGTGCTATGTGAGCGTGTGTGGGTAGTGTGGGAACACCTCTGTGTGTGTGTGTGTGTAAAGTGTGGTGGGAGTGCCTGTGTATATGTGTGTGTGTTGAGTGTGTGGTATATATGTGCTGTATGTGTGTGTAGCGTGGTGGGAGCACTTGTGTGTGTGTGGGGGGGGAGTGTGGTGGGAGTGTCTGTGTGTGTGTGTGTGTGTAGTGTGGTGGGAGCGTCTGTGTGTGTGAGTGTGTGTGTGTGTAGAGTGTGGTAGGAGCACCTGTGTGTGTGAGTGTGTGTGTGTGAGTGTGTGTTCTGTCACTGCACGCCGGCGTTCACCGCACACAGCCCCGTCACACCGGCCCTGGGCCGAGCGCCTCGTGCTTGTCCTTCCCAGCAGCTGCCCTTTGCTGAGCATGAGGAGGACCCACCTCCGCAGTAGGAGGAGGAGCCTCAGCTGGAGGGAGGGGAGCCTGGGACTGAATCAGGCTGGACCCTGACCAGCTCCGCAAACCCTCCAGCAATGGCAGCTACAATAGGAAGTGATGTGGAAAATCAGTACAGCCCACTCCATGGAAACCCAGTGAGTCCAGCCCAGCCACCCCACAGCAGGATCCCAGCCACGCCTGCAGCCACGCCACAGCCTCCACCCCGAGGGGAAGTGGGACCCACGGAAGGTCAACGTGGAAAGAAACAACTCAGCAGATTGCAGCTTATGGGTATTTTGCAAACATCCCAAAACCTGTGACTCCACAGACACACCGCCAGCCCCTCCCAGGCTCTGGGTAGCCAGGACCTGGGAGGCCTGGAGAGTTTCGGGCTCACGGGCTATTCTGGCTTCAGCAGGCACTGCGGGTGTCCATGCTGCGTGGGCAGTCCCCACCCTGGACCCTTGCTGGGGTGGGCAGCTTCCTCCTGATCCCTAGACATGGCTCACCTGAGGAACTTGGCTGCTCTGAATCCTTCTCGGGGGTGGAAACAGGTCAGTGTCAGTTCCCTGGGGCCACTAGGAGAGGGTGCTACAAACTGAGGGGCCCCGGACAGCAGAAACGGACCGGCTCCCGTTCAGGAGGCCAGAAGCCTGAAATCAGGGCATCGGTGGGGCTGTGCATCGTCTGACGGCTCCACCCGAGAATGCTGCCCTGCTGCCCTGGCTCCCGGCAACCATCAGCGCTCCCTGGCACCCGCTCTCTGCCTCCTTGTCTCCCAGCTTCTCTCCTGAGTGTCTCTCTCTGCCCACAGGGACACCAGCCCCTAATCCAGTGTGGCCTCACCTTTACTTCATTCCCTCTGCAAAGGCCTCCATTCTAAACAAGGTTGTCCTCACAGGTACCGGGGACAAGGCTTGGCCCATCTCCCAGCAGAACTCAGCCTGGGGAATTAGGACTGAGTGAAAGTTCTACCGTCAGAAGGGACCATCCCTGTCAGCTCAGGGGACCTGAGGCATCTCCCCCACACCCAGACTGAAGACTTGGGATGCTCAAAAGCTCTGAAAGCATCATCCTATATTCACTTTTCCTTTTGTCTCAGACACAGCACAGATACAGAGAGCAACTCAGCCAGGAGGGCACTGTGGGCTCAGAGGGAGCAACCCCTGGGCCCCCGGACTCCCCAAGAGAGAAAGCAGAAACACAGGTGCAAGCAGAGGGACCCTCCAACCTGGAGAATCACCGGCAGGTGGCATGACCCTCTTGTCTCTGGAGGAGGCTGCAAGTTCCTGACCACACCCTCACTGACCCCAGCATCAGGTCTAGGGGTCTGAAGAGGGGCACTGCCAGCAGATTGCAGCTTCCGCCTGTGTGCCTGGAAGAATGCAGTCAGTCAATGCAGCCTTTCCTGAGCAAGCACAGGCTCGTTGTACAGACCCGTGCTCCCTGCCAAGTGCCGGAGCTGGGCTTGTGAGTGGAGCAAAGTGAGGGTCAAGAGAATGGCCGAAGCTCTCGACTTCAGCAAAGCTCTGCTCATCCACGGACTAGAGTAAAACCAACTGGATGTCTGAGAAATCAGAGGTGAATTTAGACGTCAGCTCCGTGATCATATTTCTGCATGCAGTCGTAGTGCTGGGTGGTGGTAGCGGGGCAGGACATTTCTTGAGAAATTAAGTGGTTTGTTGAAGCCCTGAGAAGATCCTGGCATTATCTTGTGGAGTAAAATCCGTATCAGAGAGAGCAAAGACAAATCAAAGCAACCTGCTTGCTCGGCTCCGGGACGGACTGAGAGACAGCCAGCACGCGGTGTCCCAACTGATCTAGATAGAAATCAATTTTGTTATTTCTCATTCTGCAAAACTGGAATTAAGGCTGGGCAGAAAGAATATCTCCATTTCCAATTCAGCAGAAAGCTGTTTGCTTTTTCAATAACTGCAGGCTTACTCTTTGGCCAAGCCTTCCTCAGCCCCCTAATAATAAGAAATAATTCTTTTTTTCAGAGGCTAGCAAAAGACGGCTTTGAAATTTGGTGGGAAGTTGTTATAATATTTAAAAATTGGCTTTTAGAAAATGAGACTGCCGTCCATGCATTTCTTGGGGTTAGAAGCAAGTCGGGGACCAGAGAACTTTCGAGGGAGCCTTTCCCTGCGGGAGCCACAGGTTGGCTCTGGCAGTGGCCCGGACGAGGTTGTCCAGCAGACAGACGTGGATGAATGGCCGCATGTTTTCCTTCTCTCTCCCCTCCTTGCCCACCTCCCTCCTAAGACAGGCTCTGGGGCTCTGGGACAAGGACTGCATTCCCCAGGCAGAGAGGACCCTTCTTGGGCCTGCTAAAACCTGCAAGCCTGGGAGGGCAGATTCTGCCCCAGACCAGGAGGCTGCAGAGATCTTCAGTAGTTCTATGCCTCAAGGGCTCGGCTAGGGACAGACTTGGCACTCCAAGGGGACACTGGGGAGCCTCAAATGCGGAGTCCATGGGGAGAGCCACTCAGGATCCAGGCAGCTCAGCCTCAGACGCGGAGTCTGTGGAGAAGCCACGGCAGGGTCCAGGCAGCTCAGCCAGGATGGGAAGCCCTGGGCCAGCAATACCACAGAGGCTTCCCAGCCCTCGGCCTGCAGGGGCCCAGGCAGGTGCTGCTGACCACTGCCCAGGTGAGAGCTGAGAGAGCTGCCCAGCAGAGAGTCACCCCTGCCTGCTGGATATGCTCAGGCCTCGAGCAGGGAGCAGGGGAGGAGGGGGAGGAGAGGGGGAGCAGCGGGCTCCTTCGGGTTCCCTGCCTGGGTGCTGGTGGTCAGGACACTGACCTGGAGCAGTCCCGTCATACCTGGGCTCCCACAGCACCCCGCAGGGCAACGCAGGCAGGGAGCCAGGAGGCAGCCTCCAACTTTGAAGCTCTCCCGCAAGCCCATGGGAGGGAACCGCACCTGCCTATAGAGGTTTCCGCAGGTTGTCCCGTGTGTCCACAGCCTCAGTAGGAAGAGACTAGATTTATTTTGTGCTTACTGATGTGTGTTTGACATTTCTCAACAATCCATTTATTTAGAAACATCAACAAATGAATGTGTAATTCGAACTGTTCCGGAAGGGCCTCCACATTCTCCAGCCGTGACGAGTGATCTTCCATCACTAGTGACAGCTCTCTGCTTGGATCAGAGTTCAGCAGGTGAGCCTGTCCCCGCCATCTCTGGCTTGTGCAGCAGGGAGGGTCCTGCCCTAGGCCAGGGGGCTACAGGGGCTGGTGGGGCAGGAGAAGAACCATATGGGAGCCAGCAAGTAACTGAAGAGTCATCGAATTGCAAGTTTAGTAAGAAGTGAGTGCAGAACCCAAGTCCCTGGAGGAGAGGCACTGCGTGGACCTTGCCTAGCTAACAGGGCTAAAGGGGCACAGAAGCCTTGTCTGGGACCGCAAGATTGAACTCAGCTCCACAGTGCGACTGGGAATTGCTCAGGGAGAAAGGAGGGTGGAAGTGTGTTCCAGGCGGTGGAACAGCCTGTGGGAAGGAGAGCTGGAAGGGGGCGTGGCTCAGGAGCAGGACCTGGCCAGCGTTGGAAGGGCCGTCTCACGATGAATGGGGAGGGCAGGAGAGAAGGGGTTGCTGTACACACTGAGGGCCGTGCTGGTCCCTGTCCTGCATCTTCAGGGTGGTGGGAGTCCATGAAGGGTTGCAGCTGGCGGTGGTGAGATCTGAGAACAAGTGTCAGGGAGAACTCACCTGCAGTGCAGGGATCAGGTAGACCAGAGGTACTCGGGGTGCTGGGAGCAGGTGGAGGAGGCAGGTGTCCAGCCGGAGAGGCTGAGCTGGTCAGGCGGGCTGTGAAGGCCAGGAGGGAAGAAGGTGAGGCTCCGAAGGAAGCAGAGTACCTTCAGGAGGCATCCTGTGGACGGCGCTGTGTGTCTGCCACTCCTCTCCTCTCTGTGCGCCTTGCCTGAGCTGGCAGCCTTGGGTTGTTTCAGTGCTGACTCTTCATCTCACCCATCCATGTGAAGAACAGTCAGGAAGCCACAATCATCCGCAGTCACCCACCAGCATGCAGGGTGCACACAGGCCCAGAGCTGCGGTCTCTTCATTACAGGCAGAGCTCCCTCCGCAGGGCCCGCCTGGTGGTGCTGGGAGCTCAGTGGGCTTGAGCTTCATGCCTGCTGAGCGGGACAGGGCAGCCTTCCCTGGCTCCTGCAGCTGCGAGCTCCCTCGCTACTGAACATGACCCCAGAGCCCGTGACCTCTGATTCTCATCCTGCCCATGCCTTCCTCTTGTGAGCACTTGCTCAGAAGCAAATGGAAAGCTATCTTTGGAACGCGAGGCTTCCCAGGAGCTGCAGCAGGCTGGGTCCTAATCCGAGGCTGTCCTAATAAGGAGAGATTTGAACACAGAGACATGCAGGGACAGTGCCATGTGACAGTTGCAGTGAAGTCTACAAGCCATGGGCTTCGGAGATCGTCTGCTACCACCAGAAATGGGGGATGCATGGAACAGATTCCCCCTGTGAGTTTCAGGAGGAGCCAGCCCTGCCCACATCTTCAGTTTGAACATCTGGCCTCCAGAGCTGGGAGAGAATGTGTTTTTGTTGCTTTTAGTTTGTGGCACCTGGTTGTGGCAGCCCAAGGAAACCGACACCCGGACTTTAGAGCAGACGGGAACGGGGCACAGGGAAGAGGGCTGTCCAGACCCCAGCCCTGGTGAGGGCACGCTCATCTTCCGTCTCTCCAGCGCAGAGGAGATAAAAGACCTGTCTGGTTGGAAATACCTTCTTTCTATGTGCAGACCCCGATTTCAATTCACAAATGGCAGTGACCTGCCTGGATATCAGGGCGCAAGAATTGTCCGAGCTCACAAGGACCTCAGAAGTCCTGAGTCTGCTGTGTATGTGATGTGAAGTTTGGGATGTTTTCCCTCACCAGCACCCCCACACACAGATGCCCCGTGGACACCCCAGCAGGCCCTCCCTCGGCCCCTGCAGCAAGGCAGGATTTTTCATGCTAAAGGGGGTGGGTTTCTAACATGTCCCAATTCCAAAGCAAAGCTAAGCCCCAAGTATCCCATGGAGCATGGACACATCAGGATATCTATGCCTCACATTCCTGCTGGGGAAACCTCTTCTGAATGCTGAAACCTGGAGTCACTGGCCAAAGAGAACTGGTTTTTAATTAGTGAGCAGTCGGGAGCTGTGTCACCTGCAGCCTGAGGACGGGGCTGGACGTTCCCTCCCCAGCTCCCTGTCTTGCCCTCTCTCTATCTCCAGGCACAAAGAAAGCTGCGAGGCAAGTCTCTTTCCGCTGAGAGCTGGAACTTGGCGTTGATGGTGTGAGGTCTCTGCAGTCAGCTTAGAGTGATCAGCTCAGTGCTGTGATGGAAAATGGGGTTGACGCTGCGGCTGAATTACCTCTGTGCTCAAAGTGAGTTGGGTTGTCCTTGAAGAGATCTCATCACAGAAGCTTATGGTGTAACATATTTTTGAGGAAAAGGAAATCTCTGTAGGCCCACCAGTGGGTGTTATGAGGTTCCTGAAAGAGTCCCAGTTCTTGAGGCTTTGAAAGGAATCCATGCCCCTGGGATGGAGACACCTGATTTCAGAGAGAGCAGGTGTGAATGGAAGCCAGAGATGCTTTAGAATCTGCTTGAGGAAGATCATCTGCACGCATTTCATGCATGCTTTGAGAACGTGAGTAAAGCCTGCAGTCTTCTGAAAGAGTGGAAGCACACAAGACACATGGGACTAAATTTCTGTGCCTGCCACTCACTTTCCATTTACCCCGCTAGAGCCACTCTCTGCCACATCGAGGGCAGGGGGGAGTCCTAGCCGGGAGAGGAAGAAGGTGAGGGAGTCAGATCTACTGGCCTGTTCCCTGCAGCGTGCCTCGAGCTGGCGTGTCTCTCAGCCAAATGCTGACTCCGCTCACTGTAGCTCTCCTCCTGTGGTCTCTCTGCCAGCTTCAAGCAAGGGCTCTGTCTCCCAGCCCCACCTCTGGCTTCAGGGAAGCACAGCCACACCGATCCCAGCACCTGGATCCCACCCTGTCCCCTAGGGCTTCTCTCGCACGTTGTGTCCTCACTCACACTCCCTGAGCTGCCCTCGAGAGTGAGCCCCGGCTTCCTGCAGGGCCCTGGCACCCCAAGGCCCTCACAGTCCCTGCTATTGATCTTCCACTCAAGCGCCAGTGGTGCCGTGATTTTGTGGGTCTTTGCTGAGGAAGTGTCCACTAACTGTTAAGCTACACCACATGCTGGTCTCTGTATCAACGCCTTTGGGGCATGTTTTTCTGTTGTGTTCTAGATAGTTACACACCCCACCAAAATCATTTTATTATCAGCTGGGTTATGTCTATGTCAAGTTTTGCAGACTCCACATAGAAGGCAGGGATTTCAAGTTTCCCAGCACTGCTTGGCTGGAGAGCAGCTGTAGGGGCATTTGAAGAGGTCCTGCAGGCCTCGCAGGCTGTGAAAGGCTTGGCCACGAGGAAGGACTGGAGAGAAGCGGTCTGTGTCAGGATGTCTAGGTGGTAGGTCATCTTATGTGGAAGTGATGGGAGGCTATCCACCCTTTCCTAAATATTTCAAAGCATAATAGACTCAGTGCAAAAATAAATGTGCAACACATGCTCACAGAATCATGTGTTCACTCAGCAAACAATCACTGAATCCTATGCACATGGCTGACAACATTCCGGGTGCTGGATCACAGCAACACCGGCCTCACTCTCTGCCCTCTAGACACTCACAGTGAAGGGTGGCATCATCCAGGAAGCAGGGGGCAGAGCTGTGGCTGGCTCCACGAGGACAAGGATGAGGTAGGATGCACACTTGTGATGGGGTGTTCCATGGACAGGAAGATCAGGGAAGGCTTCCAGGAGGAAGTGGCATCTGAGCTGAGGACTGTGGAAGGGCAGGGGAGTGGGGTCCCAGACTGAAGGGAAGATGGTACTAAGGAAGCAGGAGAAAGGGCCAGAGATGGGGGTCAATTTCATGTGGGGGATGTGGGACAACTCGGGATGAATTGTCAGGGAGGGCTCCACTGAATCATTCTGCTTTATCTGCAGGGCAAGGGAAATCACTAATGGATCTCAGTTCCTGAGGGACAGAGATTTGTGTTCTTGTGAACTCACCCTGGCTGAGACCAGAACAGAAGCAAGGGGCTCTGGAAATAGGGGGTAGGGATGCAAGCATGCAGAAACACACATGCACACACACACATGCACTCATGCACACAGAAACACACATGCACACAGAAACACAAGCACACACACATGCATTCATGCACATGGAAACATGCATACACACATGCACTCGTGCACACAGAAACATGCACACACATATGCAGTTGTGCACACAGAAACACACATGCACACACATGCCTTCATGCACACACACATGCCTTCATGCACACAGAAATATACATGCAGAAACACATGCACTCATGCACAAAGAAACACACATGCACACACACATGCATTCATGCACACAGAAACACAAGCACGCACATGCCCTCCTGCACACACAAACACACATGCACACACTCATGCATACAGAAGCACACATGCACACACATATGCCCTCATGCACACGGAAACACATGCACACACTCAGGCACACAGAAGCACACATGCACACACATATGCCCTCATGCACACGGAAACACATGCACACACACATGCTCTCGTGCGCATGGAAACACACCTGTGCACACATCAGCATACATGAACACATCACACAGGTATGCACATATTTATGCACACACATAGACACATACAAACATACACACATGCACAAACATGCACACACTAGGTCTAATAATAACACAGGCAATGTCATGGTTCTTGTGTGGTAACTCATAGGATTTCCCTAGTTTAGGCAACTCTTACAGTTGCCAGGAGGCAGTGGTTGCATAAAACTACTTAGCATGAAACTGGCCAGAGCCTGGCTGAGACATGCACTGTGGGTCACTCTGGGACACTCCCCAGCCCTTGAGAGCGTCTGCGTTTGACTCTTGTGATGAGCTGGGACGAGGTCCCATCAGCAGTTGCCTGTCCGCTTCCTCAGTTAATTCTCCAGCAGATATTTCTGGAAGGAATGAATAAAGCCTCCTTTCATAGCCTACATTCCAGGATGAAAAATTGTAGTGATTGGCCTTATCTTTCATGTTTTAACCTTCATTATGTCAAACGTTTCCTTATCATAGAGGTTAAGTAACTTCAATCCGGTGCTGGGGTCATATTCCCCATAAGTAAATACTAAAAGTGCTCCCTGCCACCAGCAAGTGCAGCAGGATTTTCGGCCTCTCCACCTAAGGAACACGTGTGGCTTTTAAGAACAGTAAGAGCATGCTGTTTTCAAGCCTAAATCCATCCTTACATTCAAATGTAAAACTTTGAAAACACTCCTATGAATCTGCTGCGTCTCGAGTCTCACATCCTTGCAGGAAAGCGTTTGTCCGGGGGCACAAGGCAGAGTGAGACACCAGGCAGGTGTGAGGTCAGGAGCCGCTAACGCAGCACCTCTCAGTGCCGTGGAGCCATGGACAGTGTGTCTACAGCCCTAAAAGAATACACTAAAGGAGAGACAGATCCAAGATGGCCGACCACTAGCAGCTCAGGCTTGCAGCTCCCAGTGAAAGCGCAGAGAACATGAGGACGCCACACTTTCAGACGAATCTTTCTTGCGCAAGGACCAGGAGATTCCCAGCGGAGGAGCCCCACGGGTCACCAGCGAGACTCTTGCAGCCGGCTCCGCGGTTTTGCCGGTTCCTTGGCGCGGCGGTTCTTGGTGCAGAGTAAACGGGACTGGTTCCCCTTTTGGCCGACATTGGGAGCTGATTGGAGAAGGGATTCAGGAGGGAAGCCAGACAGGAGACTCCCGGACAGAAAAGCACCAAGAATCTTGATACTGCTGTTTTAGCCAGTGCAGTGGGTTGCTCACATTTCGGCCCTGGGAAGTGACAAGTTGGACATCCACTAAGAGACCTAATTTGAAAGTTGGTAATTACGAAGACGACAGGTGGATATATTTACAACGATGGGAAGAAACCAGCGTAAAAAGGCTGAGAATACTCAAAATCAGAATGCCTCTCCCTCTACAGAGGATCACAGCTCCTCATCAACAAGGGAACAAGGCTTGATGGAGAATGAGTGCATTCCAATAACAGAATCAGGCTTCAGAAGGTGGATAATAAGAAACTTCTGTGAGTTAAAAGAACATGTTCTAGCCCAATGTAAAGAAACTAAGAACTTTGGGAAAAGATTTGATGAAATCCTAACGAGAATAGACAATTTAGAGAGGAATATAAGTGAATTAATGGAACTGAAGAATACTATACTAGAACTCTGAGAAGTATGCACAGGTTTAAACACTCAAATTGATCAAGCAGAAGAAAGGATATCAGAGGTCGAAGATCAACTTAATGAAATAAAATGAGAAGAAAATATTAGAGAAGAAAAGTAAAAAGGAATGAGCAAAGTCTCCAAGAAGTATGGGGCTATGTGAAAAGACCTAATTTACGCTTGATAGGTGTACCTGAATGTCATGAAGTGAATGAATCCAAGCTGGAAAGTATTCTTCAGGATATTATTCAGGAAAACTTCCCTAACCTAGTAAGGTGGGACAATACTCATCTCCAGGTAACACAGAGAACACCACAAAGATATTCCTCAAGTAGAGCAACCCCAAGATACATAATTGTTAGATTCACCAGGGTTGAAATAAAAGAGAAAATTCTAAGGGCAGCTAGAGAGAAAGGTCAGGTTACCCATAAAGGGAAGCCTATCAGACTTACAGCAAATCTCTCAGCAGAAACCCTACAAGCTAGAAGAGAGTGGGAGTTCATATTCAATATCCTCAAAGAAAAGAATTTTCAACCCAGAATCTCATATCCAGCCAAACTAAGCTTTATAAATGAAGGAAAAATAAAATTTTTCACGAACAAGCAAGCACTCAGAGATTTCATCACCACCAGGCCTGCTTTACAAGAGCTTCTGAAAGAAGCACTACCTACAAAAAGGAACAACCAGTATCGGTCATCCCAAAAACTTACCAAAAGATAAAGAGTATCTCCATAATTAAGTATTTATATCAACTAACGGGCAAAATAGCCAGCCAGCATTAAGTGACAATATTAAACTCACAAATATCAATATTAATCCTGAATTTAAATGGATTAAACACCCCATTCAAAGACACAGACAAGCAAACTGAATAAAAAGTCAAAACACATCAGCACTCTGTATCCAGATCCATCTCATAAGCAAGGACAACAAAGACTCAAAACAAAAGGTTGGAGGAAGGCTCACCAATCAAATGGAGAGGAAAGAAAAACAAAACAAACAAACAAACAAAAAAAAAACCAGGAGTCGTAACTTTGTCTCTGACAAAATAGACTACAATAGTAACCAAGACTAAAAGAAACAAAGAAGGACATTGCATAATGATAAAAAGATCAATGCAACAATAGGAGTCAATGATCATAAATATATATGTACCCAATATAGGGGCACCCAGATATATAAGACAAGTTTTCAATGACTTATAAAGAGACCTGGACTCCCACACTCATAGCGGGAGACTTTGACACCACATTGTTAATATTCGACGGATCAATGAGATAGAAAATTAACAGACACATTTATGATTTGAACTCAGACCTGGAACAAGTAAACTCAGTGCATATTTTTTTTTAGTATCACATTACACCTATTTTGAAAGTGACCACATAAATGGAAGCAAATCACTCCTCAGCACTTGCACAGCATTTCACAGATATTAAAGAAATATTGGTTGGCTGTTTGTTTGTCATTTTCTTTCCTTATTCCTTCCTGTCTCCAGTGTTAAGCACGATCATCAGCATAAAAGGGGTTTTTAATACCTATTTCTAGATTGCATTCCAGCCTGGGCAATAGAGCAAGACTTCTGTTCTCTCTCCCCCTTTTCTCTTTCTCTTTCTTTCTTTCTTTAAAAAAAGAGAATACATTAAAAATAACTTGGCCACGTTTATTGTATTTTTCCCTTAGAGATAAGGGGAAGCAGTTTGCCCTGCACTTTTTTTTTTCTTATTCTTTTTTTTAAAAAAATTTTTATTGCATTTTAGGTTTTGGGGTACCCATCTGACAAAGGGCTGATATCCAGAATTTACAAAGAACTCAAGCAGATCTACAAGAAAAAAGCAAACAAGCCCATCCAAAAATGGGCAAAGGAAATGAACAGACACTTTACAAAAGAAGACATACAAGAGGCCAACAAACATATGCACTTTGAAGATAGTGGAATCAGCTGCTGTGTCCTCCCAGGGCCTGGCCCTAGAAGTGTGATTCTGAGAGCCCCCGAGGCCCTCCCACCAGTGAATGCCTTGGGGAAGGAAGGGGAAGCGGAATGTCAAGATAGGACAATACCCCATCAGCTCCGTGTCCCCATGCAGAACCCAGCAGTGCCCCTGGAGCAGTCTTCCATGACCGCAGCAGCATGACCACCGGGGGGACCAGATGCGAGACCCCCTCAGCTCCTGGATTCAAACCCACCTTCACCCAACCACACAGCTGTCCCGGCTTTTCAGCCAGAGAGAAAAGAGTTGAGCTCCACACGCAGCTTCCTTCTTGCACGTTTGCCCAGCCGAGCCGTCTCCTGCGTCTCAGCATGTCTGAAAACGATGGCCAAGTGTCTAAGTACCAGAAGTTTACATTTGAAAAGATGAGAGTGTAATGATAGAATTTCAGCAGTCTCAGTCCCCACCCGTTTCCAAGCACATTTGAGAGACCAGATGCAACTGACCTCCGGGTCGAACAACACACGGCTCCTTGGTTTCGGATGCCATGCCTGCCCCAGCGGGCCTCCCCACGGTCCTGTCTGAGGCCCGATGCTCTCAGATGCTCCTGAGGCCTGTGAATCGGGCCGCGCTGTGTGCCAGCACTGTCAGCTGAATCCGGCTCTCAGTGTTGCCCCTCACTGGGTCTCCCAGCCCGACCCTGACTCTCAGCCTTGTCCCGACAGGCTGTCCATGGGGCTGCTTCGTGCTGCACATTCCAGGCCCCTCTGAGAGGTTTTAATCCAGCGGGTTGGCTGGCCCAGGAATCTGCATTTTACCATTGAGCGTTTCCATTGCCCTCACCTTTGGAGATGACAGCTCATTGTGGAAAACTGTAATCACGTGATGCTGTGTGCACCAGCCCCAGGAGTGAAGCCTGTGGAGAGCCCAGCCATGGCCATCACGTTTGCCCACCAGCCTCTGCAGACCTCTGCCCCACAGCCCAGAATGCTGGGGGTGTTTCTGATCTTCCTGCTGGATGGCCCAACTGAGAGCTGCTCCAGGTGGAGATTCCCCGGACCCCTGGTGCACCCCACGCAGATCCTGCCACCCACCTAGGAGGGGCCAGGTTCGCCTCACCATAGCTGATCTGACGAAGCAAAATTTCTGGTTTCCCACCTAGATAACCCTGGGAGCTGCCCACCGTGTCCCCACCTCCTGGGAGGGAGCCAGAGCTCTGGGACCTTCGGGCGCCCTGCCCTTGCCAGGGGGGTTTTGCTCATTTGGGCAAGTGAGGCCAAATTGTCCTGGGTTCTACATGAGACCCACCTGAAAGCATGTCTGGGCCTCCCAGGAGCATGTTTCTCAGCAGTGAACCTGGGTTTCTGGAACAAGCCCCATAAGAACTGCAGGAAAAGAGCTCCAGGTTGCCGGACCCCTGGCTTCCCTCTGGACCAGCTACTTCACCAATCCTGGGTGACCTCTCCAATCTCCCTTGGGATCAGACAGGATTCCACCGTGGCTGGCCCTAAGTCTGGGCCCAGCTTCCCTTTGGTTCTGGGTAGATGGAAAGCTTAGGGTGTCCCCAGGGAAGATGGCCTTTGGGCCACACAGGCCTGGCCCTCAGCTGACTAGTGCAGAGGCTGGCACAGGTAGCTTTTTGTAAATGCTAGCTCTACGCCCTTTCCATCGTTAGAAATGGCTTGGGGAAGCCCAGGCCACTCCAGTCTGCCTTGAGGGCTGACATCTTGCCTTAGAGAGGCCTTCCTCCAATCACGTAACAAAAGCAACCACACGGATCACACGTAAAGTCCAGCACTGCTGTGTGTGAGCAATCCCCTCCACGTTTTCAATCCAGGTGTCATTTGCTATGTGTTTAGTGACTCAGGGGTTACATAGAATTACTTAGGAAAAATGTTGAGAAGATACGACTCAGTGCAAATCAGCCCCGTGACCAGCCGCCGCCTTCCTATTCTCTCCCTAGATTCTAGATTCAGATTCTGTTTCCTGACTGTCCCCCACTCGGGCTGAAATGTAACGGTGATGTCACCGGAGCTGGGGAGCAATGCAGGAGACACATGCAGTCGTGAGCCTGCGGGGCGTCTCTGTGAGGGGGTGAAATTTTCAGCTGCATGGAAATGATCTGGAATTCATGATTCCTGCCCAGCGATCACCAGGCTATTCACAGCTAGCCACGCTGCAGAACGCGCCTTAACTTGATGCAGTCCCCATGGAATGAGAAATCGTGAGAGCTGCGTTTGCTATGGAAGCAGAATAACCATGTCCGCTTTCAGTCAGGCACAATGTTAGTTCAGCAGCTGATCCATGACTTGGAATAAACCAGTGTACACAGGCTTTTGCCGAAGTGCAGTGGTCAAAGCCAGTTGCCTATAAAGCTTCTGCGGCTTGCTCTCACGCATCAGCCATGTGCTGGGAGGAAGAGTGTCCTCAGGAGCCACGTACATCTAGCAACTCAGAATGTGAACTTTAACTGAGAAGGTCTTTGCGGGGTCATTAGTTAAGATGAGGTCACACTGGATGAGGAGGGGCCTAAGTCCAGTAAAGTGTGTCTTTATATGAAGATGAGAGGAACACACAGGGAAGAAGCCATGTGACAGCAAAGGCAGAAATTGAAGGGACACGCCTGCAAGCCAAGGACCTCAGCAACAATGAGGACAAGGTGAGCAGGCACCTTCCCCGGGCCTCAGGGGGAGCACAGTCTTATAGACAGAATAATTTTGGACTTCTGGACTCCAAAAGGCTGAGAGGAGAAACTTCCATTGTTTTAAGCCACCTGGTGCTTGGTCATCGGTCCTGGCGGCCCAGGAAGCGGACACAGCCAGCCAGAGAGGTTTGTCCTGCTCTGAGCGCTGGTGGACGAGGTCACCGTCCGAGGATCAGTGTGGTCACTGGCCTGCATAGAGCAGGATCCTGTGTGGGATACCGGCTTTTTCCTTCACCACATTCCTCTGTATTTTAGCAGGTGTCATGTGGAAACATACCTGATCATGCTGAATTTTTAAAGATTTATAAATAGTTTACTGTCTTCCCAATGTGGGCCAGTGGAAAAGGCGAGAATCACTTCTGATCACCAAGAAGCAAATGTGTGCTATTTGGGGGCTCATGATGTTTACTGCTGAAGAGGAAAAAACCATGAAGTGCTGGAGGACTCGGGGTGAGAGTCAGGGTGCAAGTAGGTTTCTTACTCGCAGAGAAACATTTGGGGAGATGCAGAGGCAACACCTCTTCCCTGGGAGGAAAAGTCCATGATGACCCAGTGCTTTGGTTGGGGCCCGTGTGTCCACTCAGGGCCACAGGTTGAAAGGAGGGGGCATCTGGCGGATGCAGCACTGGGGCTCTCAGCAGAGCCAGACCCCTGCCTGACCAGGAGACCTTTGCCAGCTTCAACATTCCAAGATCAGTGCCAGGGACCAGGTCTCCCGGCCTCACGCCCCTGAACTCAGTACCAATCCTCACTCTCTGAGGGACATCTAGAAAGCATGTTCCCATAAGGTGGCTTGGTGGCCACACCAGGGGCCTAGTGCGTAATGTCAGGGGTTTCTCTTGGGAAGCCCAGCAAAGCCCAAAATGTGCAAATTCACACTTGTGATAAATGCAGGGTCAGATAAGACTTTTAGCCCACATCTCCAGTGCAATTTTTTAAAAAAGCAAAACAAAATTTTTAAAAACATTGAGATTGAAGCTCTGATTTGGTGCTTCCTTTGCGTTGGACGCAGGAGCCTCGAGCCCAGTCCTGCAGGAGAGGGGACGGTGCCGCTGCAGCTGCCCAGGGCAGGGACTGGCCTGGAAGACCTGGGGGCAGGGACGCAGCTGGAAGTCAGAATCACAGTGCCCTGAGTCCTCTCTGTGTCCCGGGGTGCCGGTTTTCACAGGCTCTGCACTAAGCCCACTGTGCTGTACCTCAGCAGGGCTGCCATTCTCTGGATGCAGGTAGCCTGGGCAAGTACTCACCAGGATGGAGGGCCACCAGGAAGCATGCAGCCTTGTTGAACTAATGGGTGAGAAAAGTGACAGGTGACGGCTAAGTCCTGGGCAGGGTGTTGATCTTCAAAGATGTGCCCATATCCGAGCACAAGGCAGCCCAGACCCTCCCACTCGCCAAAAAGTGGGTGTTTGTGGTACCTGTCCTTCCAGACAGGCCACTGGCTTAGCCATCCACGGACCATGCTGTTTTTGCTGAAACAGGTTTTGCCTTGGCATTTTGCTCTTAAATTGGGCTAACTTTGTATTCTTACCTAATCATGCTGAGCCTTGTATAGAAAGGAAGTTGCAAAGAGACTCGTATCTACACGTGATCAGGGGCCCGTCTCCCACGTGGGATCATGAAGACTCAATGCCCAATTATTCTCTGATGCTTTTAGAAATGCTTTGATGGGTTCAGAGCTAGAAAGTGTTTGTTCTCTTCCCCTGAGGATGGCAGCCTTTCTGATATTTGCCAAAATAGGAAAAAAGAAGGATGGCGTGGCTTATGTCCCCTTGCTGCAATTTCTACTGCCATCAAGGAATTTGTTGCCACTATTGGAAGAATTATGAAGACGCTCAAGAAAATGAGCTGCTAAGAAAAGGCATTTAGGAATAATGAAATGAGAGGCTGCGTTTCTTCTTGCCACAGGACTTATGCAGAGGGACATAATACGCGATGCAATGGCTGGAATGTTCCGGCTAACATTTCCTGCTCAGCCACGGCATGAGGATGGATAGAATGGTCTAGAAAAACAAGCTGAGGATGGACTCGCCTGAATGGACCTCCCTTCGCCCTTGCCTGAACTCTGGGGAAGGACGCTCGGCGTCACTCAGGAACAGCTGGTGCACACCGTGGAGCAGGAGCTGCGTCGGCAGAACTGTCAGGAAACTCCGTGTCACCTGTTTGTTCTTTTCTCTGTAAGCCTGTAATCAATGAGCTTTGCAGGACCACCTTCTGTTCGTCTGGGGGGAAACAGGTGAAAACAGTGAGCCCAAAGAACTTCTTGAACCTGAGAGGCGAAGTTGCAGTGAGCCGAGATCCTCACTGCACTCTAGCCCGGGTGACAGAGGGAGACTCCGTCTAAAAAACAAACGAAAAATGAGCCCAGATTAGCTCACTAAGTGTGTGCTTTCCATAAAAGTGACCCTTGGGAATCCACATGGGAAGTGGAATCAGGGATAGGCTGGGGAGACAGGATCGTATTTCAGCAAGCCAGGTCCTGGTTGACTTTGCTTTTTTATCTCTCAGCATTTGCTAATTTTGTCAAAAGCCTCTCTTCCTTGGATAGGATTAGCCCCGGTGGCAATGACTGACCAGAGACAGCTGCCCTGGTTCATGGCCCGGGACCCTGAGCAGATCCGCCCAGCACCCTGCAGAGGTCGGGGCACCAGCCCCTACGGTAATGCACTTTTCACTGCCCTCAACACTCGATTAATCAGATCAGCTCAGTCCATTAGGGCTTTTCTTAAAATATGTGAATTGATCCTACGTGTTGTGAGCCAACACGCAAACGTTCAGCTCCTTATTTACTTAGCCCTGATTTCAATAACGACGTGTTTCTTTTTGCTGACATCTTCTGACAATTCAGCTTTGTTGTTGGTGGTGGTTTTTTTTGTCCAAGAAATGTCTCTAGAGGTAAACAGATCTGAATTCATTTCACATTTTCAGCATGGATTCTTTTTATTTCTCTTAAAAAACAAAGCAAAACAATGAACTGTGCATTATAAATAAGGGGAAATGAAATCCATTTTTTCCATGATGATAATGCTTAAACCTATTTCCCTAGATGAAACTCTTAGTGGTACACAAGCCCCGTTATAAATACATTTCTCATATTTTATGCATCGGGTTCTAAAGTTATAATATTTACCATGCACAAACACAAATTCCATCATTACGTTCATGAGTAAGCTCAGTTATCCAAGAAATGGCACAAACGCAAAGAGGCAAAGAAAACAAAGACGAGAATGAGGAGCCGCAGGAGGTGCCACCCTGTGCCACCGTCATCAAATGAAGAGACACCAGGGCACCTGCTAGGGCAGGGCTGCCTCCGCGGGGGTGGGTGGAAGCAGGTCGCACCCTTCTGCCTACTCCGGCAGGCCTCATACTGGGACCTTCCCTCCTTCTCTCTGCTGCTCTTCAGCAAGACTGAAATGACCACAAGAGGCTTTTACCAAGACACCTGCCTGACCTCTCATTCCTCTGATCTCCTGCTCTGATCTCCACTCTGATTCCACCTCTGATCTCCTGCTGCGGTCTCCATTGGGCAGAGCCAGGCTGGGGCAAGAGGACGAAGCAGGCTGGTCCCTGGCACAGAGCCAGGAAGGATAAGGAGCAGGAGATTCAAAAGGGCAAAGGTAGCAGCGTGTCCTCCAGAATCCTGTTCATCTTTTCAGCCTAAGCCATCCTCTGAGAGCCTGAAAAAGCATCTTAACCAGGCTCCTGTGGTCTCGCAGGTGCCTGGAGCAGCCTGGGCCTCACAGTCAGCATCTGCTGTGTGGGCTGAGCACAGAGGCCCAGGGTGGTCCTACATGGCTTCTCTGAACTTTCCTTTCTACCCAGAGATCCCAGGAAGAATCCCAGCCCCACAGCCCACTAGAGATTGCCAATGCCTTCAAAAAAACGAAGGTTCCCCTGTACCCCCGACAAACCAGGGAACCTTCGGTGCCAGCACTTTGCCAAAACTGCTCTGCCATGGCCCCCCCCAAGGAAGGCTGAATGGCAATGGACTCTACCAGCACCTGGCCACAGCTAGAAAGGAAGTGGGGTTTGAGGAGAAGCCAGAGAGGTGGCAAAGCCTGTTTGGAAGGTCCCTGTTCTCTGAGTATCTGTGACACCCCCCACCTGCCTTGATCCTGTCTTCCCAACTCCATAGGTGCTTGGGGTAAACTTAGAGGGCTTTTCTCTCTGGTTTCTGACCAAGGACAAGGCATCTTTGAAAACGGGTTTGGAGTTCTGAAGTCCTGTTTTGAAATCCAGGAAAATCCCCTCTTCATCTCAGCAGCCCCTGCCATGTGAGTGGTCGTTCTGTCAGTTCAGCACAGCTTCGTGGCGCACATTTAATAATTGCTGTGCACAGGGCCTCTCAACATCAATCACCTGAGGAAGAAAACAGCCACCGGGGGATTAGCATGGCTCAGGGAACAGATCTGTAATTAGACTTAACACTCCCCGACAGCTTTGAAACCCAGTACATCCCACGGGACTCACCACGAGGGACTGTGTGGAGTCCACGGTGAGTCAGCCCACCATGACTGCAGCCGACGTGCCACGGGGAAGAGCAGGAAGGTGTGCAGGGGGCTCTAAGGGCACAGTTTCCTCCACACACGTCTGGATCGTGGCTCCGCTCAGGATGCTGTGTTAGCCCGTGAGGTTGCAGTGCTGAAGGCACAGACTGTCCTAGAAGGCCCAACTCATGGGGGAGGCAGAGAGATAGGCCAGTCGTCACTACACAAGCCTGCCAGTGTGCAGGTCAGCGGGGCAGGCGGAGGCCACAAGCCATATTCCAAGAGCTTAGAAGGTAAGAGTCAGGCCAACTGATAATATAATACGTTCATCTTCCGACCCGGCAGATCCGCCCCACAGGACAGCACTGGAAACCACGTGTGGATCTATTATTTGGACAGTCTGAAAGTTGGCAAAGTATCAAAGACGGTAAAATTAATCATCATCGCATGTGTCTGAATTCTGTGCTGACTGCCTGCTGAAATCTGAGTAATAAAATGAAGACACAAATTCCGTAAAACAAAATCCAAAGCATTTTGTTTGCTTTCACTTCAGCAAAATGTCTAATTATGATGTAATTAAGGAGAATTTTAAAGCTTGCATTTTTCTTTATATTTGACAGTAATGTTATATAAAATTAAAAATAAAATTCACTGGCATTCAAATAAAACGTGAAAATGTATCAAAAACTAAAGAAATGTAAAATTGCAAAAGTATAATTATTCTATACATTGCAACACCATTTTATCTAAAACAGCCAAATACGTCTTACAACTGGAACACAAAATAGAAATTACAGTTAAGAAATATGAAACTTTACAAATAAATTATTAAAATAAGTCTGAGTTTTTACAGTCATGATTTTGAATTTTTAGGTCAATTATATGAAGTAACTTTATAAACAATAAAACATATTGCAGGTTCTTTACTGCAATCCATCCAGCTGACCATCACGCTTCATTCAGATTGCTTCCCCAGCTGTACAGACTGAACTTTCAGGAAGATGTGGTGTTGAAGAGCATCACTCAGTCACACGGTCTCCAACAGTCACAAGTTCTGTGCAAATCCCCGGGCATGTGCGGGAGGAGGACTGCGTCAGCGGGGGAGCGTGCTGTGCCTGGCAAGGGGCCCCTGCAAGCCTGTACTCCCGAGAAAGCCTTGGCAAGCTCCCCACAGGACCTGGCCTCTTCCCTGAGTTCTCCTGCGGCTGGGATCCCCTGTGCCCGGAGGAGCCAGGAGCAGGGGTGTCCTGGGTGCAGGGGCTCTGGGCTCCTTTGCTGTGTCCTGCAGACAGTCCCACTGTGAAAAGAACCCAGAGCAGGTGACAGGGCTTAGAATACAGGAGAAAGAACCCACCGGTCTGAAGGGACAAACCAAAGAGGGGGGCTGGAAGAGGGCGGGGAGCAGGGGGACAGCACCGCGGGGTGCTGTGAGAGAGAACCAGGCGAGAGAGGGGCCCTGCCAGCCAGAGTCCGCAGAGCTGCAGCCCAGTAGGGGGCATGGGGCATTGGGAAATGAGGCCAGCCAGGGTTGCAGGGCCACCTGCTCCTGGGAACTCAAGAAGCTGTCCCCAAGAAGATGGGGGGCCCTCATTGCGGGAAAGAGTAGGGTGTTAAAGACACCGGGGGGCTGGTGCAGGAGCTGCTGGGCAGCTTCTGTTAGGGCAGATGTCATAGTACATCCTTGGGTCTCCATGAGGTTCTGTCTGCTTCCTCCCTCCTCCATCCCCTTCATGTCCCTTGTCCTCATTTCACCCCTCTCACCCTTCATGTCCTCTTCTTGTCCTTCTAAATTATCAGAAGCAGGAGGCGGGGATTCTCTGCTGCTCACATTCCCTTCAGCAGACCCTTCCTGACTCTGCCTCTCCCAGAGTAGGGTTCCCCAGCTGGGGCACATGGCCTGTGCCTCCGAGGGCAGCCTCACTCCTGAGCAAGCTTAGCCTCTTCTTGGCGGCTCAGACCAAGCCAGTGTCTCCACTTTGGGGCCTTCAGTCCCCACAGCAAACCCCAAGTTCTGAGGCCCAAGGCCCCCCCCATAGACCCTCCAACTACACTCAGGGGGCAGTCATCGAGGGCTCAGCCCTCTGCCCACCGCCAACACAGGGAACAGATGTCTATTCCCCTTTCAACCCAGAACACTGTCAGGGCCACGTGGGGGTCTGCCAAGGTCTTCAGTGCTGGAAAATCACAACTGAGAGACAGAGGGAGGCAGTGCTGGCGTGCTGAGGGGAGCAGCCAGTGGTGGTCGGGCATGGTGCAGGTGGCTGGAAAAGGCACTCGAACTTCCTCCTGACCCTGTGACACCCAGGGACCCTGCCCTCTCCCCAGGAGGAGAGCTTCTGTGAGGCAGAGTGGGGCGCACTTCACCATTCATGGGGAGCGTCTGCAGACTGGCACGTGATGGCTTCAGTTTTAAAATCATTCCATTTCCATTTTACTTTTAGTTGGATAATCCCAGTTTTTGCCTTTCCAAGAATTTAGTTGAAGTGGATGGATTCCACTCCCGGCCAGTCTAGATGACCTCCACGCAGGTGGAGCAACCTGGGTGCTGTCGGGCTCCTTAGTCAGCATCCCCTCTATGCAGCCAGGGCCTCTCCACTGTGAAGGGGACCCAGCTCCGTCCTGCCAAGGGGCACTCTGGGAAGCGCTGAGAGGGAATGGTGTCCACCATCCCCAAGGCTAGACATGTCCAAACCCCTCCCCACAGGCTTGGCCATGCAGCACCTCAAACCCCAGTACATGTGGGTCATGACCTTCAACACCCAGGCAGGGTTTAGAGCCCTGGACACTGGGACCCTGGCAGCCCTTGATCCACTCCTGGCCTCCAGAGCCACTGTGGGGCAGGTGGCCAGCAGCCGGGGCCACCGCTGACCGTGGTGCCCATGCGCCAGGCAGGGTGAGTAACTCAGCCCACAAAGCCGGCCCACAGGTGGGGAGAGAGCTGCAGTGAAAACTACCAAGGGCCTGGGGCTAAGGGCAGCACGGAATGCGTGGCTACCCAGCCTCAGATCCTCTGGGAACTTTCCATGCTCCCTGTGCACGCTGACAGGGAGAAACCTGGGCACAGCAGGCTGGCACATCAGTGGGAAGGGCGCTCTGCCGGTTTCACTGCCCCATGCAAGAATGTAAGACACCATATCAGATTCCAGGAGATGAGCCCAAACCCATGAACTTCCAAGGGGGACGCCAGGGCTGGAGACTAGAGGCAGCTGAGTGAGAGGCCGTGAGCAGCCCTCCCGCCCCCGCTCTGTGAACCAGGGCAGAGCTGTGGCCAGAGAGCAAGTGCCCAACACAGGCACCTCCAGCTTGAGCAGGCCTCCAAAGTGGACATGAGCATGGCTGGGAAAGGTGGAGTCCATGCCCTCATGCCCTCCCCTTGCCCCCCAAACCAGCTCTTCCCAGCCAAGATGGCCCCAGTGTGTTCCCCAAAGTACCCAGGAAAAAGGCCACAGAATCATGGAACACACCTCCTCCTCCCAGGACTCGTACCCCAACCCTCATCAGCAGCCCATGCATCTTTGTTTTAATGCAGAAAATGGGGCTGGCCCAGCTCCCAAGCAAGGTGTGGACACAGCAGGTCTGATCGTGCTCTCCAGGACACCCGAGGAGCCTCCCTCCCTTGTGATCTCAACAGGCAGAGCCCAGCACGGCAGAGACGCATTTGCCTCTGCATGAAACCTCTGCAGAGCCCAGGGCCAGGATCACTGGTGCACAGAGAGGGGCCAAGCACCTGGAAGGCAAAGCAGGATCCGCGGCATCTGCTTCTCACACGGCGTGGAAAGCAGCGCAAGACCACGGCTGAGAAGGACCAGCAAACAGGTGGGTCCCATACCACAGCCCCAAAGTGCAGCTCTGCTGGGGACTGCCCAGAGGAGGGAGGCCCAAGATGGCCCACTCAGGGGGTGGTTCAAGGCTGAGGCAAGGGAGATGGGGACAGATGGGACCCTGCAGGGCAAGCATCCCTCACTCTGGGGACCAAGCACAAGGTACCCTCAAAGTCCTCGACATGGATGCCAGTGGGCTTCTTCTGAGCATGGCAGGAGCCTTGTCCTGGAGGAACGGGCAGCCCCTCTCTGTGCCCTGAGTGCCCATCAGCCTCCTTGTTTCCAGGGCAGTGTCTGTGTTTGCACTGTCAAAGCTGGGGCAGCTTCTGACCTGCATCTTTGCAGGGCCCAGTGTCCCCACTCTTGGCCAGTTCAGGAGAGAGCTTCTCCCCAGACTGAGTGATCTGCTGTTTCCCTGGGACCTGCAGAGTTGGGTTGGGAAGTGGGGCCCAGGCGAGTCTTGCCTGGTGGGGAGGCAGTGAGAACTGAATCCACACTGCTCTCAGAAGCCAGGGAGCTCAGACTCCAGAACCAAAGCTCCCGGCCCCAGACTCTGGTACTGTCACCCTGTGGGATTTGGGTACGTTGCTCAGCATCATCTGTCTCAGTCTGTTCTTGCTGCTGTAACAAAATACCTTAGACTGGGGGGATGTATACGGAATAGATTTATTTCCACCAGTGCTGGTGGCTGGCAGCTGCGGTGCCTGGAGAGGGCTGCTCTCTGCTTCCAGTATGTGTCTTCCAGAGGGGACAAACACTGTCCTCCCGAAGGGCAGAGGAGCAAGAGGAGCAGCCAGTTCTCTCCAGCCCTTTTGTAATCAGCAGTCCCAACCCTGAGGGTGCAGTCCTCATGGCCTAATACCTCCCCAAATCCCCTCTTAATACTGTTGCATCGGGGATTCAGGCTTGGCAAGAACTTTGGAGAGACACAGACATTCAAACCACGGCACCATCCTCCCAGGCAAGGACAGAGCCTTGACTTCAGACTCCAGGTCCCTCCAAATCAGGGGGAGATCTCTGTCACCCCCAGCTCTGCGGCTTCCCAACTCTGCCTGCTGCCTGCCTCGTCACCTAGTCCCTGCCCAGAGCCTGTCTCATGCCTGGAGGGCCCCACTTGTCCCCAAAATCTCCTAGCCTCAGCCTCAGCAGCCCCTCCTCACCGTGGTCCTGAAAATGTAAACGGACCTGGCCCAGCCTTGCTGATCACCCTCCGCAGGCCGCATGGCACCAACACCCACCCCTTGCCACCTGTGAGGTCCTCGGGCTGTGCCTTGGGACCCCTGGGAGACCCTTTCGCGTGGGTCTGCCCTGCCAGCCCTCAGCCGGCCAGGGCACCTCACATGAAGCCCATGCCTGTACTCTGCCCAGTCCCCTCTAACTCAAGCTTTAGATCCTTGCACCCAGGACAGGCAGAGTGGACACAGTGAGTGGCACTGCATGCATCCGCATGCCAAGGAGAGGCCCCAGAAACCAGCCCGGCCCCAGCTTGACTCCCAGGCCCAGAACTGTGGGCAGAGGGTCTGCTGTGTATGTCCCTAGCCTGTGGCATTTTGTTCTGACAGCCTGGGCTGCCTAAGATAAATGGGAGTTTTATGTTATCTTTTTATGTAGAAAGATAATTCAAATTTTCTGGTTATCTTTTATAATTTTTTAATACTATTATTATTTAGAAAAGGGTCTTTCTTTTTTTCAGATGGAAATTCTTAAGGTTGCTGTCAAGTTTGAAAAAGCTCTGGGATCTTTGTTTCCTAAGATTTGGGGACATTTTAAGCTTGCTTTTTCTCATTGTGAATATAAAATCCACCTTGACTGAGTGAGACATGCTAGCCATTCTGTGGCCAGTATCAAGACCTCTGTTGTCACGGCCTCATGAGCGTTAGCTTAGCTTTGTCAGCCTCCATATTTCCCATCAAATTAGGAAGAAATAGACCCATTGCAGACGTGAATGCCAAGGCTACGCAGGGCTGAGGGTGAAGGAAGCAGAACAGAGGGTCCTTCCAGGCAGGAAATCCGTGTAGCAGGCTAAGCAATGGCCCTCAATGATCCTAGATTCTGATCCCGGGAAACTATGTTACCTTATGTGGCAGATGATATGATTAAAATAAGGGTCTTGAGGTGAAGAGATGATCCTGGATTACCCAAGAGGGTCCTAAGTCTTATGTATGTATCCTTGCAAGAGGACGACAGGGAAACCTTTGACAGAGACAGAAGAGGATGGCCCATGTGACCACAGAGGCATAGATTGGAGTGGTGTGACCACAAGCCAAGGAATGCCAGCAGCCACCAGGAGCTGGAAGAGGAAGGGGACGGATTCTCACCTGGAGCCTTTAGAATGAGCATGGCCCTCCTGACACCTTAATTTCAGCCCATTGGTACTGCTTGTGTAATTCTGTCCCCCAGAACAGTAAGAAAATCAATGTGTGTTGACTTACACCACCAGGTCTGTGGTCATTGGTTACAGCAGCCACTGGAAACTCAGACAGACAGTGCAGTGGACTGGCGGGCAGCTCATACACAGGGCCAGGTGGGAGACGGGGATGGACATGAGCTGCCAGCCAGTGGCCCTAGAGGGCAGGCATGGCTCTAGGCTGAGGGACCAGAGCTCATGAAGAGGTTGTAACACACAGCAGGCAGGGCAGTGTGCTCTGAGTACTGCCATCTGAGCTCTGCCAAGGTCGGGCCCTGCCGTCCCAGGAGCCTGTGATATTGGAAGGACACGCTAAAGCAACTGGGGCACATGGTTCAGCCCATGGAATCCACACAAATGTGTCCCCAACTTGCAGAATCCCCAGCCGGCCCAGAATCCCTGACCGGAGGGTGAGCCAGAGAGTAAAAGGAGGACACTTGTCACTTGTGGTCATGAAATACAGTGCCTGATCACCATGTGGCTCTGTTGCCAGGACCTTTGCAGGGTCTTCAGAGGGCCCCAAATTTCAGCCTCAGGTCAGTAAGAACACAGCATCAGGTCAATTAGAACGCAGCAGTCTGCACCTGAGGTGAGCCCAGCGCCTGATACTGCCTTGAGTGAATTGAATGAATGAATAAAAGAAGGAAAAGGCATGGACTGATGAATGAATTTTGTGTGGGAGAAAGTGAGTCCACTTTATAACACTGTGCACTGCACCAGCTCCACCTTCCTCCAGCCCAGGCATGAATCCTCAAGCCAAGGGCCACGAAAGGGCAGCCCCCATGCTGAGATCCCCCGACCCGGCTGTCATTCTTTGCCAGTCACACCCGGGAGAGGAACCAGACCCTGCATACCAGCTCACTGCCCCTCAGCCTGCATAAAACACCAAGCTCATACATGCACTGCACGTGAACCCGCCCTGGGTACGTTTGACCGAGAATTGACAAGACTTCCCAAACACAAGATGATTTTACTTTACCTAAAGTTGCATATCCTCTTCAAAAAAACGATTCTCTTAGACTCGCTTTGATTGTGCCGTTAATTTAGAAGGGTCAAGAACCGCAGGCTCTTCTCCCTGATTTTGTATTCCTCCCTCCAACGCAGGGGTTGTAGAGGGACCCAGCATTATGGTTTAATGAGGTGAGTCCATTTCCTCTTATCTTTTCTTGAGTCTCATTTATTAAGTCTGGAATAAGTATTTAATGAGGACCCACCAGGGATGGCTACACAGGGAGCCAATGGCCTCTGGCATCCTCCGCCCGCTGGCAGGAGCATTCTCCTGGAAACCAGACATGGGGCTGGGCCTGGGGTCAGCAGGTCCTCCAGTGGGGGAGGCTTGGGCACAAGGAAGAACAGGCTTTCCCCAAAAGAAAAACTCAGCAGAGTGCCTAGAACCTTCTGTTAGAACCCAACCATCAAGACCAACTTCAGGGGTTCCTGACAAACTCAGACTGGGATCGTGAATGACACACAGTGTGTCTGACTTCTGTGAGCAGAATTTATTCCAAGCCTGATGGAAAACCACACAGGGAGTGACTGATTCCTTCCATCGCCTTCCAAGACAAGGGGCAAAATGCAGATGACAGGGGGAATGGGATGAGGCAGTGCCAGAGTGCTTCCATTTCCAATAATATATAGGAGTATATAGGTTCACACGTGCACATGTGTGCATATACATGTGTACATATATGCATACGTTCATGTGTGCACACACATGCTTAGCACCCTGCGCTATTTTGTGGAGTTTCTGCTCTCCGTTACCGTTTCTCACAAGGGCTACAGCACTGATTCTTGAGAGCTGCAGCCCAGGAAGTGAACACGCACCATTTAGGTTTTTAATTAACTCTTGTAGGATATACCCAGAGCTGGGTGCTGGGATAAGGTGGGATGTGTGTTGAAATAAATATGTTCATGCCACAGGAGCCCCAGAGAAGCAGGACCCTGCCCAGCCATCCTCACAGGAACTCAGGGTACTCCCCACTGGCTCATGCTTCCCCACTGGGGACGGGCACAGTGTCCAAGATTCCTGGGCTCCATGGTGTCTGTGATCACCCCACTGGGCCCCAGCTCCACCCGGCCTCTTATGAAGACTCACTCTCCCATTTGAACCATCTCCAGGGGCTCAGGGCCATGGCCTAACATGCACATGACCTTGAACCCGGTCAGCCCATTTCAGGGTCTCCGGGTACTGTGGGTGCAGAGCCGAGGCGGAAGGAGGGGAGCGCACTGACTTGTGTCCCCAGGGTCTAACTGGACTGGTGCTGCAGTCTTGCGTGTTGTCCAGATGTACTCAGTGAGGGCTTCTCCCACCACCTGAAACAGATCATACACTCACCCTGGTTCCTGTGTCTCCCGAGGGTCCCCAGTAGGTGGCATCCACTGTCAGGTCTGAATGGGGGACCAGAGCGAGAGGCTGCAGGGAAGGAAGCTCAGCGGCTGCTGGTCCTCATTCGTCTGCAGTGCTTGTCAGGAGAAGAGGAGAGTAGCTTCCAGACCCTGATATATGACACCAAGGCCAAGGTCAAGCTGCCATAAAGAAGGTGTTAATGGCGTTGGAGACAAGCCGGCCCTACATTCCTGGGCGACGCAACTGTAAATCAGTCTGCTGGGCCTGGGTGTCTTCCAGGAGGGAGCACACCCCTCCCAGGTGCATCCTCTGCAGCTGTGTCCTCTGTACACCTACATGGAATCCTAGCTGGGCTGGGAGCTTCTCTAGACAGTCTCTGGAGTCAGTGAGAAGGGCCTTACCCATCTGCCATCAATAAGACGAGACCCATGAACCCCTAGAGGACGCATCAGCTTTATGAATCCAATTCATCCTCACAAACCAAATAGGCCAGCAGGGCCCGCAGAAAGAGAGGGGACTGAGGCAGACCAGGCTCCAGCAAGGCCCACTAGGGTGAGCTCGCCATGGGGGCAGAAAAGGGTGGAGTCCAGGCACAAGCAAACCTGCCTGCATTCTGCAGGACGAGCCTGACCCAAAAGCTCCCCTTGCCTTCAGGGGAGGAAGCACTTCTTATTCTCACTTCTGCCCCAAGGATGCTGCTTTACTCAACACCTACCCTGGAGGATTCTGCAGGCATCACCCTGTCAGCATTCTGATGGACGCATATTTACATGAGCACGTTTCTCCTAGGCACGCCAGGCAGCATCCCGAATCCCAAACCCCTATCAACGGTGTATCCCGAGTCCTGAACCCCTAACAACTGTGCATCCTCAAATCCCATCCCCCCTCAATTATGCACCTCAAACTCCCATCCTAACAACTATGCATCCTGAAATCTGTCCCCCATCAATTATGCACCCCAAATTCCCATCCTAACTGTGCATCCTGAAATCTGTCCCCCCTCAATTATGCACCTCAAATTCCCACCCTAACAACTATGCATCCTGAAATCCCATCCCCCCTCAATTATGTACCCCAAATTCCCATCCCAACTGTGCATACTGAAATCTGTCCCCAATCAATTATGCACCCCAAATTCCCATCTTAACTGTGCATCCTGAAATCTTGTCCACCTCAATTGTGCACCCCAAATTCCCATCCTAACTGTGCATCCTGAAATCCCATCACCCCTCAATTGTGCACCCCAAATTCCCATCCTAACTACTGTGCTTCCTGAAATCCCATCCCCCGTCAATTGTGCACCCCAAATTTCCATCTCCTAACAATTGTGCATCCTGAACCCCAAAGCCTGGTGGGTAGCCCCTCCCCATCACTCACATGGATGACCCGGGGAAGCTGCAACACCATTCCAGAACCCGTGCTCCTGTCCTCTGTCTGAGGCTTGCTCCCAGGTCCTGGCCCAGCAGGAGTGCTACACTACCCAGTGCCCTAGACTCTGCGTCCCAGCTCACTGCCCCTCAGCCTCACCAGCCACTTCTCACAGAGTCCCGCGTGATCTCCCTCCTACGTCTCCCACATCAAGTGCACACTGCTCTCTCCAGTCCTATGGATGCCTCCCTGCTCCGGTGATCTGTCACCTGCCCTCTGGGTTGCAGGAAGGGAACCTGATGATCCTGCCAAGGCCGAGCTGGAACCGTAGCACGGGCAGCTGTGCCTCTGTGTACAGCCTCCTGCAGAGTGGTTAGGGAAGGTGGTAACTTCTCGTTGGAAGACATCTGTTTATTCTCTGCCAGTGACTGTGACGTAGGAGATGGGACCCAGGTCTGGTGACCTGGGGTAGCAAGGGACGTAGGTTTGCACTTCCTGCTCAGCCAGCCTCGAAAGCCCAGCCGGGATGGCCAGTAAGGATCCCGCTTCTCTTGGCTGGGCTTCACCGGCTGTGGTCTGCTGTTAGAGTCATCTGTGCGGAGGCCCTGCTCCGTGCTGCTCAGCCCCTTGGAAACACACATTCCACATTATCACGTGCCATTCCAGTCAGTTGACAGAAGAGGCCTGAGGTGAATCCCACCTGAATGGAGCCTTACTATCGTCATCTGTAAAATGGGAATAAGGGCTGTGCCCCCAGCAGGTTGCTATTGAGACTTAGGAGCTTGAAGCCACGCGGGCACACAGGACATGCTCTACGTGTGCTTCACATGTGCTGCCCACAGCAGCCTGCTCAGAGGCGCAGCTACCCCCCGGCAGGGACAGCCTGGGATGCCCGGCCCTCAGGAGATGCCTCCAGCAGTGTTTCTTGACAAGGTCAGTGCAGTCACAGAGTGACACCCCTAAGATATCCACATCCTGATCCAAGGAAGCTGCAATGACATTACCTTACCCGGCAAAGGGAATCCCAGTTGCAGAGGGAGGAAGGTTGTCATTAGCTGACCTTGAGCTGAGAAGATCATGAGTGTAATCGCAGGACCCCAAAAGGGGGAAGAGGGAGGCAGAAAAGGAAAGCTGAAGGTGCGGCATGAGGAGGACTCTGCCCGCCTTTGCCAGCTCTGATGATGGAGGAGGGCATGGACCAAGGAGAACAGGCAGCCCTGGGGCTGGAAGAGACGAGGAAACCGCTTCTCCAGAGCATCCCGGGGAAACCCAGCTGACACCTCCATGGGAGTCCAGTGAGGTCCGTTTTGGACTCTGAGCTCCAGACCTGAGAGCTGAAGGATCTGTGTGACCCGAAGCCACCACGCCTGTAGTGTAGGGTGAGTGACAGCAGGGCAGGAGCTGGCGGGCCTTGCTCTCCTCGCCTCTCCTGTCAGGTGGAGGTCTCTGCGTTACCAGCTCTTCTTTCTGCATTTGTGCCTTCAGTCCAGACCTTAATCCAGCTTTTTCCAAGCTCGAAGGGGTGTATAACTTTATCAAGACAGCTAGCCCCTTTCTAAATTACGGCTGCTTTGTATAAATTATAGCTGCATTTTATGTCCAGAAATCTTTCCAAAGACCTTATTTCTAGGCAGAGTGATGTCTGTTTTCCAGGCTTTAAGACATCTATTGGCAGGATCACTGACTGTTGATTTGCTTTCTTATTCTTTTTTTCCGTTCTTTCTTTTTTCTCTCCCTCCCTCCCTCCCTTTCTCCCTCTCTCCCTTCCTTCTTTCCTCTTTCCTTGTCTGCAGGAAGTCCAGGACAACACTGTTCCTGGTTACTGCCTTGGCACAGCACAGTGTCCCTGGATGCTAACAATATTGACTTGTGAGACAACTCCGCGCAGGACCCTGGCCAGAGAAGACCTGTGGCCATGGCAGACTGTGCACTGAACGGAGAGGCAGCAGGGAAGGTGCAGGCAGAGAACCAGGGACAGGACACGCGTAGAGGCAGCAGGGAAGGTGCAGGCAGAGAACCAGGGACAGGACAGGTGCAGAGGCAGCAGGGAAGGTGCAGGCAGGGAACCAGGGACAGGACACGTGCAGAGGCAGCAGGGAAGGTGCAGGCAGAGAACCAGGGACAGGATGTGTGCAGGTGCCTGGTTCTCACTCTTGCCTTATTTGAGGTAAATGGGGCTTGTGTGGTGTTAAAATGCACCCCCCACCCCATCTCCCTTTGCTGCAAGAATAGTACCATGAACCTTTCACCAGGTGAAACTGAGGCAGAGTGATGACAATGTCAGGCATTTGAGACATTTTCATGCATTTTTTATTGCATTTTAGGTTTTGGGGTACATGTGCAGAACATGCACGATAGTTGTATAGGTACACACATGGCAGTGTGTTTTGCTGCCTTCTTCCCCTTCTCCCACATTTGGCATTTCTCCCCCCGCTGTCCCCCCCCATTCCCCCCAGTTGACCCCAGTGTGTAGTACTCCCTTCCCTGTGTCCATGTGTTCTCATTTTTCATCACCCGCCTATGAGCGAGAATATGCGGTATTTCATTTTCTGTTCTTGTGTCAGTTGAGTCCTTGTGATTTGAACACAGATAATCATGCCATCTGCAAATGGGAACAATTTTATTTCTTCCTTTCCGATCTGCAGGCCTTTATTATTATTTTTTTTCCTGACCATTGAGCTGGCTGAAACACCCCACCTGAGACTGAACAGGAGTTGTCAGAGGGGACATTTGCTTCGTGTCTGATCTGAGGGAGATGCAGTCAGTCTTCCATCGTTAAGTACGATTTAAGTGTGGATTCCTAATAGATGTTCTTTATCAAGTTGAGAAAGTTCTCCTTTCCTCCCACCCTTCTGAAACCTGTTGGTATTAATGGGTGTGTGTTTTGTCAAATGCTTTCTCTACAACAGTTCATACGATCCTGTGATTTTTCTTCTTCAGCCTGCTGATACGGCAAAGTGTGTTGATTGATTTCCAGTATCGAAACAGCCCTGCATACCTGGAATAAACCCCACCTGCTCATAGTGTATAATTTTTTTTATTTATTACTGAATTTCATTTGCTGATATTTTGTTAAGAATTTTTCCATTTATATTCATGAGATTGTGTTCTGCAGTTTTACTGCTTTATATTGAATAACACTATAATTATTCTGGAAATTGAATTCATAATTTTAAAATTTCACACAAAAAAGTTGTGAGGCCTAAATGGTTTCCCTGCAGAATTCTGTGACATCATCCCATGGTTTTAGCATCAGGATGATTCTGCTTCGTAAATCAGTTGGAAAGTTCTTCCTCTAGTTTCTGGAGTCAGACTTTGGGTTAACTGTGCTGTAACCACATACTGGAGTTCTGCAGTGAAACCAGCTAGGCCTAGTTATTTTTTTGTGTGCAATTTTTAAATTATGAATTCAATTTCCAGAATAGTTATAGGGTTATTCAAATTATCCATTTCATATTGCATAGTTGGGGAAGCTTGTACTTTACAGATAACTCCTTCATTTGCTAGAAGTTGTCAGATTTAAGACTGTAGAGAGGGTGGCTTGTGATATTCTATGATTTTCGTTTTGTATCTGCAGGATCACAGTGCATTTCCTATTTCCTTCCTGTTACTGCTCATTTGTGTCTTCTCTCTTTTCATTGCCTTAGTCTGGTTGGCGGTCTGTCCATTGTATTGATCTTTATAGAGAATCAAGTTTTTGTTCACTGACGTTCCGTATGGTATGTGTTTTCAGTTTCATTGACTTCTTCTGTTCATTACTATTTTTTTCCCTTCTGTCTGCTTGCTGTGGGTTTATTTTCCTCCTTTTCCTAGTTTTCTGAGAGGGGAGCTTAGATGATTGATTTGGGAGATTACCCTCTTTCTTTTCTTTTTTTTTTTAATTGTACTTTAGGTTCTGGGGAACATGAGCAGATCATGCAAGATTGTCGCATAGGTACATACATGGCAAGGTAGTTTGCTGCCTCCATTCCCCCATCACCTATATCTGGCATTTCTTCCCATGTTATCCCTGCCCAACCTCCCCACGGCCACGCTGTCACTCCCCCAGCCCCCACCCAACAGACCCCAATGTGGAGGTGAGCATCCACCACTAGGATTACCTTCTTTCTAACGTGAGCATTTTGTGCTATGTGTTTCCCTCCCGGCACGGCTTTACCTGCTACCTAAACATTTCAATATGCTGGTTATGTAAAAGTATGTAGCTTAGCTTCTAAGTGTCTGGAGAGATCCCTGTTTTCTTTCTGTTATTGGCATGTAGTTGATTCCATTGTGGTTAAAAAAAAAAAAAAAAAAGACAATGTGCATGGCTTCAGTTCTTTCCAGTTTTCTCAGGACAGTGTGGACCAGCATACAGCCTATCTTGCTCTTGGTTCCCTGGACACTCGTAAAGATTGTTGAGCTGCTGTTTTTGGGTGAAATGGTACATACACATTGATTAGATCCCACTGGTTGATGACATTGTTGAGTTCTGTATCCTTACTGATTTTCTATCGCTTGTGGGAAGCATGGCATGACAGTCTCCAACTGTAGGTGTGGATGTATCTATTTCTCTTTCATTTCTATCAGTTTTGCTTCAGACATTTTGAATTCCTATTCTCTGGTATATACACATTTAGCAATATTTTCTTGCTGAGTGGATCTTGTTATTATATAGTGTTCTTCTCTGTCGCTAGTAATTTTCTTTACCATGGAGTCTAGTTTATCCAACATAAATGTAACCATTACTGCTTCCTTTTATTGAATGCTTTCATGGTATATTTTTTGTCCATCCTTTTACTTCCAGCTTGTATGTACCATTTTATATCAAGTAAGCTTTTGTAGATAGTTTATATTTGGATCATGTTTTCTTTTCCTTTTTAAATTCACTGTGATACTCTTTGTTTTGTAATTAGTATATTTAAATCATTTAGATTTAACATAACTATTGATATATTAGGGCATGAATCTGCTCTTTCATTTTGTGCTTACTGTTCTATTTTTACAATTTCTGTTTTCTTTATTCCGTTTCAAAACATGTTTCAGCTCTCATTTTAATTTTTTATGTCTTTGATTGTATCTCTTTGTATAGGACTTTCAGGGATCATTCTATATATTAGGAGATAATGTGTGTGTATGTGTGTATATATATATATATATATATATATATATATATATATATATCTTAAGTATGCATTTATCTGGTGATATGTGTATGTGTGTGTATATGATATATACATATTATATATAATATATACAGATGTTCCTAAGCTTATTATGTGATTATGTTCTGATAAACGAATTGTAAGTTGAAAATATTTTAAGTTAACAATGCATTTAACATCCTAAAAACCCATTATAAAGTTGAAAAACCATGATTTGTTATTAGTGTATAGAAATGCTTGTGATTTTTGCACATTGATTTTATATCCTGAGACTTTGCTGAAGTTGCTTATCAGTTTCAGGAGTTTTTGGGCTGAGACAATAGGGTCTTCTAGATATACTATCATGTCATCTGCAAATAGA
>CM052660.1:2405405-2419867 GCA_028533165.1 Leontopithecus rosalia
ACCGGAGGGCTGCCCGCTGTGATGGGAGGAACCAGGGGCTGCAGGCAAAGCTCTAACCGGAGGGCTGCCCACTGTGATGGGAGGAAGCAAGGTTCATTGTTCCTGGTGATGCCTGGGAAGGGCTGGCTGTGGAGAGGGACCAGGGGCAAAGCCACTGGTCTACCAGCAATGAGGCTCATCCAAGCAGGGGCCTCCGGACCTGGAGGGAGGTATTGCTAGGCCAGGACAGCAGCAGAGGACAGAGTGGAACCCAGACAGGAACAAGGGAGCAGCCAGGATGATGGTAGTCATTCTCATTCCAGAGGGAGCTAGTGGAAGGGCCCCTGTTTGTGCCTCCTGTCCCCAAAACTGAAGCTAGAAGAGGAGAGTCACCAAGGGAGCACCGAGGGCATGCAGGAGAGGACTGGGATCTGATTCCAGGGCTGACGGGCAGCAGCTGGACATCGGGCTGGGCACCAGGGCAGGGACAACCTCAGAAAGCCACACCTTGTGCAGGGGCAGCAGCAGGGGTGACAGCTGCTGCTGCCCCATTTAGTGTCCAGAAGAGCCCAGGACTCTGCTGTAGGGCAGGGCAGGCAGGAGCCACAGCAGGAAAGTGCCTGGACTTCCGTTGATCCACATGCAAGATCCAGAGGTATTGCTCAGCAGAGATTCAGAAGAACCACCCATGTTTGTGATGGAGTGGAGGGCAGGTGAGAGTCTAAAGGAAGGGGCAGGCAGAGGCATCAACTGCCCAGGACTAGGACATACCCACGGCACAGGTGCAGACCGCAGCACAGGGTGCAGGAACCACAGCACAGGTGGAGAGCTCAGACAGGTGGGGAGCTCAGGACAGGTGGAGAGCTCAGGACAGGTGGGGACCTCAGGACAGGTGGAGAGCTCAGGACAGGTGGGGTTCTCAGGACAGGTGGAGAGCTCAGGACAGGTGGGGACCTCAGGACAGGTGGAGAGCTCAGGACAGGTGGGGAGCTCAGGACAGGTGGGGACCTCAGGACAGGTGGTGAGCTCAGGACAAGTGGGGAGCTCAGGACAGGTGGGATTCTCAGGACAGGTGGGATTCTCAGGACAGGTGGGGAGCTCAGGACAGGTGGGGAGCTCAGGACAGGTGGGGCTCTCAGGACAGGTGGGGAGCTCAGGACAGGTGGGGACCACAGCACAGCTCAACTGCTTTTCCAGACCTGCCTCCAGCCAACCCCAGCCTCCTCCTTTGCCTCTTCTTCCCTCAGGTGCCATTTTCAGCCCAGTTCCCAGAAGCCTGGAGGAACTGCCCTCAAATAAGAAACTGGCCAAGGTAGCCCTTGCCCAATTCTTGCCACAGGGTAGGGGAAACTCTGATTCTGTTGAAAGGGGAGGGTCTGGTCAAAGTTTTCATGGTTCGTATGTGGGACAGTGTGTTTTAAAAGTAATAAGTATGTGGACCTGCAGGCAGCATGTAGCCTTTTAATATTCAAACAAGAAGGATAGCAAGTATTTCAGAAACCTGCATATCTACAGTCTATGCCGGAGGGTTTGGAGAATTTCTTGGTTAGAAGAGATCAGTTTGGCCTTAACCCTGCCCTGCAAGCTGACCAATGTGATATGCCTCTCAGGTAGTGTATCTGGGCTATTAGCTTTATTAGCAAATATTTAAAACAGTTCCAAAGAATCATTTTATAAGATCAAAGTAAATGATTAAAAAGCTAATGCTCCTGAGTCAAAGAAAATTATGCATGTGTTTGTGTGTGTATATATATATATACACACACACACACACACACACAAACACTGTTTTCAAATACGAGCTTGAGCAAGCCCATATGTTAAAATGTTTTCATTTTGAAACTTGAAACACATCAGATGTTATGTATTTGTATTTAATGCTTAAACAAAGAGGAAAAATTTCTCCCCGCAAGCAAATCAAGGCCAGGACCACCATCTTGCAAAAGCCAGATTCTGTCACTCCGGTTAATTGGGTCTATCTCCAAGGTCACCCTGTCAATACCTCAAGGGCATCTGAGAGCACAGAGGCTGCTGGGAATGGATGGGCACGAGGCTGGCTCCCAGGGCCTGGCCCAGGCCCCTGGGGAGTTCTCCGTCGCCGCCCCCACCATCTTTCTTGCAGCAAGTGATCTGCGGGCAGTGGTGCCCTCCGCAGTGTCCTGGGTGAGTAAATGACTGTGTCATGCCTGAGAGATTTACAGCCTGCCCTGTTCTACTGTTTACAGCTGTGCAGTTATTTTCAACCTCACAGAAAATCTGAAATGTCCTCCCCAGGCTCTGTGGCGTGTGGACAGCCGGATAAACTCAGAAGGCCACTGCGGGTTGCAGGGTCCTGGGGGGAGGCAGCCGGGGTTGGAGGCTGCAGCCGAGGCGGGAGCGGGAGAGTACCGTCCTGTCAGGCACCTTCTTTTTCTCAGGTCTGTGCTGTGCACTCGGGGCTGGGCTTGCAAAGGCCTCTTCAAGTTGAAAATGTAAATTGGGAAAACGTGTTCACAAAGCCCCACTCCTGTGTGTTCAAGTGGTCTTCTGTCCAAGCCCTGAGAGAATGTTCTCACCTAACGTGAGAAGCACAAGAGAACTGGAAAGACATAGAAAATCAAGATTCCTCTTCCCTGGAGAATTGGAAACCAGATGACGTGGGTGAGTATCGGTGGAAGCCGCGGTGATTCCGGGGCCCTCTGCTGCGCCCAGCGCTGGCATTGGGGGGCAGCAGATCCTGCTGTGTGTTCTGGGGATGCTCAGCAGGGCTGCACACACTCCCTGCCTTCCTGGTTCCAGATGGTTGAGGCTGCCCTAGTAATGAAGATTCATGCAGAAGTTTGCTAGATTGGAGTCAAACTGGGTCTGGTGTCTACACTGTCATGAATAATAATGAGCATGGTACCAGCCTCGCTGTGCTGGACTCAGGGGCGTGGAGCCTTCCCCATTCTTTCCAGTGTAATTTCATTAATCCACTGCAGCCGAGTTGCTCGCTGAGTTATGGTAAAGTCCACACAGCCCAGAGCAGACAAGAGCACTGTGCGGCCACGTCCTGAGGGTCCCGGGTCGACCTCAGGCCCGACCATGGCACTGTGTGTTACCAAAGAAAAGCAAATTCATACTTAGGTAAGAGACTTATTCAGAAGGATGATTGCCACAAGAGGAGGATCCACCACAGTACAGAAGGGGCTGCGCCTCAGGGAGAAGCTCAGACCCCAAGACCCGCAGAGCTCCAGAGTCAGGCAGGAAGGGATGCTCTCCCACAGCAGGGAGTAAACACGGCTAGGAAGACACAGGACGGGGCGGCATGTGGTGTGACGGAACGGTTAATCAGGGCATGTTCTCCAAGTAGCTCCTCATGAGAAGTAGGGTGTGCCACACTCCTATGTTCCAGAGGCGGCAGAAGTTCAGAGCTGGGGAAAGGGGAGAAGCCTTTGTCAGGGAGGAAACCACGTTTTGTCTACCCTTTTACATGTCGTGTCTGTGGCCTGCAAATTAAACTGGCAGAGGACAGGTTTACGGGAAGAAAAGTTTACTCACACATCAAAGTTCATGGACACAGGGGTGCTCAGGGATGACTGACTCAAAGTGGTGGCTAGAATCTGGGGTGCACGTCCCAGTTTAGTAGGGAGTAGGAAGGAGAGAAAAGGCCTTTATTAAAAGAACAAATAGGTTTCTTTGGTTACGACAAATGGGTGTTTAGGAGAACAAATGAGAGAGGAAAGCCTGTAATAATGCTCATTTACGCAGGTGTGAGTGGTCGCTCTGTCTTCCCCACGGACATAAAACTGTCCTGAGAGCGGATGGTTGGTAGATTTACTCTTGCTGTCTCTCCTGGGAGCAGAAGTGCCCTGAGGAGGAAATCTCTGGCTGCTTTCTTGCCCAGAAGCTGCTGCCTTGAGTCAGATAAGGGAAGCTCCAAGGAGATTCAACAGATTCCTGCATCTGTTGAATCTCAAATGTCTTCAGCTTAAAATAATCTTCACACCAACTCTGGGCTTCCTAGCGCCCCCGACACCTGACTAAAGGTTGGCCAAGTCAAATTAGTGGGCATTTTGTCCAAAGTGGTCAGTGGAGACAAGTGTCCTACAGCTCAGCTCATCATTCATGCAGAAAAGCATGGGGATGGGGAGGCTCTGGACCTGGCCCATCCTAGGTAAACTGAGGCAGCTGAGAGCCTCATCCAAGTTGTGTGGATTTTGCAGTGAGCCCCTTCCCAGAGCACCTAGGTTGAAGGTGTTTAACTCCCCAGAGCACCTGAGTAGGGGGAGGGAATTTAACTTCCCAGAGCACCGAGGGGTAGTGGGGGGTGTTACCTGCTGGCATTCCCAGGATCGCAGGAAACGGGACAGTGAGCCGGTGGGTTCCAAGGCAGGGCTGGGCTGAGGGAGTCTTGTCACTGACATTGCTTTTAAATGCTCTCCAGAAAATGCCCTCTTTACTGCCTGTGCCTGGGGTGGGCCTGTCCACCACACCCTGGGGGCCACCTCAAAGCCCAGGTCTTAGCCCAGGTATTACAGCAGAGGGGCCGGAGCCCACTCAGGATTGCGCTGTCAGAGTGGCTGATGGGAATCTTAAGAAAATGAAACGAAGCAATGCAACTTCTACCTCCTGAGAATATTTACAACTCTGACTTCAAACAGGCCTGCAGCCAGCTCAGCTCAGCTCAGCGGGCCTTCTGCGTGGCTGGGAATCTCCCTGAGGGCTGTGTTTCCCAGGCTTCAGGAGCTCAACTGGACCACCTTGGGAGTAGGCAGGCTGGCGGGTGTCCCTGTTGAAGGCACCCACATGCACCGTGGGTCCACATTCCTGGGCTATGCTGCTGGACACGGGACATCTCAGGGGCCTGAGAGGAAGCAGAGAACCACTGGGAGCTGCTGCCTCGGCACTTTTTGTCAGAGACATGCGCCCGGGCTGCAGGCACACACCGCAGGGCTGTGGTTCACGTCCGAGAACTGTCCCAGCTCATCAGAGAGCTTCCCAGAGGGCTGTCCCGGAATATCTCGGCACGGACCTTCTGCAGGGAATGCAGAAGTGTGACAAGGAAGAGCTTAGATTTAGAACTTCTGGCATGGGGCAGGAGGTGTTGGCTGTGAGTAGTTACTAGCCCTGCTCACTGCACACAGGAGACACCCAGGAGACATAAGCAGGCGAAGCAGGCAGAGGGGCCGGAAGGCTCGGGACAGCGCTTATGCCCACCCACTCCCTGGCAGTCCAGATTTGCATATGGGGAGACTCACCTGCTTCTCTTGCACAGGTAAGTGCCTCTCAGGCTGGTTTTCCAGGTGACTACAGCTGCCGTTTTCTCCCCGAGCCATATTGCTGGTGATATCTTTAGGATGGTCTCCAAGAGGAGGGGGCAATCTCGGGTAGGACAGGAGCTCCTAGGAGGCAATGCACAGAACATCGGGTGGTTGAGAACTGGGTGGCTGGCAACCGATTTGGGCAGGAGGCTTAGAGGTGGTCAGGAAAGAGAGGAGGCTGTGAGCAGAAGCCGACCTTGCCCGGGAATTTGGTGGTGCTCAGCCACAGTCAGAACAGATGCACCTGCGGCGCCAGCATGGGGGCTGCCACTCAGCCCGCCCAGCCCAGGCACATCAGGGCAGAGGAGCCAGAGAAAAGATGAAGAAGGACAGAGACCCCAGGCGGGATTTTCATCTTTATTGGAAGGTCCGTCGTAGGGTTTTCAGGCTGCCCCTGTTCTCAGGACACTCTGGAACCTTCTGCACTGCAGCCAGAAGTCAGCTCTGCTGCCTCACACTACCGGGGGTTGGAGGCTGCCGAGTTATCTAATGAAGGCATTTTGCATTTACAAGCAATTGGTAATGGTTGGTTTAAGATCCCAAATAATGACTGGCACAATGTCTTAAGAAAAAGATGTGGCACGTATACACCATGGAATATTATGCAGCAATCAAAAATGATGAGTTTGTGTCCTTTGTAGGGACATGGATGAATCTGGAGAACATCATTCTCAGCAAACTGACACAAGAACAGAAAATGAAATACCGCATATTCTCGCTCATAGGCGGGTGATGAACAATGAGGACACATGGACACAGGGAGGGGAGCACTACACACTGGGACATATTGGGGGGAATAGGGGAGGGACAGCGGGGGGGAAGCTGGGGAGGGATAGCCTGGGGAGAAATGCCAAATATGGGTGAAGGGGAAGAAGGCAGCAAAACACACTGCCACGTGTGTACCTATGCAACTATCTTGCATGTTCTGCACATGTACCCCAAAACCTAAAATGCAATTTAAAAAAAATAAAATAAATAAAATGAAATTCTAAAATTTATTCCAAAAAAAGAAAAAGAAGAGCGATAAAGTCATCTGGTTCCAGCACGTCACCTTGGGATCCGCAGAGCACCAGGAGCTCGAAGTGCATTTCCGTGTTAGAAGATTCCGTTCACTGGGCTTGGACTCCAAATGCAGCACTCCCAGGCGTGCACGGCAGTCGCCAGTTCTGGCCGATGGGTCCGTCAAGTTACGGGTAGATCAGGGATTGCAAATCCCAGGCTTTCACTCCCCGACCTGGCCTGGCAGGTGGCTTAAACAACCTGTGACTTCACAAAGTCTGGTCCTTGGTTACAAGCTTTAGATGAGCTAACAGGGAAGAAGAAAATACACACAGAGAGACTGGATTCAGGGAACAAAATACAAACAAGCTTTTTCTCCACTGAGCTCCACACAGTGATCTGAGAGGGTGTCTGCTGTGGTCTCAGCAGCGTCCCAGCAGGGACAGGGACTTTGCTTCTTGTCTGCCAGCTGTTGGTGGGCTGGACTGGGGGGCCACACTGGGCAGTGGAAGGACTCCTCGAAGCTCTGGGCTTTCACAGCTGTGCCCTCTCAGGCCTCAGCCCATGGGGCTCTGGCTTTGGGTGTTTTCCATAGGAAGGGCAAGGAGAGAATGTTCTTTTCCAGAGCTTGAGTGGTCATAAGAAGAAACAAGGGCCAGGCACAGTGGCTCACGCCTGTAATCCCAGCACTTTGGGAGGCCAAGGCGGGTGGATCACGAGGTCAAGAGATCAAGGCCATTCTGGTCAACATGGTGAAACCCCGCCTCTATTGAACATACAAAAACTTAGCTGGGCATGGTGGCATGTGCCTGTAATCCCAGCTATTCAGGAGGCTGAGGCAGGAGAATTGCCTGAACCCAGGAGGTGGAGGTCGCGGTGAGCCGAGATTGCGCCATTGCACTCCAGCCTGGGTAACAAGAGCGAAACTCCGTGTCAAAAAAAAAAAAAAAAAAAAAAAAAAAGAAGAAGAAATGAGAAAGCAGCCGTTGGAGGAAACCCGGGGAGATGTGGGAAGGAAAGCCTCCTCATTGGCAGGGAGGGCAGAGGGCAGGGGGTGCTGGGCTGGAACCCTGACAGAAGCCCAAAGGCCAAGCTAGCCCCACAGATGGCCAGGCAGGCTGAGCTCAGGTGAGACGTGTGGGTCACAGCAGAGGCAAGGGTGGCTCTGTGGCCCCAGGCAGCCCTGCCTCCATCCCAGCCATAGCAGCATCAGCAACAGGGAGGCACAGGGGCTTTTGCCACAGACTCTGCAGAGGAATGGCAGCTGGGCTGGGAAAGATGAGGTGGAGATGCCAGGTGGGCAGCCAGGTGGAGAAGGACAGCAGCCGATGGAGCAGGAAGCCACCCAGGGAGCTCGCAGGGGAGGGCAGGGGTGTGGGGAGGGCGGGGTGTCCACAGTACAGGACCGAGGCCACCTCTGCTCATCTCTGCTCAGGGCTGGGAAAGCAAAGCCTGCGGTGGCTTTTTGGCGGTCGGTGTCTGGGAACGTTTGGGGTGATTGCTACCACGAGGGCTGTCCTGAGATCCTCAGCATGGTCATTGTGGGGCTCCTCAGGTGCCCACTGGGCTTCCTCTGGGCACTCGGACTTTCTAGCCCTGCATGTCCACAGCATCAGCTCCCTTAGCCCTCAGTCCCTTATGGCCATGAAAGAGGACGGGGGTCCTGCCAAAAGGCCTCCCGATCTAGCAGACCTCATATGCACTTCATCTCCTCAGCACTCCCACACAGGTTCTGCCAGCCCACAGCTGCTCTAAGTTGTCCTCCCGCCTGTTCACCCCAGCTCTCCCTGCTGCCCTGGCCATTTCCTATCTCAGTGGTTAGGAGGGTCTGAGGGGGCCCAGCCATGGTCATGGGCCAGAACGTGGCTGTGTTTCTGCAAGTCTGTTTTTAAAATCCCCTGAACTGGACTCATTTTGCTGCAATTTCAGATTTGGGTCCCATTAGCTCTCATGGTCTGGCTTCCGAGAACGTCAAAAGCAATCATTTCCCCATTTCTTTCACTCTCTCTCATTTTCTTCTGATTTTCCACATCTTCTCTGATTCGTGCTCAGGATCACCGTGCTCTTGGGCTGCAGTGCCTGATGCAGAAGGAGTGGGGCAGGTGGGGAGGCCTGCAGGGCTGCAGCTGAGCACTCTAAGGTCCCAGCTCCTCGGAAACCCACGGGTCCGTGAATTCTTTTACTGCACCATGAAGTTCCACGAGGAACCAGGGCTGAAAATTGACATAGTAGTTTTCCCCTGAAAGAGGGGGCTGAGTCCTCAATGGCAATTGTGGGGGATGCACCCTGTGGGCTCAATGTCAAGCCCAGAGGAGGCAGAGGCTGGGGGCACAGGAGGAGGATAAAGATGTAAGAGGTGGCAGGGGAACTTTCAAGACTCCAGGCGCAGCTATGGTGGGTCCTATGAGGTGCAGGAGGCTGAGCACCAGGCCAGGAAGGCTGGAAGGAGAGGTCCCAGAAAACAGGCAATGCTGGGAGAGGCCAAGCCCAGGACAGGACCTGCCTTCTCCATCGCTCAGCTCCTGAGTCCTTCCAGCAAGTTCCTTCGGAGCCTCAATGCCTCGCCTGGGCAGAGCACTCAAAGGCGGAGGCCTCCTTCCATTTGGTTCTAAGGCATGCACAGGGCTCAGACCTTGTTGAAAATGAAAGCAGCCTCTGCACTTCTCATCACTCCTGTGATACCCCTTCCGTTTGCTGCAGATGTTCGCTCATGTGGGCCGCTGTGAACACACATGCAAGGCGCTGAAGGCCTGTGTGGGGGAGTGAGAGGAGAAGCAGGCCTGGCCCTGTGGCTGCATCCGGGGCTCCCTCATCTGCACCGCTGAGCCTGGCTGGGCCAGCTGGGACCCACGAGGCCCCTCCCCTGCCGAATGTGGGGCGGGGCCTAACCGTGAGTTTTGTGTGGCATCTCGTAGACACAGATAGACCCACAGAGCAGGTTGCCCCTCTTCCTGCCCTGCGGCGGCCGGCACAGAGAGAACAGGTGGCCGAAAGTCAGCACCATCCAGGCAGCAATGGCCACAGGACCTGGGAGAATCCCAGAGCATGCGACTGTGGTCCAGGGAGGCTGCCTCTCAGCTGTTGTCTCCTGCTGCCCCAAACTCCCTCTCTGGGGTACACCATTCCCAGAATCAAGAACAAGATGATGAAAGGGCTGGATTCAGAACCAGCACCAGGGCAGGGCTTACCCCAGGGCACCAGTGCCATCCAATGTCGTGAAGTCTGTCTACAGCCCCCTGGGTGCCTGGGCTGCGGTACTGCAGTCCTTCTGATTCCTCCAAATGGAAGGAGGCCCCCAGGGCATCCCACAGGAGCAGGAGCGTCATCCTGGGTTTCCATGGAGCATCTTCCCAGCCTCTCCGAAGCCCTGCTTGCTGCCCCGTGTCTGCTGCACTTCGAGAACCGATGGAAGCTCTCGATGTGGTATTGTGGGTCTGAAGTTCTTGGCCTGATAGTGAAAACATCAAAGACCGACATAAAACTCCTTTCCTCTGGGTATGTGTGCACTTTTTCTGAATATCCGCGGTTTTAATCTAATTTTAAAGACATCTGTGGTTCTCACACCACCCCTCAAATTGAAAATCTTTGATACTTTTACACACACACCCTTGCCCACATGCTCTGTGTTACACACACACAAACACACACACACACACACACGTACATTTCCTTTGTCAGCAATGACTCTTTCCACTAAAGGCAGCCCATGGTTCTGGCACCCCACGCAGGGCATGCTTCCTGCTCTCACTGGCCCTCTACCAAACCACGTTTGAAATTCCATGCACCTCTAGACTCCGCCAGGCTGCCAAACTTCTCCAAGCATTTCATTTATATTGTTTGTTGTTTCCTTTCTAAGAAACCAAGCTAGAAATACTAATTCAACCTTTAAAGAACCCAAAATCTCAGGCCACATTTGCCTCTCCAGGTGAGTATGTCTAGGGATTTAGGAAAGTTTTCCAGAAGTTACTGGAGGAACTACTTTTGTGTTGCTCTAGAAGAATTCGGCACAGGTGAGAACACCCAGAAAGCCCCTTTCTCTGCAGTTACTCAGTCCCAGTGCAGGAGACACCCAGATGCATCTACAATGCAGACGGCTGGTTCGGGGGCCTCAGAACTGTGGAGCAAGAGGGGCTGCTGTGTGCCTCATGCTCAGCGTCTGCTGCCTCGTGATCTGGAGGACGTGTCACCAGCTTCAGCTCTGGAGGGCATTCTGCCATTTCACCAGGCTTCAGGCCTCCAAAGTATCAAACTCCACTCCTCCCTCCCCATCTGCAGTCCAGGAGGCCAAGCTTAGTCCCTCTGTCTATTGGTTCTATCAGTTGCAGAGACGGAGCTGTTGGGAGGCAGCCAGGATCATCAGCTCCCCACGCCTCCCTGTCTCCCTCATTCCTGTGCTTGGCGCTGGCTGGCGTCAGTCACTCAGTGGCTTACGGGTGAACATTTGCTGGTTTGCTTGTATCCAAGTAATTTTACAAATTCATTAGACAGAAACGAGAAGCTGCCATGTGTTTTAGCAGCTGAATTTAAAAGACCTTGAAGGGATTGTGCTTCAGGAAAGAAGCGGCCTCTCCCACCGTCTATCAGATTTGGAAGGACTTTATCAAGATGCTGACCCTGGCCCGTGCGCCGGCCTGCAGCTGCCCACAACCTGGAGTGTGGCTCTTTCCCACCTCTCTCAGATTCTCGCTCACCTGTCCACCTGTGCACTCAGGTGAGAATCAGGATGCAGATGATTACAGATCTATTCATAAAATGAGATTGCACGATTTAGCCAGGGCATCTGCTGTCAGTGCATCTAACTTCCACGAGGAGCAGCTGGGCACTGGCTCGTAAGTCCCCAGCATCAACAACCCTCAGGAGCTACAGCCCCGAATGTGATCTGGCGCTTTCCCCACTTGGGGAAAGCAGCAAGTAATCTCCTGGTGTCCTGGGTCGGCACCTGGAGAGGTGACAGCGGATCTTTCTGAATGTGGCTCCCACACACACACACGGGAGGGAGTGGGAGGGAGGCAGTTCCCTTCTGGGCTCCACGGGACCTCCGGGCATACTTTCATGCAGATACTTTAGTGTTAATAAAAGATGACCCCAACTGTTCTCATCGGGCTCACGCCTACCTTTCCACAGTGTGGAACCCGTGGTCCTCCCTCAGCCGCCATTATCTGTCCTCCGCCACACTCACAGCCAGCCCCGCGCCACTCCTTCCTTCCCTTCTCCCTGTCTTCCCTCAGCCTCCAGGGTACCCCTGTCTCCTGGGCCTTCTCCTGCATCTCTGCTTCTCTTTCTCACAATCCAGACTCTCCCTAGTTGGCCACCACTCGGCCCCTGTCCTGGAACCTCATCCCTTCTCCACCTTGGTTCACGCAGTAGGTGATTTCACATGGTGCCATGGATACCACTGTGTGCTGACAATGCCCTGTCCAGAATGCCAGCTCTGCCCCTCAATCTCCAGGCTGTGTGTGCCTGAGGCCCCTCCGCATCCTCACTCATATGCCCAGGAACAGCTGGAAGTGAAGATGCCCAAGCAGGTGTTTGGCTTGTCCTCACAAGCCAAACTTGGTGTGTCCTCTGTCTTGGGAAGTAGAAACTTCATTCTTCCAATCACTGAGGTCAAAAAACGGGCTCTTGTCCTTGTATCACCTTTCCAATCTATTAACAAATCACAGTGGCTCTGTTTTCAAAGTCTATCAGAATCCAACCACTTCCTGTTGTAAGCCCTTGAAGATCCTAGTTGAAGCCACCTTGATTTCCTGCCTGGCCTATTGCACAAGGGACCAAGAAGAGACAGGTTTGGTTTTCTGTGACTGAGTTTGCTGCAATGACCCTGGGCCCTAGACCAGCATGGCAGGGAGTATGTGCCCAATAGATAGTTATTGAATACATGTGCAGTTTTTAAACTGGCCTCTTTTCTCCAATATCTTCCCCAAAGAAGCATTAGAGTCATCATTTAAAAATTATATTATGCTTGTCTTCTGCCTAAAACTTTCCAGCACCTTCCCCCGTACTCAGCTGAGGCACAGCATCCTGCACACTGTGAGTGCCTGGCCCTGGCCCAGCCCTGAGGACACCTGCCCTCCTCTTCTCCTACCTTCCCATTGCTATTCCCCAGCCACGCTGGCCTCCTTGCTCTTGTACACACCAAGCACATGCCTGCCTCATGGCCTTTGCACACATGCTCCTCCTGCCCAGACATCCACAGGGCTCAGCCTGTTTTATTGAGCTTTCCACTCCAGTGTGACTTCATCAGAGTAGCCTTCTGGATTAATTAGCTCATTCTTGCATTGCTACAAAGAAATACCTGAGACTGGGTAATTTTTAAGGAAAAGAGGTTTACTTGGCTCATGGTACTGCAGGCTGTACAGGAAGCACCGCGCCCACATCTGCTGCTGGGAAGGTCTCAGGAGGCTTCCAGTCATGGCAGAAGGTGAAGAGGAGGCAGGTGTCCCACCTGGCAGAGTGGGATCAAGGGGCAGGGGAGGTGTCACACACTTTTAAATGACTAGATCTCATGAGAACTCATTCACTGTGGTGATGACAACACTGAGCCACAAGGCATCCTCCCCCATGACCCAAACCCCTCTCATGAGGCCCCACCCCCAACACTGGGGATTACGTTTCAACAGCACATTTAGAGGAGACACACATTCAGACCACACAGCACCATCCGTGATCCCGTGTAATGGTTATTTTCCATTTGCCACTCCATATACCCTTCTTGGAAGGCAACTGGAAGGCACAGATTTCATAACCAAAGTTCCTGTGCCTCTGGCTTCTGGTTGGGCTCAGTCAATGGAAGACAGCAGCAGGAGACAAGGAGGAAAAAGAGGGGGTCAAGGCTTTCACCCCTGACCCCTTGCTACCTCTCCACCCTTCCCAGAAGGCACCTGGAAGGCACAGACTCCATAGCTAAATCTCCTGGCTTCTGGTTGGCCTCGGTCAATGGAAGGCAGCAGCATGAGACGAAGAGAAAGGAGGGAGATGGGGGTCAGGGCTTTATCCCCTGGCCCCTTGCTCCCTCTCTGGGTCTGTCAGTAAATATGTCTCTACCTGTGACTGCAGCCACAGTAGGCAGCCCCTTCTTCCATACTCACAGCTCTCGTCAGGTCCTGGGAACACTGATCTTTTCTTTTGCCTCCTCAGACTTTAAGACACACATGGCCCAATGCTGTTTCCACTCCCGACAGCAAACCATTGCTTCTGGGCTCCTTTAACTCCTCATGTAGCTCTGTAAATGATCCCCCTGCTAGCTCTCTGTAGTTAAACGATCTGAGGTTGCCCTCTCTTTCATGCTGGGGTCTTGATTGATGCAGGATCCTACTTAAAACAGCTCTTCCTTCCTTGTCTGACTGCCTTTCCATTATTTTTCATCGAAACTTCTGTCAGCCAGGCATAGTGGCATGTGCCCGTGGTCTCAGCTACTTGGAAACCTGGGGCAGGAGGATTGCTTGAGCCCACAGGTCAAGCCTGTAAGCTGAGATCATGCCACTGAGCTCCAGCTTGAGCAACAGAGTGAGATCCTGTCTATAAAATTAATTAATTAGCAAACTGGCAGAGGCTATTACACACTGATCGCTTTTTTTAAATTGCATTTTAGGTTTTGGGGTATATGTGAAGAACATGCAAGATAGCTGCATAGGTACACACATGGCAGTGTGATTTGCTGCCTTCTGCCCCTTCACTTATATCTGGCATTTCTCCCCATGCTATCTCTCCCCAACTCCCCACCCGGCACTGTCCCTTCCTATTCCCCCCAACAGACCCCAGTGTGTGATGCTCCCCTTCCTGTGTCCATGTGTTCTCATTGTTCAACACTCTCCTATGAGTGAGAACATGCGGTATTTCATTTTCTGTTCTTGTGTCAGTTTGCTGAGAATGATGTTCTCCAGATTCATCCATGTCCCTACGAAGGACACGAACTCATGTTTTTGATGGCTGCATAATATTCCATGGTGTATATGTGCCACATTTTCCTTGTCCAGTCTATCATCCATGGGCATTTGGGTTGGTTCCAGGTCTTTGCTATTGTAAACAGTGCTGCAATGAACATTCGTGTGCATGTGTCCTTATAGTAGAACAATTTATAGTCCTTTGGATATATACCCAGTAATGGGATTGCTGGGTCAAATGGAATTTCTATTTCTAGGTCCTTGAGGAATCGCCACACTGTCTTCCACAATGGTTGAACTAATTTACACTCCCACCAGC
>CM052660.1:2419967-2439783 GCA_028533165.1 Leontopithecus rosalia
CCCAGCATCTGTTGTCTCCAGATTTTTTTAATGATCGCCATTCTAACTGGCGTGAGATGGTATCTCAATGTGGTTTTGATTTGCATTTCTCTAATGACCAGTGATCATGAGCATTTTTTCATATGTTTGTTGGCCTCACGTATGTCTTCTTCTTCTTTTTTTTTTTTTTTTTGCGACGGAGTTTCGCTCTTGTTACCCAGGCTGGAGTACAATGGCACAATCTCGGCTCACCGCAACCTCCGCCTCCTGGGTTCAGGCAATTCTCCTGCCTCAGGCTTCTGAGTAGCTGGGATTACAGGCATGCGCCATCGTGCCCAGCTAATTTTTTGTATTTTTGGTAGAGACGGGGTTTCACCATGTTGACCAGGATGGTCTCGATCTCTTGACCTTGTGATCCACCCGCCTCGGCCTCCCAAAGTGCTGGGATTACAGGTGTGAGCCACTGCGCCCAGCCTATGTATTTCTTAACAATGTAGTTGCCCCGTCCTGAGGCCACAGGCTTGGTCGCTGTCTGTGGTGCTGAAATGTCTTTCTCTAGGAGGTCTGGGATGTGTCTTTTGAAGGCTGCTCTCTGTTCCTGGATGCGATTCTGCACTTGCACAAAGCATCATGATTCTGCTTCCATGTGCTATCTGTTAGGCTTTAAACCTAGGTATGTACAGCTTGAAAACTTGGGCCTTCCCCTTGTCAGTGATGCCTCCTGAGGGTATCTGAGACCCTCAGTTTCTTGAGACCATGGTCCTGGGTCAGGAAGGAAATGCACATCCACAGCCCCCCAAGTCTTCGTCCTCTTGTGACTGCTCAGTCGGACAAGAACCATGAATCGAAGGGCTAAGTTGCATAACAGACTCAATGCCTCCAAGGAGACCCTCCCTCTCCATTAGAAACCCTCACTGCACAAGCAGAGCTGGAGCACAGAGGCAGCTCCAAGCACAGGGGAAGAGCCCTCGTCTCCCCCAGCCTCGTGAGCATGAGAGTGATGTTGCTAATTAAATCAATTGTCCAGATGTCTTGGCAAATTGCTCACGCCTCCCTTCAAAAGAAATCTCAGGCCATTTAGTCGGAGCAATAAGTTTTTATGAATAAAATAATTAGAAAAATATAGGTAAGTGGAATATGATAATCCATTAGCAAAAATTATACCCTTGTCTTTTTTTCCCTTTAACTGTGAAATACAGAGAGGCAGGATCCTACTTCCTGAGCTGTCACAGGAAAGCCGTGGAGAAACGCCTTGGGGCACCAGGATTTACACTGATTGTTTAAGTCACGGGATGTTCCATTTCCCACCAGCCAAGGAGGATACAAGGTTCAGGGTTCAAATCTGAAAGAATAAAGCTCTAGTCTAAGGTCAGGCATCAGCTCGCCAGGTGGTTCTGGTTAAGCCAGCAGAGATCTCTCTAAGCTTCAGACTCCTCACCTCTGAAGTTTGTTATGGAATGAAAAGGGCTGCAGAATTTTGGACAGTGGCCTGTGTTCCTGGGATAATAGACATTTACTGCACAATGTTATTTGAGAATGCCTTGGCAGGTGCTGGGATTAAGAAGTAAGCTAAGCTCTAATGCGCTGGGTTGTGTCATGAGATTAAAGGCCAGGGGAGGGCTGACTGGCCAAGAGCAAGGGCCTGGCAGAGCAGGTTGTGGGTGGACAGAAACTGCCGCAGGGCAATGACCTGGGGATCTGTGTGTCCTAAACTTCCCAGGGGCACGTGGCATGGCAGCAACTCAGCTCACAGGAGGAAGACTGGGCTGGCTGCCTTCACACATCGGCACAGAAGAAAGGTCTAGAGGGATGTACAAGCATATGGCAGGGCTAGGACAAATTCCCCAGGACTGCTCAACAGATAGAGTGGGGCTGGGTGGGGGAAAATGCACCATTTAAGTAGCAAATCCCAGAACCATGTTGGGCTCCCTTCTTCAATGCCGGGGCGTTTCCCCATGGCCGGGGCTGCAAGTTCTGTGATTAGCCCCTCCAGCCTGGACTGACGTTGCATCGTTCCAGGGCCCCATCTGGATCCCGACCTCTGTCTTTCTTTCCTGCATGAGCCTCCTCTCCTCCAGGGATCCTGTCTTCCATCCTCCAGCCTTTGCCCTCTTTGGTCATGCCTAGAGCCCATCATGACTGATCACACAGCCTCTCTGTACATTCAGGTTCCAGCCTCTCCTCTCTGGCCAAAGCCTTTAGCTCCCACCCTCCATCACCCCAATCCCAACACGCCTTCACCCCGCCAGCCTTCAGGCTACTGATTTCATCGTGATACCTAAGTTCTCACCCCTCATGTCCATGCTTCTCCCTCCCTCAAACTAAAATTAACTCCTTGATTAATTTTCAGTCACTCCTGTGCATGCTCCCAGATCCTCGGTCCCTCCCTGCCTTTGTTATTATATTTGACTAAATTTCAACCCAGGTTAGTTCCAGCCCTCTGCCCGGTTCATTGTCGACTGCCTGTGTGACTGAAGCTGACTGATGGAACACTCAGCTTTCCCAACTGGCTCGCAAATCCACGTTTGCTGCCACCAAGGCCACTCTGAAGCTGCCCAGAAATCTTCAATATCTTCTCTATGGTATATTATTATCTCACCCTCCTAATGCCTCCTTCAAAACTCCTCCTGCCTCCTGAAACTTGTAACAGCCCCTTTGTCATTGGGCTGACCTTGTTTCTTGTTTCACCAAGAAAATGGAAACAATCAGAACACAATTCCCTGTGCCTCCCACCTCTGCCCACCCTCCTGGATCTGCACCCGTGTGCTTCGCTTCTCTCCAGCGCCACGTCCCCCCCCCCAGGGTGCTGTGGGCCCAGCCTCTCTGCTGCTCAAGGGCATTGCTGTACTGAGTCCCCTCTCCCCAGCGTCACCAAACCTCTCACCTTGGGATCCCTCCAACTACACATAAACATGCCATGGCTTCTCCCCTGGAAACCTGGGAGTAAAACATCTCTCCAACCCTCTTTCTTCTGCAGCTGCTGCTCCACCTTCTCTCTCCTTCAACAGAATGACTCCAAAAGTTAAAAGAAAATTTTTTAAAACGGTTTTGCCTGTAGTTTCTTTTTAATTTAATCCAAGAAGGTTTTCGCTCTTGGCATTGGCTGACGTTACATTCATCCTGATGGGGCAGAAGAAAGTGAAAAATATAACAAGAGGTGACCCCGGTCTCAGGAAGTGGTACCCACCCACTCACCCAGATATTTCAACCCCAATCCACTAGGCGGCCCTTGATCCCCTCCTCACCACCAGCTCCACATCCAAGCCCTTAGCTGCTCACAGGGGCTCTACTCACTCCACAGTAATTCCCGAGTCTTTTATCACTGGACCTCACCATCTGAGACCAAACCACCCTGCTGTCTGGTCTCTCAACCTGCCCTCACGTGGCCCCTCTCCACATGACAACCCGAGCCATCTGATGGAGAGTACAATCTGAGTGTGAGTGTCTGGTTTAAACACCTTGTCCTTCCTGTCACACTGGAGTGAGCCACCTTCCCCTCCATGCCTATGGGGTCTCATTGGAGAGTGCAATCTGAGTGTGTCTGGTTTAAACACCTTGTGCCTTCCTGTCACACTGGAGTGAGCCACCTTCCCCTCCATGCCTATGGGGTCTCATTGGAGAGTGCAATCTGAGTGTGAGTGTCTGGTTTAAACACCTTGTGCCTTCCCGTCACACTGGAATGAGCCATCTTCCCCCTCCATGCCTATGGGGTCTCATAACGTGGCCTCTGCCTGCTTCTGCAAGTTCACCCCAACGTGCCACCAGCGGACAGGATGCTCTAACCACTGTCAGCCTTCCCTCTTCGCCGAAGGAAATCTCACCTGTTCCTGCCCCAGCTGCCTGGAGTCTCTGCGTTTCTTCATTTAGAATGCTCTTCACCCACCAGCTCCATGTACTGTCTGTCCCTCCTCGCCTTCCAGCCTTGCCTCAGCCGTCCCCGCCTCATGAGGCCTCACCGTCACCACTGTGGGTGCCACTGCCCATCACTGTCCATCACATTCTTCTCTGCCTCTTCCATAAAGCTCTGCTTTTTTGTTCTGTTGTGTTGTTGTTTGAGGCAGCCTCCCTCTGTCTCCCAGGCTTGAGCGCAGTGAGGTAACCTCGGCTCACTGCAACCTCCACCTCCTGGGTTCAAGTGATTCTCCTGCTTCAGCCTCCCGAGTAGCTGGGACTACAGGCGTGCCCAGCTAATTTTTGTATTTCCAGTTGGCCAGGCTGGTCTAGAACTCCTAACCTCAACTGATCCACCCACCTCAGCCTCCCAAAGTGTTGGGATTACAAGCATGAGGCACCACGCCCAACCCCTTTTCTACAGAGCTTTGATTTCCATCAGAAATATCTTATGATTTTCCCATCCTCTTGAAAACGTCACGTCCACGAAGGCAGCTTCCTTGCTTTTGTGTTGGCCATAGCATCCTCAGCACCTAGAACAGTGCCCAAGACAGCAGGCACTCAGCGGAGACGTGTGGGAATACGTGGGAGGCGATAGCACCTGCCTTGAGCAGTGCTTTGAAGTGCCATTTTCACAATGCCCACCTCTGGATTCTCACAACACTACAAAACCACACCTTATTATTCCAACTTGAAAGATAAGAAAACCACCTGGAGAGACGTGCAGTGTGTCCACGGCCACAGACCCAGGTGACAGCAGAGGCAGGGTGGGAGCCCTCTTTTCCTGACACCAAAACCGGGCCTGTTTTTGCAGATTTTATTTGAGAACAAGAAAAGTAGCATCAAATAGTCAGGCATAACTTTGATTTTCTCTTTCTCCCTGAGGCATGGAAAATAGAGAGAAACAGATAAATGGTCCGGTCACCAAAAATGGGATGAAACAAAACTTACCATGGAAAATCATTTCAAGCTTTCTCCAGATGGTTTCAAGCATTGCTACTAGATCTTAACTCACGCCGTGTGCCCAAAACAAAGCAAGTATATTTTAAAACAAAACGTGGCATTTTCTCTTTCCAAAATTTGTGTGTAAAGGTGCTCACTAAACTTCCCTTTAAATGCATTTGACATTATGAGAGGGGAAGGTGGCAAATCAATGTCACACTCTTCATCACAACCTAGAAGAATAGTTGTGTTAAGCGCGACGCCACATCCGCGGGGACTGTGTAATTACTTCCCCAGGAATATGCACGTTGGCAGCTGTAGAGCTGTACTGTACCTTATCATGTTAATCAAATAATGCCTTGCAGATAGAACAGTGGCTCAATATTTGAATCCAGCTTGTACAGCACCGTATACTTTATTTTGTTGAAAGCCACTGTGGAGTAGCAGGATACTATTCTGGGGGCCTCGGAGTGTGCAGGGGATCAATGCAGTACTGTCCAGCCTTCTCAGCATTTCACACGTCTGCAGCATCCTTGATATGGAAGCCAATCTGCCATCAACCCACTGGGCCAGGCAGGTTAAGACTCCATGGGAGTTCACTCACATATTTCTCTGCGCCTCTCAATTATATTTTCAGTGGTGCTTTAAGAACTTGGACTGTGAGCTGCATGCAGCGGCTCATGCCTGTAATCCCAGCACTTTGGGAAGCTGAGGTGGGTGGATCACTTGAGGTTAGGAGTTCAAGATCAGCCTGGCCAACATGGTGAAATCCTGTCTCTACTAAAAATACAAAAATTAGCTGGGCGTGGTGGCACACGTCTGTCATCACAGCTACTCGGGAGACTGAGGCAGGATAATCACTTGAATCTTGGAGGGGGAGTTTGCAGCGAGCTGAGATCACTTCACTTCAGCCTGGGTGACAGAGTGAGACTCCATCTCAAAAAAGCAAAAAGAACTTTCACCATCACCTGAAAAGAAGTTCCCACCTCCTAACCTCTCCAGCTTTGATGTTCCAAGGCCAGGATGACCCGAGAATGGCTCAGTCAACTGATCTCACCCAGGAGCCCATCAGACACATGAATTTGGTCTCACACTCTGAGAGTGTGTCTGCCAGGCGGTGTATACACGACAAGTGTATAAATCCAGGTATGCGTGTGGTGACATGGGCGACCTCCTGGGAAGTGTTGACAGGCTCTTCCATCTTAAATGGATGGGTCTCTCTTTCTGGTCATCACCCTCATCTGTCCTTCCCTTTATAAGTTTCTTTCCTTCCCCACAGGGATGCACTAGGTTAAGTGCAGCAAGGATGACACTCAGAAGTTTCAGAAAGACACGTCAACACAAACTCCCTTCGAACCAATTTTTCTTTTTCCTATCAGAGAAAGCCAAGATAAACCAGTCGTACAGAAAGAGCATTAAACTCTGGGTGTATATATTGCAAGCGTTTAAGGATATGTTCTAGATATAACCATAAAGGAAATCACCCTCACAGCTTTCCGTTTCTTCTTGACATGTTTCTGTAAGAAGGCAGAATTTTCTCTGAAGACACACACATCCTTGATTGCTTGGGGCCTGCAATTTCTGTTCCTAATTTCTGAATTAATTACCTCCGGATGTAGCACCATGTTTTCTAAGTAGATAACTGCTGTGTTTTAAATGTGGTTATAGTGTGAGGACATTTGACACGTGCGGTATTTGCCCTTCCTTCATTCTTTCAGAATTAAGTGGGTTTCGAATTAGGCACGCTATTTATTAAAAGTGCCACTTTCTTTCACTTATTCAACAGCATTTATTTTCCTTTATTTTGAGACAGAGTCTCACTCAGTCACTGAGGCTGGAGTGCAGTGACACAATCTCTGCTCACTGCAATCTCTGCCTCCCGGGTTCAACAGATTCTCATGTCTCAACCTGAAATTCCCAAGTAGCTGGAATTTCAGGTGTGCACCACCATGCCCAGCTAATCTTTGTATTTTCAGTATTTTGCCATGTTGGCCAGGCTGGTCTCAAATGCCTGACCTCAAGTGATCCACCCACCTTGGCCTCCCAAAGTGCTGTGATTACAGGCACGAGCTACTGTTCCTGGCCTATTTTTGTTCTCTACAGACAATATTTGACATTGGATTCATTTTCTCTAGCATTAAGCAAATGCATCTCATCTCATTGCAGCTTTTATAGAGTTGAGTAAGGCACTGTGCTTTGCTCTCAGCTCCAGTCTTGCACTGCAGAAAAGCCACCACCTCTGCCCATGGCAGTTTCTTCTAGCACATGGCGCCCTGCAGCTGGCTCCCCACCCTGGTCCCTGAACACAGCCTTCAGGACCGTGTGCATGGTGGGGGCTCAGTCCCAGGAGCCAGGTGCCACGGTGTGCCTTGGGGACATGGGACCAGGGGAAGGTTTGGTGAGCTGCTCCTCCTTGAGACCATGTGCAGAATCAGCCACCCACCAAGCTCGCGTCTGCAGCTCCCCAGAGATGCTGAGAGGCAGGCGGTGGTAAACCTGACTTAGGCCAGTGTCCCCCCTTTGCCCCACTCCCGTGCAGGACACTTCAACAGTGTACTGTCCTCCAGAGAAATGTGCCAGGCACCTAGCAAGATGGCAGGATAAAGAAGCAATGTTGTTGGGTGAAGTGGCTCATGCCTGTAATTCCAGCACTTTGGGAGGCCGAGGCAGACAGATCACAAGGTCAAGAGATCGAGACCAGCCTGGCTAATGTGGTAAAACCCCATCTCTACTAAAAATACAAAAATTAGCTGGGCGTGGTGGCGCACGTATGTAGTCCCAGCTACTTGGGAGGCTGAGGCAGGAGAATCGATTGAACCCAGGGGGCAGAAGCTGCAGTGAGCCAAGATCGTGTCACTGCACTCCAGCCTGGTGACAAAGCAAGACTCAGTCCCCCCCAAAAAAAAGGAAAAGAAAAAGAGGCAATGTCAGCTGGACCTCTAGCCCTGAGTCCAGTTTCTGCAGGACTCTGGCAGGTCACCTGCTTTCTCTGCGACGACCCAGGAGGATTCTGCATGTCCATCAGTTCACACGCAGGAGGACGCTGGGAAGCCAAAGCTGCAAGCTGGGGAAATGGGAAGATCTCTAGGGAAGGGGTGGGCAGCACAGGCTTCCTGAGTAGATGGCCAAGGATGTGTGCTGGAGAGGGAGGAAGGCGCCCACGCCAGGCGTCCTCTCGTGGGGAGCTGGGAGCTCTCTTATCCTGCAGCGCAAGTGGAGAGGCCAGTGTTCCTGAGGCAGTGCGATGCATCCCCACCGGAAGCCGGGCCAGCCCCTCCACCGCGGACACTTCCAGGAGTGCGTCAGCCTCCCTGCACCTCTTCCCCGTCTGCACTCCACACTTTGCAGATCCTCATGAACCTCTCCAGAGCCCCTGGTTGGCTGCACCCCAGCGATACAGTGGTGCAGGGAGCCAACACCGAGGGCAGTCTTTATAGAGTGGGCTGTGTCCTCCCTCTGCTGCTTTTCTAATTTCATGAACTTTCCCAGAGGAGCTGCAGTTGAGGAGCTGGCTTTCTCTGCCTGAACGCAGCTGGTTTGGATGGGAGGGCATCTGTGAGAAGTGCTCACACTGCAGCTGAGAAGCCCATGAACATGGGATCCCTGCCTGGGCCTCCCCCTGAGGCAGCAACCCCCGTGGGCCGACCTGACACTGCGTGCCCAGTGGCCTCAAACAGAAGCACAGAAGCACTTCTTAGTGTGCAACTTATTATCACATAAAATCTATTTATTTATTTATTTTTTTATTTTTTTTTTTTGAGACGGAGTTTTACTCTTGTTGCCCAGGCTGGAGTGCAATGGCGCGATCTCGGCTCACCGCAACCTCCGCCTCCTGGGTTCAGGCAATTCTCCTGCCTCAGCCTCCCAAGTAGCTGGGATTACAGGCATGCGCCACCATGTCCAGCTAATTTTTTGTATCTTTAGTAGAGACGGGGTTTCACCATTTTGACCAGGATGGTCTCGATCTCATGACCTCGTGATCCACCCGCCTCGGCCTCCCAAAGTGCTGGGATTACAGGCTTGAGCCACCGCACCCGGCCAAAATCTATTTCATCCATAGAAATGGGTCCTGTCGCCCCGGCCCCTGTCTTTCTGGTTCTGTGAATGACGCGGGCACCCCAGTTAGCACAGTGCCTCTTTTTTCTTTTCCCTGCAGTGCGACCTCAGATAACCTCTAGAATTTGAACAATTCCTGTAGCCCATATCATCAGTGTCACATATGAGCATCCTCCTCCGCACTGTGGGAGTGGCACACACTTCCCAGACCCCGTGTGGGGGCCGACCGCTGCAGGCTCTGTGAAGTGCCAAACGCTGCTTGGTGTGAGGCGGACACTTGACCTAGGACAAGATGCTGGGCATCCCCGGGGAGCGTGTCTCCTCTCTCCTGCCTGATTGAAAGCCCTGGGCGGGAACTATTTCCATGACGGTCCTGCCCCCAAGAGCTTCACAGAGCTCAGCGAGACAGTGCTTGAGCCCTCTGAGTTGGACCAGTCACCCCAGAGCTGACCCACTCCCCGGGGAGACTGTTCTTCCCCAGGGGTTCCCTCCAGGAACACCCCTGGGAACTGAAATACTAACCTCCACACTCAGAACAGCACAGCTGTGAGCAGCTGAACAGTGCCTTCAAAGAGGCTGTCCGAGCCTCAAGCCCCTGTCATCCACCTGCTTTGTTCACGTGGGGCCACGCCCTCTTCTCTACATATCTGGGCTGAGGCCTGGTCACTGAGGTGTCAGCTCACGCCATGGGAAGGGCCCTGCATGGGACACTCAGGATCTCTCCCTTGAGAGACTCGAAGCCTCGTAACTGCTGAGCTACAGGGAGAGGGATGGCTGCAGGGGAGGACAGAAACATCGTGTTCCTTGGCCTAACTCTAGGCCAGGAGTGCCAGGCTACACTGGCGTTCATGCCAGGCCCTGCTCCCCAGGTCATGTGAACTCTGCTGGCACAAGCCATCCCTCGCACCCATCTGGAAACCCTGAGCCCTCGGCAGGCGCCTTCATTGCACCTGCTCTGGGCAGACATTGCAGGCAGCAGACAACTCCACCCGCACGAGTAATAGCACAGGCAAGGAGCTGCCCTGTAGGACGCTCTGGAGGCTCGGAGATGAGTGGGGCAGGCGCTCCTGAGGGAGAACTGAGCACTGAATCTGCAGGCAGCTTTGTTGACTGTTTCCTATTGCACCCTCAGGAATCGCCGAAAGGGGGAGGAATTACCTACATTTTACAACTGAGGGCGTGGGTCTCAGCACAGCACATGGCCTTACTCCACAGCCACATGGCCGCTGAGGGATGGCACAGGGATCTGAGCCTTCACTGGTGAGCCCTGCCCCTGCGGTGCCCACCCTGACGGCCAGGCCCCAACCACCCCACGGAACTGCCCAGAGTCCGCTCCACGGGGCTCAGAGCACGCCCTCAGACTCATCAAGCTAAAGCTCCTTGTTCTGGTGCTTTTACAACTGGGCATTACTGCAGATGAAAAATTTTGAAAAGATAAAATAATTTTGACTCTATTTTGCTCTTGTCATTATGGAGAGCGATGAATCACTGAAACAACCACGGGCCAGGCGTGTTCATTTCGAGCATTGTTTCAGTGGGAAACGTTCTCTCCGCACCGTCCCGCGGCGTCCCGGCTGCTCTCAGGAGCACACCCTTTCCTGGCCTTCGTGGCATAACGTGGCCGTGGTGGCATGCAAGAAAGCCCCCACCGGGAGAGGGCTTCAAAATGATGCCATCTTCTGTGCTAAACAGTTACTGGAAATAACAGGATCCAGAAAAGACACTTGTGTTCAATTCCCCAAATGGACTTGCCTGTGAGTCTTTCAGAAAACAGCCTGATGAGACCATGAATTGGAACTTAACTCTCCTACCTGCCTCAGGAGCTGAACTAAAAATGAGGAATGACTGCAATGCCGCTCCGCTCAACTCCATTTTAATTGAAAATTATGTCTAAGATCGCTGCCTATCTGGACTTCGCCCTTCTCCCTCTTTTCAGAGTGCATGGATTTATGCACCTGCTCGTATTAAAAGCCTCACTATTTCCCATAAATATGCACGGGTTCCTGTTTGTTTGTACAATAAATATTATAAAGATCATAAGGAAATTAAAATGGAGCTTGAAGATAGCTGTCCTCCGATGATACACTCCGCATGAATCATGTCCTCAAGAACTATTATCCCCAAACTTCCTGGAGCCCATATGAATGTGTTTACTCGTTGGTGCTAAATGGCAGAAGAGAGAACCTCCTAATGAATTTATAGTTTATCAGTGAGTTTCAGGGAAGCCAGAGATGGATGGGTTCTCTCCAACAGAGTGTTCATTTACAAACAATTGTCCACAGTTCAATTCTGCAGTCTATTCGTTTTGGTAAACCAGAGCGCTAGTTATAATTCACTTTATTTTTAAAGATAAACATGTTATCTACACAAACATAGGAACTACATTCCTGTAGACTGAGTTAATCAGGAGGTATTTATAGAGATTATTTTTTTAAGGTAAAAATGTCAGTTTTCCTTGTTAAGCATTCCATTCCTTTCTTGGGGACAGGGACATTGGTCTAAAAATGTAGATTTAAATAAAATTAGGTTTTTATTATAAATTAAATGGCTCTAAAGAGAAGCATGACTTGAGGATGACTTCTGAATGGGGCCATAAAGTAGCCAATCCTCTCGGAACACCCCTCCACCCCTGCCATAAGCAGCTTGGCCCTGACAACGTAGCTGGTGTTGGGGGCCGAGGGCACAGGCGCCTCGGCTGAGGGCTGCACCGGCCCCGCCTGACCCGGGTGGGGTGTGGGATCCCAGCCCCCACCAGCAGGCATGCTGCTGTGTCCCGAGGTCTGAGAGCATCCTGGTCCACAGCAGATACTCAGTACATATTTGCTGAATCATCAAAGAGGCAATGAAACGTTCCCACAAGGGGCAATATTGTTTGAATCTTGGAGCATGACAGGCACCCCGAGGCCCTTAGGGTCAGCGTCCAGCCTGGGCACCAAACCCGGTCCACTAAGTCCTTTCTCAATAGCCTGAAGCCGGCCCAGGTGTCAATCTCAAGGCTTTCTGAGGCTCCCTCCGGGGAGACCGCATGGCAGCCCCCACTCAGGGCAGGATGCTCAGGAAGTTTGGCTGAGTATGGGAGTCAACTGCAGCTGCCAGAGCCTGAACACACCAGAGGACAGGTTGCACCAAGACACTGCTCACATGGGAGAATCTGCTTTCCCTTCATCTGTCCATGTGACCTTTCCAACAGGCTGCAGGGCCTACACCCCCCTGAAATGTGGAGGTGTCCATCTGGGGTGCCTCAGGCCGACAGTTGGAAAGGATCCTCTTGGGTGCGCCCATGGCTTAGAGTTAGGAAGGGTGGGGAGGGAGAAAAGGCCATTGCATGGGATTAGGTTATAGCTGCACTTTCAGCAGCCATCTTTAGAGGAAAGGCAGCCAGGCTCACTGTTCCAGGTGAGATGGAGGGGGTGGGATGAGGTAGGGGAGGAGCTCGGGGTGAGGGAGGAGCTCGGGGTGGGGGAGGAGCTCGGGGGGGCGGGGCTCGGGGTGGTGGGGCATGGGGGCAGATCGGCAGAACCTGCCAGGCCTTTTGTGTGTTAGGAGCTCTCCACCAGCCTTGCTGAGACTATATGGGACTCAGGGGAGACCAATCCCACAGGGACACTATGACCACCCAGGGCGTCTTTTCCCAACAGGAGACAGGATTCCAAGCTGTGGGAAAATCATCCAGTTCAGGACAGAGCAGTCCTCCTGTGCCCACTGCAGCTCCTTCGAATTTCCCCTGATCATGTCCCTTGGACTGTGTATCCCCCACTGTGCTAGGGAGCAATGACTGGGACTGCTGTGTAGCAGAGGGACTCCACCTCACAGGTCTTCTTGAGTCTATCAGGAAGCAGAAGACCTCTGGCAGATCAACATTTAAGAAAGGAGGAAGCTGGGAGGTCAAGGCGGGCTTCACTGCTTGAGCCCAGGAGTTGGAGACCAGTCTACCATGGCAAAACTCTATCTCTACTAAAAATACAAAAATTAGCTGGGCATGGCACGTGCCTGTAATCCCAACTGCTGGGCAGGTTGAGGCACAAGAATTGCTTGAGCCTAGGAGGCGGAGGCTGCAGTGAGCAGAGATGACGTCACTGCATTCCAGCCTGGGCGACAGTGTGAGACTCTGTTCAACAGCAACAACACAAAGAACTGTAGAGGGCACTTTCTGGGGCAGCTGGCAAGCCCCCCAAATGCCCATAGCTACTCTCACAGCACAGACGGGGTCAGCTTCTCTCCAGTCGTGGCTTGGAGAAAAGAATGGTCCCAGGCACTGCCCACCATGCCACAGCTTACCCCATTTTGCATAAAGCCAGCCTCGGCAGGGAGATGCTCATGCGGATGGAAGAGTTAGGTGCAGCCAGCCTGAAGCACCTACATCAGACACGACCCACCTGGAGCAGAGGGTCCACAGAGACGGGAGGTCCTGTGGGTCTGGGGTCACCATTGCCTGCACCTTTCCCCAGCACAGACCAAGAGCTACTCAGCTGCCCCAGAAACACCAGGGGTTGGAGCTCTGGCTTTCCTGTAGGAGAGAAATGAGTAGCCAAGACCAGGCCCATCCCTCCCTGGAGGAGCCTGCCCGGATGGCCTTCCACAGGGACCACCAGAGACCGAAGACTGCTCCAGCCTGCAGGTAGCCCTTCTAGCCCCTGCTCAGCTTCCCTGACATGCCCTCAGGCTGTGGGGGGCTCCATTGCTGACAGGCGTGACGCTCCTGGAGCCTGGGGGCTGCTCCATGTGCAATGAAATGGAAACCTCCTGTGGTTGCTTCAAGAAAGATAACACTCAGGTTCAGCGCACTGACTCCTTCTCCAGCTCCTGGTCACTAGAAACCCACTAACTTCATTGCTTTTATGTAACGAGAATCTGAAGTTCAAAGGGATTAATTAACTCCAGGGTCCCCGTTGCTAATTAATGGAGCCAGTTTTAAAGCTCTTACCCAAATCCTACCACCTCCATGAAGAAAGAAGACTCGCATTATTAACCAGCAAAGCTTCGGGGTTCAAAGTGTCTGTGAGTGAGTAATCTGGGGGCAGGGGTCATTTTTCAGAACTATAGGAGTTTATAGGAAACAGGACCTGTGACTGACTGCCTGCAACACACACACACACGCACACACATGCACACACACACACTGTAAACCAAAAATAAAATCCTAAGTCCCCCAGCTGACTGAATGGACTCTTCCTCTTGGCCAAAGGGATTCCAGAGAAACCTGAAATCCTGGCTGGGACTGTGGTGGGAAGCAGGGGTGGGACTGCCTCGTTATCCCTCCCTCCCTCTGGAATTCAGGCACAACTGACCAGCATTAAGGACAAAACAGACCCTTGGTAGTAATAGGACACCACGTTCTAACCTGACTCCAGCGTAAATCACAGGACAGGTAGCAGGCCCTGAAAGAAATCAACGTGTTTTACCTCAAAATACATTGTTTGGCACAGTTTGAAATGGCTCTGCAAAGCTATCTCTTGTGGGAGAAATTCACATTCTGTAGAGAATCCCCTTCCTTGCCAGGTCATTTTCTGACCCTGAAGAAATTAACTGAGACCCTGGGACCTTTTAAAGGTCTGAACAGGAAAGATCGCTGCCCACTGCTTCAAAGGGCAGCCCCCCATGAGGCTTTGTCTACATGATAAGAACCCCGGTCTCTACAGTTCCTTATCTCAACCCAGACACTCGTTTCTGTTGACTCCAGTTCTTTAGATAATACTCTATTTCAACCGACTGCCAATCGGAAAACCTTTGAATCTCCCTGTGAGCTGGAAGCACCCACCTCACTACCACTTTGCGTGGTTCCCCCTTTCCAGACGAAGCCAATGAACACTTCACAGGTACTCACTGATGTCTTATGTCTCCCTAAAATGTAAAAAGCCAAGTTGCAACCCAACCGCCTAGGGCAAATGCTCTCGGGGCCTCCTGAGCGTGGGTCATGGGTCACGGTCCTCACATTTGGCTCAGAATGAATCTCTCCAAATATTTTACAGAGTTTGGCTTTTTTCATCAACTGCACACAGGCACACACAGACACACACGCAGACACACACATGCAGACACACGAAGACACACATGCAGACACACACACAGACACACAGACACAGGCAGACACACACACGCCAACACACACACACAGACACACACACGTCAGCGATGTGCACCATAGCTTCTCTGAACCCCAATATCTCAAGGTCAAACAGCACCCAGCAATGACTACCTTTTCTGCACAGTCCTTTCAAAATAACAGAACAGGGCTGTGATTTTGCAGGACCCCCTCACGGCACTCTGCAGCAGCTCGCTATCCGCGCAGGACAATCATTTTAGCAGATTCTCTAAAACAAGGTTGCCCTTTTTGAAGTGTAGTTTGCAAAGTGAAACTGCTGAGGCACATTCATGGGCTGAGACTCTTCAGGCCCCTTTGTCAGGAAGGACTGAACTGGGCTGCAGCAGGCTCTTGTATTCTGTGGTCACCGCTGGGTGCCTCCTGTCCATCCTCGCCCCCAGGCACCTGTGGCCATCTATTCTTCCTTCACTAATTAGGACATGGGAACTGTCTTCCCTCCACACTGCCAGGTAGGTACTCAGGAATATGAAGTCGTGGCTGTGAGCAGATCCTGTCCCAAGCCCAGACCAGAGGAGACAGGAAAACATAGAAATCAACATCCTCTCCTTTTTATGGAAAACTTTATAAAGAAAATTTAATTTAAAAATCCCTCTGTTCTAGGGAGTGAATTATCTGTGAGGTCTGCAAAAAACTTTAACCCAAACATATAGATAAATGGAGTGACTTCTGCAGGGACACACACACATATACACATGGGCACATGCACACACAGGCACACCAAACACACACACACACACACACACACACACACACATCTATGTCTGTGAGACCAGGAGCCACCCACAAGCTATACTTCCTCAAAACTCTACCCAATAACAGGAGCAGGGATACCAGTGACATTGATCAGGCCTTGGTGGCCAACGTCCCCTCAGGAAAGGTAGGTGCTCTCATGTGTTACTGAATTCTCCGTGTATCCTGGTCCCTAATCTGTAAGTCAACGTGGCCAGTGGCAAGCGCCCAGAAAACAAAAAGAATTTGAGTCCCTGCAAAACGAACAGCTCTGGGACCTCCCAGGTGCTCACTCTTGATCTCTTCTAAGTGAGGAGCGAAAGCAGGCTCAGAGTAGACGACATTACTACAAGCCCTGGCCGTGGCTGGGCTCTGCCGTTCATAATATGAAAGTAGCGACTGGTCGGTGGCTCACGCCTGTGATCCCAGCACTCTGGGAGGCTGAGGCAGGTGGATCACCTGAGGTCAGGAGTTCGAGACCATCCTTGTCAACATGGTGAAACCCTGTCTCTACTAAAATGCAGAAAATCAGCTGGGCGTAGTGGCGTGTACCTGTAATCCCAGCTACTTGGGAGGCTGAGGGACAAGAATCACTTGAACCCAGGACGTGGAAGTTGCAGTGAGCTGAGATAATAGCACTGCACTCCAGCCTGAGTGACAGAGTGAAATTCCGTCTCAAAAATAAATAGATAAAATAAGAAGATTTTAAAATGTCTAAAAAGTGAAAGTAGCAGTGGTCATCTAAAATTCCTAGTGTAAATATTAGTTGTCTTAAGAAAATAAGCCTACCTCACCTCTTTCTACCTGGTGGTGGTGTGGGGGTGCCTTGTGTAGGGGCATGGGGGTGCCTGTGTCGGGGCTCTTGGTGTGGGGGTGTCTTTCTGTGGTTACTGGTTTTTCTCAGCAGCCAGAACATGAACGAAGCTGGAACCATTGGGTTTCAAGAGAATATCATTTAAAAGTGATTTTTAAAAAATAATAATAATCCAATCAATGAAGAAAAAAAAAAAGCAAGAACCACCATTGGGAAATTGATTGCCCCAGAGGGTAAAGTTTCCCAGCGTCTACTGAAAGTCTCATCTTTGCTTCAGCTGGTATCTAGTCGGGAAAAGATCCCCAGGCCCTTCCTGTGAAGCTCGATTGTTGCAGTCAGCAGGTTTGTGAGCTCCGGCCCAGCAGGTGCGAGACGGCACTTAGCAATGGATCGCAGTGATGCTCAGGAAACAGCAGGTAGAAATATCCTCCATTTGTACCGTGTGCTCATTGATTGTTTGCACCTTAAACAGGGATTTCCTTTCCGCACATTAGGGAGATGTGCATGGCCCAGGCAGCTCTTCCTGGGGTTCAGTCCCCCAGGGCGCTTCCTGGGAAGGCACTGGAAATTCACTTTCAACTCCAGAGCAAGGCCCGCCCTGTGTGGTTAGGGCTTACAACACTAGCAGAGCGTAACAAGATAAAGTAATAAATAAGTGAAATTTGTTAAATCAAAAAAAGGAAGAGGGCTCCACTGGGTTGTACTTAATGATCAATTTCTACTGCCTAGTCTAGTTTCCAATGTGAACAAACAGAGAAAATGAGTACATATTTATGATGATCAGGAGGAAAAATGAAATGCCTCTCAGCACTGAGAGCCAAGATGGAGGTTGTGCTTCCCCAGATTCAGATCCAGAGACACCACTGCTGTTACCAAGTGACTCTCAGCACGACTGTTGTCAACCGCCATGGCTGGCTCCTGATAAAGAGGATGATAAGGGCTTTAACGTGTCTGCACGCCAGGTGCTCCACAAGCCATAAAACCTCTGTGTGGAAGTGACAGCAATGGTTCTATTTTACGGAGGACAGACAGGTCAGTTACGTAGCTGTAACTGACCAGAAGGCTCCCCGCTGCTACCTGCTCCCACTGCAGTTCACATACGAGCACGCAGGACCCGGACCCTTGTCTGAGTCCACTTTCTGCTGCTCTAACAGAATACAGCAGACTGGGTCATACATGGAGAACAGAAGTTTACGTGGCTCATGGTTCTGGAGGCTGGGAAGGCCTCGAGCAAGGTTTCAACATCTGGGAGGGTCCTTTGATGGCAGAGGGCAGAAGGGTGGAAGTGAGGAAATCAGGCCCATCTCAGCCTTTTATCAGGAGCCCACTCCTAGGATAACTATGAACTCATGACCTCTTCAAGACCCCATCTCCCAGTACCATTGCAGAGGCGATTAAATTGAACGTGAGTTTTGGCAGGGACACTCCAGACACAGAGAGGTTCCTCCTCATCACAAGGCTATTGCTTCTTCCTCCATCCCAGCACACTGACGAGGCTGTGACTTTTCATACGCAATTTCACAGGGTTGTTTTAATTCAGTTTGAAATTCGTGCTTTGGGGTAGTTAAAATCTAGACATGTTATTGGAGCTGGAATTGCATTTCAAAGGAAGAGAACTAGGAATGAATCAGTGTCTATTTCAGCACAACCGGTGAAAGATTCATGAGTCTCAAGTCAGCTTTGCCCCCCAGAAGCTCACTCCCGTGCTGGGTCTTCCCCGATGCTTTCATTTCCTTAAAAGCAGGTGTCCTAACTTCCCTTATGCCCCACCTCCAGCCATCACACATCCCAGTGGAAATGCCCTGTAGACATGTTTATATTTAGTCTTGCCTTGGCTTATGTTTATCAGATTGTTTTATTGTAAAGATGATGTACTTGATCCATAAAAAGTAAAACAGAAACCTTTTCCCCACCTCCCTGGAAAGCATGTCTTCCTACCTGGTCTACTCGCCCGCCCGCCTCCCTTTTCTTCCGCCTTCTCCCTTCCCCTCCCTCCACCGCTGCTCTTGTCACGGTCACTGCTCACCTCAACTCCCCCAGAATCTGTTCTTCCCTTGCTCTCATTTCAGTTCCCAGAATGTGTTTCATTTAGGTAGAAAAGCAGAAAGAACACACCTTAGAGTAAAGCGTCCATCGAACTTCAGATCCTACTTTTCTCGTAGTATAGGTATGGAATATCATGCTGGGTGCAGTAGATTGTTATGTATGCACTGGCTTTTAAAAAATGATCAAGGCATAAATTATATAGCATACATTCACCCATTTTAATTGTACAACATGATGATCCTTAATAAATGTGTCAAGCTATGGAAACGTCACCACGTTGAACATCTCTGTCACCCCAGTGAGATCCTCATGGGCATTTGTAGTTAATTCTGTTCCCACCCCCAGCCCCAGGCAACCCTTAACTACCTCTGGCTCCATAGATCTGCCTGTTCTGAACACTTCCTACAAACGGACTCATGTGATACCTGGTGCCGTGTGTCTGGCTCCCTTCGCAGGGCGTGATGCTTCCAAGGTTCACCCGCGCTGCGGCGTGTCAGCGTTCTGCCCCTTGGAATGCACTCTCTGAATTCTCACCAGGCTCCCTGGTAGATGAGGACCTCCACCCAGCAGACATCACACGTGAATTCAGACTCTAGAACAGGGGACAGCTGTCCTCATTTGCTAAGCCACGGCTCAGCAAGGCTTATTTTCAAAGTTTTGTCTGTATGTCTTTGCTGTCTTCAGTGTGATGTGTTCCCATCACACTGGCTATTTCAGGCCCCTTGCACACACACACTTGGATTTTTAGAGAACACCTAATTGCTCCTCATGCTTGTTCAAAGTTGATGGTAATAGCTGAGCTTCCCGCTGAGCCCACAGCACTCAGTAATGAGTTCTCTGCCTCCGCACCGTGCTGGGAGGATCAAGTGCAGATGTAAATCTGAGCTGGATCTGTGGCATCAAATGCTGCGGCATAAAGCAGAGTTAGGGAAATGGACAACAAGGCCAAAGATGGGATGTACACCGCTGTGTGCTGAGGTGCGTGTACATGAGTGCATGCACACGTATCCCTGTGTCACAGCCGTGTGCTGAGGTGCGTGCACGTGAGTGCAGGCACACGTATCCCTGTGTCACAGCCGTGTGCTGAGGTGCGTGCACGTGAGTGCAGGCACACGTATCCCTGTGTCACAGCCGTGTGCTGAGGTGCGTGCACGTGAGTGCAGGCACACGTATCCCTGTGTCACAGCCGTGTGCTGAGGTGCGTGTACGTGAGTGCAGGCACATGTATCCCTGTGTGACAGCCTTGTGCTGAGGTG
>CM052660.1:2446723-2467557 GCA_028533165.1 Leontopithecus rosalia
GAAAAGAATCACTTCTGGGTGACCCCAGCTGCCTGCACACCCAGCAGGAGAAAGGCCATGTCCACAACTATGTGGGCGGCCCTGGGGTCCTGATGGGGCCTCTGTCTGCATGTCCTGCTAATGCTGCTGCCTGGTAACAGGCGCCGTGGCCACACACCACACAGTTGCCGTGTGCCTGGCCTCCGGGGACATCACCGGATGATTGCTTCTGGCCCCCTAACTGTGCAGCTTGATGCACATCTTATTTTATTGACCGGGGCCCAAGGCTCGGGCGTAGCTGTCAGTCACTGGACAGTGAGTGGGGCCGTAACAATGCGAGCCTTGGCTGTTGGAAGTGCTGCTGGACTTTGGAAAGCAGACGGCTCTGCCGGCTTTAGGAAGGCCCAGAATGATGGCTCAGACAGTGAAGGGGTCTGGCTGTGTCCTCACCCAAATCTCCTCTTGAATTGTAGCTCCCATGATTCCCTTGTGTTGTGGGAGGGACCCAGTGGGAGGTTTCCCCATACTGTTCTCACGGTAGTGCAGAAGTCTCGCAAGATCTGATGGTTTAGATCAGATCTAAAAGGAAACCTTTTCGCTTGCCTGTCATTATCTCCTCTCATCTGCTGCCACATGAGATGTGCCTTTCACACTCCCCCATGACTGTGAGGACCCCAGCCTCACAATGGAACTGTGAGTCCATTAAACCTTTCTCTTGCAAATTGCCCAGTGTCTGGTGTGTCCTTATCAGCAGCGTGAAAATGGACTAATACAGAGAGACTAGCAAAATTTCTCTCCACATCACCCCTGGGAGAGGCATCACACACACGGAGGAGCAGAGCTAAGGTGCACATCTCCTGCTGTGCAGGGCAGGGTGCAAGCTCCGTTGCAGCCTCTACTCAGGGAAGCTGGTGAGTTCAGCTGAGCTGGTCCAAGTGAGATTCTAGGTACTTGAGACAAGGGTCTGTTTCTCCTCTGTGGCCACTCAGTGCTCATCTGCTGCCACCCTGCCGACACCACAGCTGATTTCTCCTGGGGCTAGCTCACCTTGAAGGGCTTGGACTCCAGGAATTGCCGCTTCAGGCCATGAGCCATTTGGACCTTTCCCACAAGAGACCTCTGTCAGCCATTGCTTCAGGGACTTGAGCCTGACACCAGGCTGTCGGATCTCAAAGGCTCTGACTCTTATTATATAAAAAAAGACACGCACATGCCTGTTTATAGCAGCACAATTCTCAATTGCAAAGATATGGAACCAAGCTAAGGGCCCATCAACCAACAGGTGGGTAAAGAATACGTGGTAAATGTACACCATGGAATACTACGCAGCCATCAAAAGAAACCAAATAATACCTTTTGCAGCAACTTGCATGTAGCTGGAGGTCATTATTCCAAGTAGAGTGACTCAGGAATGAAAAGCCCAATATATGTTCTCACTGATTAAGTGGGAGCTAAGCTATGAGGACACAAAGGCGTAAGAATGAGATGATGGACTCTGGGGACTTGGGGGAAAGGTTCGGGGGATGAGGGACAAAAGACTATGTACTGGGCACAGTATACACTGCTCCAGTGACGGGGGACTAGAATCTCAGGAACCACCACTAACAAGCTTAGCCATGCAGCCAAACACCACTTGTACCCCCAAAACTATGGAAACTTCCTAACAAAATTAGAAAGGCTCTGACTTTCAAGTCACCATTTTGATCCAAGAGCAAAGCGTCTCGTTTCCCCACCACTGGGGAGGGGGAGGGTTGTTCTTAGAGAATCACTTTCGGGACCATGGCCCGCCCCATCAGGGCCTGTTGTGGGGAGGGGGTCTCATGGCATTAGGCAGGAGTCGTGGTCCCTTCTGTCCTCGAAATCCCCCCAACACTGTCCGTCCTCGTGTTTTCAAGCGTGCTTCTGTCCCTACTCCAGACATGTTCGCGAGAATTTTCTCTGTGAGAATAAGAGCTACCCGGCGCTCTCTTCAGAAAGCAGCCCCGCTGCACGGCGTCACGGAAAGGTGGCAGGTGCTGCAGGCTGCGGCTCTGGGCCCTTGAGTCCAGGCGTGTGGCTCCTGCATTAGCGCAGACCCCGACAGCAGAGTCCACAGGTGTTTGGGATTACTCTAATTTAGTCAGGTGATTGTTCTTGCGGCTTGAAGAATAAACTGTTAGCTGATTTTAATGGCTTAACATTTGGAAAGTCAAACCTTTCCTAAGGGTTTGATGTGAAAGTTAGGCACTTTCCTCTGGAGACAACAGAAGTGCTCGTGGCTGTGCCCGCTGCTGTCACGTGGCCCTGGATGGCAGGCTTTGGTCAGCATCCAGGGATCTGCACAACCTCCACTGATGTGCATGAAACAGCTCCCCAGTGGGAGGCCAGACTCCGAACCCAATTTAGTCAGGAAGTACAGCAAATGTCAGCGGGAACAAAGGGTAAGATCCCAGGCCCAGGATGATCTGAGATGGCGCCAGGTGGTGCCCGGACAGGTGGCCAGGGTCAGACAGCGGGTCCATCCTTTGCCCTCATCTACAGCTCCTTCACCTTCAGAAGAAATGCCCTTTGAACGTGAAACTGTTTGAAAACCCTTGGGTGCCTCCACAGCAGTCCCTGTAAAGCACCTACAGTTCTTCATCCTGAAGTAGGCACATTTTTCAATTCAGTTGTATTTTTGGCTAACCACAGAATGCGCTCAGGGCCAGACAGGAAAATCTTCCTCAGGGGAATTATTTAGGTTTCCACAATGATTCTGAGCCATTTTTGATCAGACTTTAGCCAGGGCAAGTTTCCCAGGCTCTCGGTGGGAGCAACAGATGAGGCTCAGGAAACTGACAGACATGCAGCCACCACTGCCATGTGTGTTGTGCCTGTCCACTTGTCAGTCACATCAGCTGATTCTCACTACCACTGCCAGGCCCACTGCCCAGCAACAGGAGCAGAATCCCCCCCTGGCCTCAAGGAGCTTGAAGTCTTCCATCAGCCAGGAAGAGCTGCATACAAGGGCAGGAAACCGGAATATGCACGGCGAGAAGGTGCTCCCTGGGTGGCGAGGAGGTGCTGCTCCCTGGGTGGCGAGGAGGTGCTCCCTGGGTGGCAGCATTGGTGAAACTCCCCACTCAGCACAGGAATTCAGTGCTTATGAAGAGAAACTGCCCTCATTGGATTCAAACTCACATCCCATAGTGGGCCTTCAGCTCTGTCAGCACCAGTAGGTCAAAAGGAGCTTTGGGAAAACCATCCCTGCTGGCATTATTCCAAAGGCCAGACAGAATTCTGGAAAATTCTCCCAAACCCAGCAGTGGTCAAGTAGAAAGTTCCTTTTTAAAGTTTCCTTTCTTGTTAAAGAATAAGTATGCTAATAACTGTGTTAAGTCCTATCCTACGCAGCTGTTAGACATGCCATGCTTACAGTCATGTAGTACATTCTATGTCCTTGTACTTTACCCAAGATATCTGTGCTGGACATGCTCACAGGCATGTCCCAGCTCTCCATTGCTTTTACCTGTGTAAAGAAGTTTTAAGTTATCAGCCAGTCGGGTTTTCATTTAGATTGTGAGGTCTGGCCCCAGCCAATGGAAGCTGGACACAGCAGTAAGGATGACCCCAATGTCTAAGTGATCAATTTGTGTGTTTTCCTTTCTTCATTGTCGTCTCATGGCAAAATGGCTAGTGAGAGTATTTTCCTGCAGTCCAGGAAGTAAAAATTGTGTTGCTGAGAAATCCTTTGTCTCAGTGCCATTTTTTCTTTGCAGCACCGAGAATCTATTTCCAACAGGTCACAAGGTTTCCACAGAGCCCGCCCCCATCAGAAAGCACAGCCCAGGAAAGCACCTCAGGTGCCAACCACACGGCACCCTACCTTGGACAGCCTTGCCCTTCAGTCACTGGGACTCAATCCTGTTCCAATCCCAGGAGCTGCACAGATGTAGACAGGGATGCGCAGGCCTCCTGTCCAGTCACTGAGGAACAGAGAGCCCAGGGTGCAGCTCCCACATCCTCCATCAAGCAATCTCCTTCTAAGAACCGCCCCTGGGACCAGAGAGACAGGGGGGAAGAGAGCTCCCTTGGTCTGAGCATTCCTAGCTGCCTGGTAATTGAAAGCTCTCCCAGTACTGACACTTCCCATGTGGGGACTTAAAGGGACTGCAACCTGTCAGGGGAGCCACTGAGCAGCTTCGTGTCTGTTATTCACCATATATGTGATCTTGGTCAACTTATTTAACCCCACCATGCCTCCGCTTCCTGGTTTGTAAAGTGGTCCAATCATACATTGGCAGAAACCTGCTGGATGTGCTGCCCTTTCCATTGGGTGGAACATTCCCTAAGAAGGGTCATCTCTGTGGGAACTACATTTCCCAGCTGCCCTTGCAGTTCAGTGCACTCACGTGACTGAGCTCTAGCCAATGAAACCTCAGAGAAAGCCATGTGTTCCAGTCACAGCCTGACCCATGCAAAGCTTTTTTGGAGCTCTCCTCCATGCAATTTCCCCTTTTAAGGCTGTCTGGCTAGGAAAGGATTTGCATGACAATCTTGTAAACCGTGTGTGTTGAAGAAGGCATGTTTCCATCGGCCTGGGTCCCTAGGTGATTGAATGGTGAGCATGCCCAGCCACCAGCCCATCTGCCCAGGCTCTTAGCCAGAAATCAACTTCTACTGGCCTTGAGCCATTTCATAATTTGGAGTCTATTTGTTGCTCTAGTTAGCCTACAGTACATGACAGATAACACTCCATGGCGTTTCTGGGAAGAATAAATAAATTTATGCAAAGAGGATAGAACAGAGCCCACAGCACAACCACTGGTCGCTGCTATTATTCTTCCCTGGGCTCCAGCCCAGCCCAGGCCTCCAGTCCCTGCTTCCGTGTTTATGGTCCTTGTTTACGGGCACATCTAAAGTTTAGGTCCACTGGAGACAATTAGACGAGACCCTCTCTGGGAAGAGAGGGTCACATGGGAGGGTTTGCAGCAAAAGAGAAAAGCTTTCCCAGAGAAAGTACTTGGAGCAATCGTTAGAAATGAGAGAAGAGAGGGGGTATCTTACTCCATTTTCTGTTCCAATAAGTGAATACCTGAGACCGGTTATTTATAAAGAAAAGGTATATATTTCTTACAGTTCTGGAGGCTGGAAAGTCCGGTGTCCAGGGGCCACACCTGATCAGGCCCTTCTTGCTGGTAAGGACTCTCTGCAGAGTCCAGAGGCTGTTCAGGGTATCGTATGGTGAGGGGCTCCTGAGAAATGGCCAAACTCGCTTTTGTAATAGACCCACTGTCGTGATAACTAACCCACTTCCTCCATAACCCATCAACCCATTAGTCCACGAATGGATTAACTCATTCATACGGATTATGTTAGCCCACGAATGGATTAACTCATTCATACGGATTCAATGGATTAACTCATACAGCTTTCCCAAAGGTTCCTCCTCTCAACACAGCTACACTTGAGAAATGAACTTTTGGGGGACATACCTGCAGCCCCCCAAACTCACATCCTTCCCACACATAAAACATTTATTCAAAGCCAATAGCCCCAAAAGTCTTAACTTGTTCCAGAAGCAGCTCAAAAGTCCAAAATTCCAAGTCTTATCTAAATCAGATATGGGTGAGATTCAAGGCATGATTCGCCTTGAGGCAAATTCTTTTCAGCTGTGAGCCTATGAAATCAAATGTGTTACCAACTTTCAAAATACAGTTACGGACAACCAGAAGAAAGACATTCCCATTCCAATTCCACATGACATCTTACAACTCTAGAAGGATCTTTCAGTCCTTGTACTGCCTCCTGGACATCCTGGGGAGGAAACTGGGCCCCCGAGACCTTGAGCAGCCATACCCCCATGCTTTGCTGGGCTCAGCCCACGCTTCAGCTCTTCCAGGCTGACACTGAACACTAATCTCTCTACAGTTCCGGGATCTGGGTGGTGACTCCACTCACACAGCCCCGCTAGACATTGCCCTGGTGGGGACTCCCTGCAGCAGCTCCAGTTGTGCCCACGTTTCCACTTGGCATTTCACCCTGACGGGGGCTCTGTCCTGACTCCACACCTGCAGCAAGTCTCTGTCTCGGCCCCAGGCTGTCCAAGGCATCATCTGAAATCCAGGTGGAGAAAGCCGGGTCTTCACAGCTTTTGCCCTCTGTGTTTCTGCAGAATAGCACCACGGGCACATCACCCAGGTTGATCACCTTCCTGATCAATGGATTGAGCCATACTTGGAGTCACTTGAGCCACAGCTATGGTGGCCTGGGAATGCTGCACCAGAACGTGGAGAACGGAGACCCCAGCTGGGTCTGGACAGTGACCCTGTGAAGGGCACCCCAGGCCAGTCCCTGGGAACCACACTGGCTTCCTATAGGACAAAGGGAGAAAGACCCCACAGGCATTTCGCACGCCTTCCGGGCGAACCTCCTGTGTCAGTCTCCACGGCAGGCTCTTGGCCATGCGCTCAGTCTCCTCTCCCGGATGTGCCTGTCCATTCTTTCCATGGCCAGGCTGAGTGTTCTAAATCCTTTTACTTTGCTTCCTTTTAAAGTATAAATTCCGTCTTTAAATCATCTCTTTCCTCTCTCATTTTACGGTAGCAGTGAAGTCTTGAGACTGACTGCTGTTTTGTGGCCGGTTCTGGGCTCCCTCCTGACAGTTGCCTCTTTCCTCTCCCCGTGGCTCCTCTGCACCGTGGCGCTGTGTGGCGGCTTGAATGCCCGGCTCCGCTGTGTCTTCTGTCTGCTCCCCTTCATCGCTCTTCAGTTCCACATTCCGTAACCTCCAGGACAGGGATGCGATTCAGTCAGTCTTTGCTGTTTTGGAACAAGGATGGCATTTGCTCCGGTTTCCAATACCTTGTCCTCATTTCCCTCTGAGACCCCCTCAGAATGGCTTTGCTGTTCCTATTTTTATCAGCAACCTGCTCATGGCCACATAAGTAATCTCAAAGCAGTTCCAGACTTTCTCTAGTCTTCCTTTCCTCTGAGCCCTCACTAGTGCCCCCTTAGTGTCCCATTTGTAGAAATACAGGCTTTTCCCAGCCCCCTCCTTCAAATTCTTCCAGCCTCTACCCATTACTCAGTGCTAAAGCCACTGCCACATGTTAGATGTCTGTGGAGCAGAATCTCACTTCTTGGGACCAGGTTTCTGTCTTAGTCTGTTGCTACTGCTATACATGAATACCCGAGACTCAGTAATTTAAAAAGAAAAAAACGTATTTGTTACATTGCTGGAGGCCGGAAAGTCCATGATCCAGGGGCCACATCTGGTGAGGGTGGTCTTGCTGGTGGGGGCCCTGCAGGGGCCTGGCGTGTGTCACAGGACATCACAGGACGAGGGAGCTCATGAGAAATGCTGAAACTGGCTTTATCAACAGACCCATCCTCATGAAAACTAACCCACTCCCTCCATAACCCATCAACCCATTCATGGATGAACTCCCGCCTGAGGGCAGAGCCTCCTGATCCACACACCTCCCAAACGCCCACCTCTCAACCCTGCTGCACTGGGGATGTGAACTTTTGAGGGACACACTCAAAACACAGCAGGGGGTTGGCAGTTTCTGACTAGGAAATGTCCTTGCTCTGGTGGGGGAAGAGTGGTCAGAACAAAATGGGAAAATGGTTCCCTGGGGGCCCCAGAAAGGTGCCTGGGGGTGCTGGGCCTCCAGATGTGATGGAAGATGCTTCCCTCATGCCCAAGCCCACTCCAAGACAGAGGTGCCTTAGGGGCCAGGGTGTTTCCATGGCTAGGAGGCCATGTTTAGTGTGGCCTGGGAATGCAGAATGTGGAGAACAGAGTCCACACGTGAACAGTGGAGACATTTCCCCCATGTTCCAATTTCCTGAATTGCACAAGACTCGTGGGAAGGGGCATGACCCTTCTCTAAGTCACTGTACTCCCCATCAGCCCAGCAGGACATGGAGCGTGAGGCGGCCAGGTTGGTGCAGGTGGTGGTCGATGCACGTGTCTGTGACACCTTTGCATGTGGAGGGCCTGTGCTCTACTAACACGTGGCTGAGCGCCCTGCCTCGGGGGCAGCCCCTGACTACATCTGGTCTAGGAGATGGACCCTTCACAGGAGAAAGAAAAGATGAAAGGAGAGAAGAGAGAGGGAAGAGAAAGAAGGACAAGGGAGAGACTGCGGCAGAGATGAAGGTAGTGAGGAGCCTTCCTTAGCTGCGGCTGACTCACAGCTGATGGCTCCGTGGAGGGCTGAGAGCCCTGGATCGAACCTCCGTGCTGCCTCTCAGGCTCCATCACAGCCACTGAGTGTCTCAGCTTCCCCACGTCTCTGCTATAAGATGGGGATAATAATAATCACAGGACAGTGAGGTGATAGGTGCCAATCACTCTGAGCGTCTAAAATACAGTAATTAATGACTCGATAAACTATCCCTGCATCAGTAGCTTAAACACTGACAAGGAGAAAAAAAAACAGTCTTTTGTTTTGACATTGTTTTCAGACTTCCTCAGCTGCCAGGAAGCAAGCAACAAGCAAGCATGACCTAAATCGCAACTGCAGGCAGATAAGAAAGTTGTGAAGGTGTCAAGAGTAATAAGGCAGCTCACAATTTGTGAATTTGGCTACTATTTCCTCAAACCCGGGCGGGCGAGGGGAGACCGGGCTTGGGGAGGTGGCGCGGCTGGGCAGGTCGCAGACCCTGATGCTCCGGAGTGCTCCACGTGGCTATTCTTGGTATTTTCTCTTTCTTGAAAAAGTAGCATGATTTTGCTCCCACTGCTATAAACAAAAAAGAATCTACAGCTAAACTTTACAATCTCTGTAGTGGGTGGCAAATGCCTCCCTGGTAGGAGGCTGGAGGGAGCAGTGCTTCCCAGTCTCCAGGGACAGCATCTGAAGTCTGGCTGGGTCCACTCAGTCGGGCGTGCCTTAGCTTTGTCTCATTCCCCTCTGAGGCACAGCAGAGACCTCAGCTACCAGAGCGGACTTAGGGACCCATGACCTTGATCCTGCCTCAAGACTCATGGCCACAGACACTCTGTTCCACTCAGTCCTCTGCAGCGGGCGGCTTGTTTCCCCACCCCGCCACCGAGTCACAGCAGCCCCTCTCCCTCTGGCCACTAAGCCATGTCGATGTGCTTTAGCTGGTTAGGACCAGGCTCCTCTCTGCTTGGGTAAGCATTCCCGTCAGCATGGTTTGGTCAGGAAAACAGAATTACTCCAGGTATTCCACGCACAGAGGTTTACACGGCCATCGGGAGGTGTTCAGGTGACCTACAGCAGCTCATCTGAACCCCATGGAGAGTCCCTGATGTCCTGATCTGGAGCCCAGGCTCAGCCCCCTGCCATAGCAAAGCGGGGGGTTCAGAGCTCTCCAGGAAACTCTCAGGTTCCTCTGGCTCCCCGTTGCCCTCTGTCAGCTGTGCACACGTCTTGCAGCCGTGAGGAAATCATGACTGTTTCCCTTCTACACTCAGCTCACACGCGCGGCTCATGCCGGCAGGCTCTAACCAGCCCCATGCAGGGCAGACGTTCTAGGAAGCCAGGACAGCACAGACAGGACGCATATGGGAAGATGTGAAGGTGCGGACCAAGTTCACAGATGCTGAGGCTGGGACTTGACAGCAAGTCCAATTCAACTCGGTCGGGAAGAGCTGGGAAGCCCCAGAGACGCTGGTCTCCAGGAGCCCCCTGGAGTACTGTGCCACAGAAGCTCATTTTCCCCCTTTTGAGTGAATTTGGCTACTATTTCCTCAAACCCGATTAATATGGAAGGTTACAGTGAAGACACCTGTCAGGGAGGACACCCCAAACACAAAGTGCCGAGTGCTTAAAAACAGGCGATCTCTAAGAACAAAGACCCAACTCGAAAACATATAATGCAAAGGGCACTCCTTTATAATAAACGGGCAGCACTTAAAAATCAATGCCTATTTCATCAGAGCTTCATGCTGCTGGAGAAATGGTTAAGGAACCATGCAGCACAATGATGCATGCAGCAGCAAGGGGCCCGTCTTCATCGGCATCGGCAGCAGGACTGTTGGGTGAACCCCCGGGACTCTGCCAGCGGCTCCATGGAGAGGGACACAGGCTGAGCCTGGAAATGGCTTTGCTGGGAAAGATAGTTTGGAGCAGAGGTGGCCAGGGCAGCGTCTATTTCCTTTCAGCCCTGATTCTGCACAAACGTTTTCTATTTGGCCTATCAAAAATTTCTCCCCTCGGGAAAAACAACACTCCAGAAGTCCTGCATTCTCAGCCTTCTTGGGAATCTGTTGATGAGCAATGTCTACATCAACAGTCTTAGTGCTCACAGTTTAGAACATGGTCCCAAGAGGGCACCTGGAAGTCCACATGCACGGAAGCCTTCTCATAGCCTCGTGTGCTTTCCTGGGGGTTCCATAAGCCCAGCTTCCAAAGCACCCTTGTCCACGGCAGGGCATGCATCCAGCATCTGACAATGTGGCTGGCACCGCAGAAAACATCAGGCACAGAGGTGAGCTGCTGTCCCTGCCATTAAGGAGTTTGCCGTTTGCTGGGAATTTATCAAAGCACACGGGAGAGTAGGCGAAGACCTCGCACAAGACAGAGCAAGGCACAGAAAGTAGTAGGATTCTGTGACTGAACGAGCCGAGAGCTCTACTAGCCTCAGGGCACAGCTCTGAGAGTGGCAGATCTGGAGGTGTGCCACCCAGATTCCCCTGCAAGGAAGAGCCTGCTGCCCGGCTGCTGGCATCAGTCGATGACCTGCAGTTGCTGGAACCCCCAGGGGCTGCCTCCGCTACCAGGAGCCACCTCAAACATGGCCATGTCCTGTAAGGGTGGAGACACTAATGAATGAGGACGGGGTATAAAGGCCAAGCCATTGTTGCCCAAAACGGGACAACTCCAATAGGGTCTCCTGAGCCATCACAGAACACCCCTACAACTCTTCCTGCCCAACCCCCCTGCGGCAAATGATCCCGAAGAGCCCCCCACCGTGGTGCTTCCGCAGAGTCATTCCATCGCGGAGTGGGCGCCTCAGGGATCCCAGCTGGTCAGCATCTGCCCAGCCTCCCTCCATGCTTTCTGCACACCTGCCTCCTGCCTCCCAGCTGTCTGCCTGTGGTAAAGATCTGACCTGACTTGAGCCATGCCCAGATGCTGCCTCCCATCTCCCCAACCCCACCTTGTCCCCTAAAGCCCTGTTTGCTGTAGGACCCAAGGCCCTGCCCTACTTCTGATTCTCTCTGAACACTGATGACCCCTCTTATATGAAAATGTCCCAAACCCTCTGTGGTCTCCCTGCTGCAGTCCTTGCTCCTCCCACCCACTGGTCAGTATCCCTGCAGTTGATCGATTCTACTCACCTGCTTTGTGACTGACAGCCCTCTGGACTCAGTCCTGTGTTGCAGGAGCGCCCTTAGGGTTTCACTGATCACATCTAAGCAAGAGACTCTGTGGCCCTGGCTGCTCTCCTGAAGCGTCTGATGCTATGACCTGGTTGGCTCATGCAGCCTCAGTCCCTCCAGACAGCAAAGAACTTGCTGTGCTAAAGGAGTCTGCTCCTTCATCAATAGCACCCGCCATGTGGCACGTGTGGCATCACACTAAGGGCGTCCATATTCAAACAAGCAAATCTCTGGAATTCTATGCTTCAAAACACGAAAAACAAGAAAATATGTAACTTAAGGAAATTAATCTCCACTGATAACATTTCAGCCGCAGTGATACTTTGGAGATGAAGAGGTTCTTGGGTGGAGACTCCCACTCTAGCATGTTAGGCTTGCAAAAACTAGGTCTGTCCCTGCTCTCTGTGTCTGCCCTTCGGGGCAAGCCCAAGATAGGCTGACTTTCAAAGCCACCTGTTTACAGTCTTGAAGGTACCCTAAAATTTGCACGGTCCCTACTTTGACCTCTGTGCCTCTCATGCTATTTATTTATTTGTTTGTTTGTTTGTTTATTTTTGTTTGTTTTTTTGAGACGGAGTTTCGCTCTTGTTACCCGGGCTGGAGTGCAATGGCGCGATCTCGGCTCACCTCAACCTCCGCCTCCTGGGTTCAGCCAATTCTCCTGCCTCAGCCTCCCGAGTAGCTGGGATTACAGGCACGCACCACCATGCCCAGCTAATTTTTTGTATTGTTAGTAGAGACGGGGTTTCGCCATGTTGACCAGGATGGTCTCGATCCCTTGACCTCGTGATCCACCCACCTCGGCCTCCCAAAGTGCTGGGATTGCAGGCTTGAGCCACCGCGCCCGGCCTCATGCTATTTAAGATACATCATCTGAGAAGCAGCTGAGCTTCTTAACGATATGGTCAGATATTTCATGTAGGGTGAACACAAAGAATGGAATTATGCAGGCAAGAAAAGCTCCCTAGGAATCACTTTGAGTAGATGATAGGACCCTGGGCAGATAGTCCTCAGGATGGCACACCAATGCACGCATCAAAGCACAGCCTTCTTCTCCATTGAGCCAAGTAATCAGATCAGCATGGACAACAATATCTGCATTTTATACCCAAAGCTAATGATGATCTGGGAGGCAGAGTAATTCAACAGTTGATGAATGGCCTTGATTACGTCTATTGACGTCTTCCAGGAAGCTTTATCTGACATGGTTGTTTCTAAACGTGAAACTGAATGAAAGCTCCGTTTCGACCAGAAAAGGAAAGTTTGAGTTACAAGTCAGATAAAAATATTCTTCTGTAGGAACACAGGCATTTCTGTACAGAAAAGTCGTGATTATTGTGCTGAGCAGTCAGAAGAAGAAGCCGGTAAGTGTTGTTGGAACTTGGGGTGTCCCCTCCAGCAGCAAGAGTCAGTACTCTGATGAATGTCAAGTACCCATACAGAGCCAGTGGGATTTCATTTTATGAATTGTTTGCACAAATACTAGACAACTTCTTGAGAGAAACATACTGTTCTTTACATCTGTGTACATGGTGGATGCAAATGCTCTGGCCTCGCTCCTGAATAATTCATTTCAGACATTTTATTTACGTAGGAAAATCACCCTTGATTTGTTTGGCAGATTTTAAGTTTCTGTTGGGAAACTGAGCCCCGGGCATGCAGCAGGGGAGGCACACTGTAGAGCATGTTGGGAAACTGAGCCCCTGGCGTGCAGCCAAAGGCACCGGGCAGGGGAGGCACACTGTAGAGCATGTTGGGAAACTGAGCCCCGGGCATGCAGCAGGGGAGGCACACTATAGAGCTTGTTGGTAAACTGAGCCCCGGGCATGCAGCAGGGGAGGCACACTATAGAGCTTGTTGGTAAACTGAGCCCCTGGTGTGCAGCCAAAGGCACCGGGTAGGGGAGGCACAGTCTAGAGCTTGTTGGTAAACTGAGCCCCTGGTGTGCAGCCAAAGGCACCAGGCAGGGGAAGCACATTGTAGAGCAGATGGCAGGCTGCAGCTCACAGAATTCCCTGATTCTTGAGAAAACAAGTAAGTTTGATCTGGTCCATTCTAAACAGTCTTTGCTCTATAATGGTACTTGCCTATCTGCTTTCAAAAGAAACATTCGCCCTTTCTGTGCATCTTTCATCCTATTTATGAGTGCCCTCTTCTTGCTTTCCTAAAAAAAAAAAACAACAACGTTCACTCTTATTCTCGTTGCTGTCTTGAGGAAACAAGAGAATGGGAAGGTGAACCAGGGAAAAGTCTCTGGAGGAGGCATAACAAATGCTGAGGAGTTCTGAGGTCTCCCTCCCCTCCTCCTCGGCCACTTGGCGAGCACGCGGGGTGAGAACATGTGGGGAGGAAGTCTGAAGGCTCTGACACTTGTCTGTGATGTGGGGGCCACAGGGAGGGAAGTCCCTGAAGATGCTTAGTGGGAAACCGCTCTCCAAACTCAGCTCCAGCTCCCTTCCTTCAGGTGAACCCCTTAGACCAGAGCGTCTCCCATTTGATGCACTTCAGCTCTCCTCTCCCAGCCTCGCTGTCCAGGCACTGGCGCCTCCCTCTCCATACTCTTCCTTGAGCCTCTGGAGTGCAGGAATACAGAAAGAATTCCCCAAGGCTTCAGTGCTGCTGGGTGAAGGAAGAAGACGGGGATCCCTGGGGCTACATGTCCCTGAGGATGACCCGGCTTGTGTATCCCACTGAACATCACCACCATCTTGCCCGCCTTCTGCTCTTCATTCTACAGTGAAAAGACTGTTCCTTAGGCAGAGGGAGGACACCCTCATGGGGCAGGCAGTGGTTGCCTGAGGCGGCGAGATTCCCAAGTCTGGATAGACCTCTGTCACATTTCCTCCCTTTGTCCCTTTCTCCTTCCCCAGACCTCGGGTCTCCCTCCAGTTCCTCTGCCTGCTCTTCCTCCTCCATCCCCCCGTCCTACTCCTACAGAGCAGTGTCTGGGGCAAAGGAGTTCAGGTCTCGCCTGCAGGAGCTCAGGAAGGAGCTGCACCTGACTCCTCCTCCTCAGGTTGGGTCTCACTCACGGACGGGTAGTGAGACCTCCTTATGTGGTGAGCAGAGTGACTGTGTCCTCAGGACCCCCACTCTCTTGTCCATTTCTCCTGCCCCAGCGAATGCTCTGAGGAGCCCTCTCCTTGCCCTCTGAGGCCTGTTCTCAGTAATGCACAGGGAGTGGTAAGTGCCAATAAATCCTTCATTCAGGAAAAAAGAAGAATCCATTCCAAGAGCACAAATCATCAGCCATGGGCACTGTCCCCTGCTCCCAGGGCGGCTCTCATATGAGGAAATGAACGCCGAGCTCGCAGCCTTGATGTGCCCTGAGGGACCTACAGGGCTTCCATCGCCCACCGAAGGACTGAACCAAAGCCTCCCTCCATGAGGGAATGGAGATGCCAGATATTGAACCCCCATTTCACCCTCCGTCTCCAGTCCCGCCTCCCAGCTCCTCTTTATTTTGGAACACATAGTAGTCTCCCACTTCCACATGAATCCTTGTCTCCGGTTCTTTTTCTAGAGAACCCAAACCAAGACCCATGTATACAACAGAAATTCCCCTTCTCTCCCACGCCTAGTCCCACACGCCCTCTTCAGAGGCAGCTCCTCTGTTTTAGAAGCACACTGCTCTGGTAACACAGAGCATAGATGTGTGGTCACTGTTTCCTCATCTGTAAAATGAGATGATAGGGTCTACATAATAAGACGGCTTCCTTATGAGGGGTGAAGGAGTTCATATCTGCAACACAGTGGTGCGTGGACATGGGCAGCACTAAGGAAAGTTCGTCAACTAACTCCCTTCACACATGCTCGCATCTGTAAACTTCTTATTTCAATGTTGACTTATTGCTAGGCCGAGGAATCTGTTTTCACTGAATCCTGTGCTGCCTTGGCTATCTGAGGCTTGGATGAACAGGACGTACAGGTGGCTGCCAGGATCTTCTACCACAAACCTGGCAGAACCTTGGCTGCTGGGAGATTAGGACACTGTTCTTTTTGGAACTCAGCTGATTCGTCTGGCTTCATCTGAGCATAGGTCAGGTGAGAGGCTCTAGTGGACTCCAGGAGACCAAGGGGCTGGCTCTCAAGGTCTCAGTCCTTCCAGAGTGAGTTCTCAAGGAGCATGCCCCACATCCCAGGAAAGAAAAAGGCAGCTGCCAGTTGACTTTGCCATGGAAGTGCTCCTCAGCCAGGCTCCTACAGAAGTGTCTAGGTTGTGTCATTCATCATGCCATGCCCAGCAAGGCTAAGGCTCGGAAACGCCCAAGCAAGATGCACTCAGTACCAGAGATCATTGCTTCGCAGTTACAGAGAGTGAGGGACTTCAGCCTACAATTTTTTCTGGAATCTAATGTCTAAGTTCATCACACTTTCAGCGAGCACATAGTGACTGCAGCCAGAAAACATACCAGTTTCTTGATAAAACAATAAGGGAAAATAGCTTGACAGCTGATCCACTCACCAATTAATCATTCCAAGACCAAGAACCAAATGACATTCAATAAAATAAATTGATCACTTTGGGGTTAATCTGTAGAACTGTGAGAATTAAGTTTGGGATTTCAGACTCGTGAAATCCCTCATCTCAAGAGTTTTCAAGGCCGTTTCAAGAAACACTTTTTCTGCATTTGGCCCACATTGTTGGAATTTTATGTTCTTTAAGATTTGTAGAAATGTAGTAATGTGTAGGGGGCTGGGGGCTATTAATATTTCACTTCTTATGTCTTTTTTTTTTGAGATGAAGTCTTGCTCTATCACCCAGACTGGAGTGCAGTGGGGCAATCTCGGCTCACTGCAACCTCCACCTCCTGGGCTCAAGTGATTCTCCTGCCTCAGCCTCCTGGGTAGCTGGAATTACAAGCACATGCCACCACGCCCGGCTAATTTTTGTATATTTAATAGAGATGGGGTTTCACCATGTTGCTCAGGCTGGTCTTGAACTCCTGACCTCGTGATCCACCAGCCTCGGCCTCCCAGAGTGCTGGGATTACAGGCGTGAGCCACTGTGCCCGGTCGTCTTTAAGTTCTTTTTACCAAGATGCCTGTGTGAAATCTCTCACTGGCTGTGTTTTTGTTTCTGCCCCTTTAATGATTGCCAGAAAATCTTTAGATTTCACAAGCAAAAAGAAAAAGCCTTTATTGGGAGTCAATAGACCCTGAAAAATAAATCACTCTCTGAAATGTGAGGCATCAACAAGCATCATTTTACTTTCAACACACCTACCTGAAATCGTTTTGTGACCAAAATAATCCCAGGTGAGATTTAAGTGTTTGTGAAAACGAATTAACTCTCTCTTTCCATAGGCACCTCCCATAGCTTGGGTGGCAGTTCTGGAAGAATACACCTGATATTTCCATGAAAATAATGTCAGAATCCAATTGCATAATGAGAGGAGAAATTCATTAGTCTTGATAGGCCCCCAGAATCACCTTCATTTTGCCTTAATGTGACTTGAGATCTTTAATCTTAAACACTTCCTTAAAGCAGGAGAGGTAGACTTTCCCGAAGATATTGATGTGTACAGTACTTAGTATCTTAATTTAGAACTGCTCACTCAATCCAACCCATGTTTGAAAAAAAAGGAGTAGCTACGAATCATTACCAGTTAATACAAGAGCATGAAAGGCAAGAATCCTGTTCTCCCTCGCTCTAGTCGAGACCCACATGGGAAACCAGTAATTGCTTAATTTGGAGGATTTCCCTCAGGTGCCCATGGATCTGCTTTAGAACAACACCCAGGAGCACCGCTGGCAGTCCCTTTGCCCTCCTGACCTTAGCTGGGTGTCAGATGAGATGGCAGGAGTCCTGTGCTCCGTAGTTCTGCAGGCCTGTGACACCTTGTGCTGCTACCGGCCTCTGCATCCATCATTCTCCACCTGCACATGCAGAGAGGCTCCCCCTCCCACCTGCACAGAAGATCCTTTAAATAGCACCATATAAAAGAGCTCATTTACACATCTTTAGATAAAAGCTTTGTGTCTTCATTCACTCAGCAAATGTGTAAGAAGCATGCCAGTGATGTATTGAAAGAATGGTTTCTAGAAGAAAAAATGATGTATTTGTGGTGTCTGTCAATTTTTGGTGTAAATATTCTCAGCATGGCCCATTTTACCTACAAACAGAGCATCTCTGGATACAGAGTTGGGGAAAGAAGCATGGAATTCATTCTCATGAACTGGTGCAAACCTGCTCCAGCACTGCACTGAAAATACCTGTTCTTTTGCAGACGTGACGTAAGATAATGATGCTACCAGGATACCTGACTGCATGTACCTGCTTCTGAGGAGCTCACAATGCAGCCGGGAACACAGAGTGTGTGTGAAAACCTTTCTTCTGCAGTATGACATTATCCAAGTTTATTGGGGAGGCATTCTCTCATGAATGTTATGGGAAGTGTAAGTAGAGATACGTAGGTGAGGATGTATCTTAGTCTGTTTCTGCTTCTTTTAAAGAAATACCTGAGCTGGGTAATTTCTAAGAAACAGAGATGTATTTTCTCATAGTTCAGGAGAATAGAAAGTCAAAACCCAAGGCACCAGCAGGATCCGTGTCTGGTGAGAACCTGGTCTCTGTTTTCAAGATGGTCCCTTGCAGGTGTACCCTCACAGGGTGGAAGGAATGAAAGGGCAGAAGGAATGAAGAGGGGAGCTCGCCCCTGAAGCCTTTTATAAAACACTCATCCTCTCCATGAGGGAAGAGCCCTCTCAGCCTAATCCCCTCTTAAAAGCCCACCTGTGAATACCGCTGTATTCAGGATTCCGTCTCAGCACAAATTTTGGAGGGACACAAACATTGAAGCCATAGCAGGAGAGGAGGGGAGGAGCCATCAGTGTGTGCTGCCATACTCAGCTTCCCAGAAGGAATATGGAAATTGTTGATCTCAAGAAATGTACAAGAAGTTAAGAAAATGTTGTTAATGATTTGCAGGTATTCATTTAATATATAAAAATAAAATGCATAAATTCGAAACTAGGACAAAAAAATTGAGTCTACCCAATGAAATGTAATAAAAGGTGTGGAAAACATGGGAAATTGAACACGTGACCCAGAATGGAAGAAATATGGCGTAATGATATCCACATTAAATATAAAAGACTTGAATTCAGACATCAGATTGAGTTTAGAAAATAGCTGTAAGAAACACATTTGCCACAGAAAAGAAAAACAGGGTTATAGCAACATAGAAAAATGCCTTTAAAAAGTATAAACTCATGAAAACCCATGCAACAATATTAGTATGAGTCAGAACATAATTCCAGGTAGAACCACAGTGAGTGACCAGGGCAGCTGCACAATCACAGGAGAAATGGAACTAGAAAGTGTTACCATCACGAACATACGCACAGAATATGTGCTCTATGCTTCTGTAGATGAGACTTGATTGACCATGGATTTGTAGTTGTTATTTCTGTTATTTATCAGAAAAGAAGCGTTATCAAAAAGGCCTGGAAGAGGTGATGGGTTCAACGTTGGCCATGTGAAGTTTGGGGCCACTGGGGTTCTCAGGGGCAAGTGACAGAGGTGACCAGAGACGATGCATTCACCCTCAGGAGCTTGTTTGCAATATTGCCCTTTCCCTGCAAAGGTCTGGAGTCAATTTTTTACTAAAGTATTCTGATCATCACAAGCAAGAGACTGCACACAGAATGAAAGGACATGGGATTGGTAATGACAGTGAGAGACACATTTTTCTGACAAAGGATGGCGAGGATGGAACAATGCAGACAAAAACACAGAAAGAACAGGGAAAATGTCTTGAAAGTACTTAAAACCTTGCTTGACTCTTAATGAAAGTTGCTACACAGGCTACAGGTGATGGGTAAATATTCACCATGTATTTTTTGAGGCATAAATCGTTTTGCTTCCCAGGCATTGCCTATATAAAAACTTAAATGGCTGTGCCCTCCTGTAGCTCGAGCTATTGCTTCTGTCGATCACAGTGGAAACCTGTCCAACAGAATCTCTTATCTGTCAAACAGATGAAGCTGGAGCTTTCCTGGCTGCTCTGATAATCAGAGGGAAGGGGCGGCAGTCTCCACTGCAGAATGATTTGTGTAGGTTGCCAGGTTTTAATGAGGAGTGGAAAGCATTGTGCATCTTCAACAGTGTGTGTGCTAAATCACTGGCTTTCACAACCTCCCTGGAAAAGCCATTTGTTCTATAATTATGTAACACCCATATATATGTCACAGAAAGGCAGTGAGTTTACTATTTTAAATTAAATTTTAGTAGTGCTGAGAATTTCCACAAACTAAGGCAGAAAACAGTCTACCCCGTCACGTCTTATTCTCTGTGGGCATCTCACGGTAAAGAAACTCTTTTTTCTGAGACAGAGTCTCACTGTGTCACCCAGGCTAGAGTGTGTAGTGGCACAACCTCGGCTCATGCAATCTCCGCCTCCTGAGTTCAAGTGATTCTCATGCTTCAGCCTTCTGAGTAGCTAGAATTACAGGCATGTACCACCAGAGCCCAGCTAAAATTTTTTTGTGTGTGTGGTATTTTAATAAAGATAAGATTTCACTACGTTGGTCAGGCTGGTCTCAAACTCCTGGCCTCAAGTGATCCTCCCTCCTTGGCCTTCCAAAGTGCTGGGATTACAGGCATGGGCCACTGTGCCGTCAAAACTCTCTTTTAATGTACAAGTTTTGTTTTGCCTTTTTTCCTAAAAACTGACCACTTTTTAGAGCAGGGAAGAGCACCATTCAGGCAGCTGCATTTCAGAAGTGGGACACCCCGTTTCGCGGCTCCAAGCTCCCCCACAGTCACAAGCTGAACGGCTCCTCTCCCCACCCTCCAGCAAGAAGCAGGGAGATGTTTCCTATTTCTGTCATCCTGGAAGGCAGAAAGCAGGGGGCAAAGCGCAGGGCACAGCCCTGGGCTTGAGCGCCATGCAAAGTCAGGTGCCAGTGGCTGCTGTTGCTGTGAGACACTTGCCACATCATTGGCGTTGCCAGGTACTCAGCCAGAATGGTCATTACTTCATCCACACCTAATTTATTTCCCCAAACAAACAGGCTCCCAGAAAAAGTTATTTGCTTTTATTAAGTGCTCTCAGCAATAAATATCCCCCCTTTCTCCCTCAGCCTGCTTGTCTGACTTAGGACAGATTCTGTCCCACAGAGGTGAGGGATGGGGTGAGAAATCTGTGGAAATCTGGAATTTTGGGGATCCAACTAGGAAAACTCTAGGTCTTCTAACAGAGAGTATTTAATAGAGGGGATTGCTGCATGAGCAATGGACTGATTGAAAGAGAAGGCTGGGGCAAACCAGAGAATAACAGCACGGCAGGAACCCGCTCACCCAGTTGGGGAGGGCCTGTGTCAGCGGATACCACAAGCCAGGGCCTTCAGGTAGGAACCACCAGAACGGTCACCCAGCAGGAGCTGGGACCCTGGAGAGAGAGACTGTCCATCAGGAGCTGGAGCCACAAAGGAAGGAGACATGACCATTTCCAAAAGTGCCTCACAGAGCTGAGTGGCAAGAAAATGTCCACGTTCTTCACACAGCTGCCCTCCACCCCAACGTCCACGC
>CM052660.1:2468057-2497007 GCA_028533165.1 Leontopithecus rosalia
CCAATTCCATGCTCTCCAGATGGATGCCCTCCACCCCAACGTCCACGCTCTCCACACAGCTTCGTTCCACCCCAACGTCCACGCTCTCCACATGGCTGCCCTCCACCCCAACCTCCATGCTCTCCACATGGCTGCCCTCCACCCCAATGTCCACGCTCTCCACACGGCTGCCCTCCACCCCAACGTCCACGCTCTCCACACGGCTGCCTTCCACCCCAATGTCCACGCTCTCCAGATGGATGCCCTCCACCCCAATGTCCACGCTCTCCACACGGCTGCCCTCCACCCCAATGTCCACGCTCTCCAGATGGCTGCCCTCCACCCCAATGTCCACGCTCTCCACACGGCTGCCCTCCACCCCTCCTGCAGTGCTTCCACTACCCAAGCAGCCAGAAGCCAGAAGGCCGGGGAGCCTGCACGGGTCGCCTTCTGCTGTGCAGAGTAAGGAGCTCCAAGCCGGTGCGAGGGGCTGCAGTCCTGTCCGCAGCTGCCCTCCTCCCCCTGCTCCCATGCCTTTTGTCCCATTACCTTGAAATCACTTTTACTAAATAGGCAGTTTCTATTTCCACACCACAAATCTGGGTCCAGATATGTGACTTGTGTTGGCCCAAGAGGGAGACAGAGTGACCATGTGCGAGTCTGGACCAAGGCCTCCAGCAGCCTTGAATGTTTCCACTTTTGCGTTTCTGCCATCACTGGAAGAAGCACATGTCAGGGCCGGCCCTCTAGACCCAGGGGTATAATGAGAGACATATGGAGCCGTGCGTCTCCAGCCAAGCCTAGCCTAGAGCAGAGGCCACAGCTGAACCTCGGATGAATGAACAAGCCAGTCCATTCACAGATGACGTGTAAATCCAGCCAAGATCATTTATGTTTATCTTGAATCTGCTGGTTCCCAGCCAACCTGCAGATATATGGCTTGTAATAATAAAGTGTGGCTTTAATATGTGAGGTTTGGGGTTAGTTTTTAATGCAGAAGGGTAAACAGATAAAGATAAGATGCATATGAAAGCAAACCAGCTGCTGACTACACTAACACATCACATTAACTATAAAACCAGAGAAAACCTATGAGGTTTCGGAGACCGGGTCAAAGAATCTCCTTGGTTGTCTCAAAACATCCTGCTTTGCTATTTTTATAAATATCTGCTAACACTAAATTTAGTGAGCCAGGTGGTCCTGCATCCCATAGGAACGTGACTGTTGTGGTCGATGCAGGACAGGTATGTCCCCAACCCCTGAGTGATGGGTCGGCCATAAGAACAGGCTGCCCTGGTAGTGCCATGCAAAATTCAAGGGCTACTCAGATGTGGCCACCTGAGCAGGGCCCAGACTGATGGATGGGAACTCCTGGGAGGGCAAAGAGCACGAAAGGCATTCCAGAGAGAGGAATGGCCTAGGCACAGGTACCCAGGCAGGAGGGCAGGAACACCCGCCATTCAAGTTGCCTTGAATCCACAAGCATGGCAAGAGTCCTACATGCCTGTGGGATCCATCAGGGTGAGACTGTAAGTCTGGGCTGGAAGCACAGGGAAGGACCGTGAATAGCATGGACCATGACCCCGGCAAAGGTGAGTCCCAGGGAGGGTTTGATCCCAAGATACATGTGGGATTAGGCAAAAATGGTGCACCATTACAATTATCCTTGAAAATCTCTAAAATCACAGTTTTTTGTGTATTGGCTACATATCCCCATGTAATAAATTATCCCTAAGACTCAGTAGTTTAAAAAAACAAGTATTTATTATCTTGCAGGTGTCCCGAGGCGAGTCAGGAATGTGGGTGTGGTTTAGCTGGGTGACTGTGTCTTAAGGTTCCTCCTGGGTTGTATCAGGATGTCAGCTGGGGCCACGGTCTCATCTGAAGGTTCCATGCAGGGAGGATTGCTCCGATGCTCATTCCTATGGTCGTAGGCAGAATTCAGTTCCCCACAGGAGTTTTAACTGGGGCCTCGTGTCTCTCTGTCTGTCAGAAACATGCCTTCCTCACTCCCTTCCCATATGCTTCCCTCCATAGGGCACTTCACCATATGGCAGCTGGCTTCCCCCAGAGCAATGAGTGCGGTCAATGTCTTCATAAGATATTCTTAGAAGTGAAGACCCACTGCTTCTGCTATATTCTATTGGTCACCAGTGATTCACTATATCCAGTGCACAATCAAGGGAAGGGGACTCCAGAGGGCGTGGATACCAGGAGGCAGGGGTTGTCAGGGACATCTTAGAGGTCATCTACCACATCGTGATTAGCCATATGATGTGGTGGCAGGACGCTCACTCTGGGACAGGCACATGGGCACTGAGACTGCCTGGAGAATCAGGCTCCCATGCTCACCAGGTGTTCTGAGCAGTTCCATCTCTCACCTAAATATGTATTAATATGTTATGCTGAAGGCGTGCAGTTAAATATATTTAAATTAAATATGCATACAACATAACACGGCTCTAATGTTCTGTGTGTGTGTGTGTGTGTGTGTGTGTGTGTGTGTGTGTGTACATGTGAAATAAGTAATTCCAGAGAACTGACAGTGGGATGGAGGAGGAATGTGAGGAATGAGCAGGTACAAGAAATAGTTCAGAAGCAATGGTCCAGGTGGAAAACAGGGAACACGTTCAGACAGAAGCAGATGGAAGGAAGTATTTGAAAGGCATTCAAGATTTCAACAGATCCGCGTCAGTGATGGACCAGTCTGATACAGAGAGAAGAAGACAAGGGCTAAGATTTCTCCTATATTAAACAGGGTTTCTTGTGTGTTCAATCTACGCCATGCTATTAAATCAGCGCCAGTATCTGGGGTTGGTGGGCTGCAATTCACGAGAGAAGGACGGATACCCTTTGTCGTAAATCCAGGGTTCCCCTGGGATTTCTGCACCATAGCCTCGGCCGTGCCTCCCGGTGTGCAGGGTGCAGAGCTCAGGGAACGTGAGCAGCATCGCAGCACTGGATGGAGGTGAGGGGCTGGATGGTCAGGCCCCTGGACGTCCTAGAAAAACATTTTGTTGCCTGGTAAAATTCAGGGTACAGGTGGCCACTTGATTTCTTTTAATGCAGGAATCCCTCTTTGAGAAGAGTAGGTTTTACATGTGTGCTTTTTATGATGTCATGTTTTGAAGTGCACTATTCCAAGGGTTTGGAGCAAGGAATAAGGAGTAGTGGGTGAGTGGAGGGAGCTGGCTGGGTGTCTGGTCAACACGGGAGGGTCCCCTCAACCTTCCCCACGTGTCTGCACTGCCTGGCCCTCCATGCCGGGCGTGGCCGCCTGTTTTGTGCTTCCGCCCCCCAGGGGTGCTTCCTCCCTACCTGCCTCCTCGGCCTTCCACTGGAAAGATGCTCATTGGCCACTCAAGGTTTAACACGTCTGATAGTTGTTTTCCTTCTAATATCCAGAGGCTCACACTGCCAGTTACTCTGGTTCATAAAAAGAGTTATTTCTCCCTGGAGAGACGTTCTCTGATGTTATTAAAGACGGGATTGTGACAGTATCTATAATTAAGAATAGTTAGATGCAAATGTGAGAAGATGTGTTTGAAAACCTCTGGATGATAACCTTCATTTAATCATTAAGTGAAATTGAATGTGACTGAACACTCACTCTTGCCTCACGTGGCCCCTTCGTGGCTGTCGTGGAGCTCTTTGTGCACTGGGTAGTCCGCGGGGATGGATTCTGTCTGAGTAGGTTCACAGGGGTTGTTCCCAGTGCACCGATGTTGAGAGCAGCTTCCTTCTACACCTGAGTAGTGTCCATTCACTGTCCTTCCCCATGTATTTTGCCTGCCTCCCAGTGGAGAGAGGAGACAAATACAGACAGGACTCCAGACTCCGCATGGGCCCAGGAGGCTTGGCAGAGGCCAGTTGTTGGAATTATCAGAACTGCATGAGCCTCCCATTTCAGTCAAAGGCATTGCCAGGGGCAATGTAGCTGCTGCAAGATCCACTTACCACGGGAGTGGCTGGAATTAGTAATGGCCGTGGCGTGAGGACCTTCCTTCCACTTAATAATTTTACATTTTGAATTATTAGCATTTTTATTGACGCCTAGACTGCTTCCAAAGTAGTCTGGAGTCACAACACTGAGGCTATAAAATAAAAAGGCAGTCAACATAAAGAGAAAGATGACAGACCACTTCCAGTACTCGGGTGGGGCAGCAGAGTGCGGGGGAGGCACAGGCTGGGCCTGATGGGAAGTCCTAAGCTAAGCCGTACTGCTGCAGCCAGAGCCAGCAGTTAGCCTGAGCTTCCTAACAGCCAGGGACAGGGAGCACAAACCAGGCCACAGAGCCCTCAGGCCCGATGCAGGGGAGAGACTCCACCAAGAGCCACCTTCCTGGTACTGAATGCAGGGGGAATTTTCCTCCCCCTCCAGGGTACCGAATGTGGAGGGGAATTTTCCTCCCCCTCCAGGGTACCGAATGCGGAGGGGGATTTTCCTGCATGTCCACCACAGCAGTCTCACAACAAAGGCATGATCAGTAAGGCTGGTTTTCATGCTTCATTGTTTTTTACTTCTTTACTTTTTATTTTTTGAGACAGGGTCTTCCTCTGTCACCCGGGTAAAGGGCAGCGGCACAATCACAGCGCCAGCTCGACCTCCTGGGTGCAAGTGATTCTCCCACCTGGCCTCTGGAGTAGCTGGGATTACAGGTGCACGCCACCATGTTAGGCTGCTTCTTGTGTTTTTTTGTAGAGACAGGATGTAACCCTCATTCCCCAGGCTGCTCTCAAATTCCTGAGCTCAAGCTAGTCACCCACCTTAGCCTTCCAAAGTGATAGGATTATAGGCATGAGCCACCGCACCTGGCTGAAGCTAGAAAGTCCTTAACAGTAGACTTAGCTGAGGATCTGCACCTCCCTCTGCATTCAGCTGCCCCACCCAGGTATTAGACCCAATGAGTCTTTTAAATCTTTGATTCCTAAAAACTAGAAATTAAATTGTGAAACACTGCACTAAGTTTCAAGGGTATATGTCTGGGCTGCTATTTAATAATGGGTTGACATCAGTAAGGTGTAATTCACTTTGGTTCCCTTGACACCCTTCCCTGGAGGTTCTAACCCTCCAGATAATCTAGAATGTTCCCTCCTTCTGTCTTGTTCATCTTCACCTAGGCCAATTTCCATGGTTTCTATACCAGCCAGTGAATCTCAAGGTCACCCAGGAGGAGTTGCTGTGGCAGATTCTGAAGACGACTGCGTTCTCTTTTACACTCACTCCAGTGCTTTTTATTTTTGGTACCTCCACTTGAATCTGGGTGTGATCTGGAATGGCTGTGGCCAGTGAAATACAATGATGGAGATAAGCCTGTGCCTTAAGAAATGGCAGCTTTCACTTGCTGTCTTTAGGATGTTTGTTCTGAGTGAAGCCCCCCACCATGTTAAATGTCTAACTACACTAAGCCGCCATGCTCTCAGGAAGCTCAGTTAGCCTCATGAGAGGCCTCGTGGCAGTGCCAGCCAGCACCAGCAGTTCCAGCCATCCCAGCCAGGAGCCAGGCACATCTTGGACATTCCAACTCCAGACACACAACTCAGAGAAGTATCAAAGCCAAAGATATGTAAGCTCAGCGGAGCAGACTCAGCTGGCTCCAGCCCATCAAGCCACTCCACTGAGAATCCAGGCTGTGCTGCATCCAAATTCTGGAACTTCAGAAATGCAAGCCTAGTAACATGTTGGTTACTTCATTCCATCAAATTTTGTTTTTGTCTGTTTTATGCGTAGATAACTAACCAGAGGGTCTGCACACTGGAATGTATATCCTCACCTATTCTTCCATTCCCATTGTTACCTGGAGCTATCTAGGCCACTCCACCTACAGGCCCCTGCTAATGCACAAGGAGAATTAAAATATACACATATATGGAGAAAGATCAAGAGAGAGAGAGGACAGAAAGAGAGTGAGAAAGAAAGCAGGTGATGGAGAGAAGAAAGGAGAGATCTGAGGATAGAAAGGAAAGAGAGGGGGTAGAGACAGATGGACTAGATGGATAACAGAGAGATGAGAAATAGACATTTGGTGAACGAATGGGTAAATGGGAGAAAAACTAAGCACCGGTGCCTTAGCCATGTGGAAAGAGATGCCAGGTTTCACATGGGCCAACCAGGCCAAGTACCTGGAATTCAGGAAAGGAGACTTGCCCGAAAGTAATGCTGGTTTATGTCTACAAGTAAACAAAGGCTAGTTGGTTTATTCAACACACCCAGGAGAGGGTTTCTAATTCACTGGCAGAGGCAATTTATAGCAAACTTCATAAAGCAAAACACCCTCGCTTGATGGTTGAAGAAGAGTGAAATAAAATTGCTTAGCCTCGCTCCACAAGGCCAACCTTGGGGCCAGTTGGGCTTCCTCACAGCATGGCAGCTTAGTGCAGTCAGACGTTTAACACAGGCAGCTGGTTTCCCCCAGATTCAAGGGAAGGGCCCAAAGACCTCCTTCTCATGGAGTGAACGTCAAAGTGTTTCTGCTGCCAGCTCCACTCTCTAAAGAAGAGAATGTGAGGCTTGGCCTGGAAGGCTGATTCTGGAGCAGAGTCGGGGATTCTGCCTAGATATTCTCCCATCACTGAGTGACAGCCAGAGCCATGAGAGAGATCTTTCATGATGGAAATAAAAGTTTCCTTTTTATTGGCATATCTATTGCAAATAATTTTATATTCATTCTTGTTACACTGAGTAAACTTCCAGAATGTGTTCCGGGCTGCCACAGCCTGTTATGCAGAGTGGCACAAGCTACGTGATGTGTTATTAAGCTGCAAGTCTTGGAACTCCGAAGAAATGAAATAATAACAGCCTTCATAAATCGTGTAAGTTCCAGGGGCTGTGCCTGAGATCTGGAGCCAAGTATTGACAGACGTTCTGCTTCGGAGAGAGCACATTCATTTTGGAATTCCTTTAGTCATGTGTCAGTTGACAACGAAGACTTTCCGTGAAAGCTGCTTAAGTGGAGCATATTAAGAGGCGGTAAGGCCTGACTGTGAACACAGAACGTCCCTGAGGTCACCCTGGCGCAAAAAGTTGCAAGCCAGGGACACCTTTGCAAGAAACTTGCAGTGCCATTCCCAAGTCACCTGGAGCAGATGGCAAGGGGCGTTCATCCCCACCCTTTATGGCTGAAGTCAAAAGAGCAGTGAAAATGAAACCATGGGTGCAGACAGGAAGATCCTCCCGCCCCAGGTCACAGGTCCCCAGCTTCTTGGAACGAAACATTGTTATCAGCACATTTGCTTTCCGTTTTCTCCCACATGACAGCAATCTCGACATCGTGCAGAGGAACCAAGGTAGTCACAGACCGCTGAAGGCGTGATCCCTATTCAGTCATGTTTCCACTGGTGGAAGTAGACAGGAACCCAGGTCTCTGTAGCCTCCGGAGAAAGTCACAGACCGCTGAAGGCGTGATCCCTATTCAGTCATGTTTCCACTGGTGGAAGTAGACAGGAACCCAGGTCTCTGTAGCCTCCGGAGAAAGTCACAGACTGCTGAAGGCGTGATCCCTATTCAGTCATGTTTCCACTGGTGGAAGTAGACAGGAACCCAGGTCTCTGTAGCCTCCGGAGAGAGCTGAGCCCCTCACCTTCCCATGGAGCCTCCTCAGTCTGATGGCCACACTCAGGTTCTGTTGCTTCTTCTCACAGCCCACTGACTTCTGCTAAGCTAATCTCTCACAACTCCCCATCCCCAGGGCCCACTGCTTGGGCTGAATCTATGTCTGCAATCCTGGAAGATGTTGAGAGCACTTGGCCTGTGTGTGGACTCCATGCTCTGACCCGTCTCAAGTCTCTTCAATCCGTTCCCTTAACTAGTGAGCCACTGCCTCTGCACTCAGGCCCCTGAATCACCCTGAACTTTTTTCTGTTTGTTTAAGATGGAGTCTCGTTCTTGTCACCCAGGCTGGAGTGCAACGGCACTGTCTTGGCTCACTGCAACCTCCACTTCCTGGTTCCAGCAATATTCCTGCCTCAGCCTCCTGAGTACTGGGACTACAGGCACCTACCACCACACCCGGCTAATTTTTGTATGTTTGTACAGATGGGGTTTTGCCATGTTGGCAAGGCTGGTTTTGAACTCCTAACCCCCTGTGATCCACCTGCCTTGGTTGCCCAAAGTGTTGGGATTACAGGTGTGAGCCACCACGCCCCCACTGCCCCTCTGAGGTAGGCTCTTGGAGGAATGGAGCTGTGTCTCACTCTCTGTCCCTAGGGGACCAGGTCCCTATTTCAGTGCCCTCTCTGCCCCTCTCAGGGTGTGTGTGGGCGAGGAGCTCAAGAATTGCCGAACCAAGAGGTGGAACCCAAATGGCTGTATGGCTCAGTCCTTAGGTATCCGGAATGGAAACTTACCTGTGCCTACCACCTCTCTCTAGCTGTGTTTCTCCAAGGCTCCCCACTGAGTGTCCAGGGAGCCTCAGTAGATGGAGCAGGTCCCTGAGAATGGGCCTGAGCAGCAGGTCTTGGCTGGTGTAAAAGCAAAAGCTAGTTCAGGGGAAGATCGTGCTCCACTGGGGAAGCCTGGGAGCATCTCGCCAGCTCAGGCAGGGGGTGCAGGGACCACAGCTCTTTGCAGCACAAGCAGGAGCAGGATGGATGCAATCTCCAGGGCTCCTCCCAGATGACAGAAGCTGGTGTTGAGGGTCTGTGTCTCCCAAATGGCCCCCAGGGGTCCTATACCAGAGCAGAGAGGGCTAGGGCACTCCGTGGGGCCTCATTGGCCTGGGCATCCTAGTATTTGACCGGGGAGAGGTCGTTTCTTTGTTGGAAAGAGCACTTGGTCCCAAGGTCTGACCCTGCCACCTAGCAGCTCCATAAAGTTTGAAAAACACATCCTTTCCCTCTCGAAGTCCTCTAGTCTGCAGGTGGGGCTGCTTTGAGATCCAGCACAGTAATATACGCCACAGTGTTTTCCATTTGCTTTAATAATTTGCTTCCTATGATTCTCAATTTGCCTTTATTGAAACATTGAGAAGTAGAGAGAGAATAAGAAGACGTTTGATTAGATATTCAAGACTAGGAAACACCCACCCAGGATACTAAGATCATCTAACTAAGGGAATTCAGTCTCCACTGTTTCTCCAAAGACCCCTGCCCTACTGAGAAGCTGGCCCCTCGGCTCCTGTTTCTGTTCCCATGGTGATGCCTGCCAGCCTGCCAACTACATTCTGCTGTGCAGAGAGTGACTCTCCCAAGAAGGCATGAGCTCCTGCCAGGGTGGACTGACTGACAGACCTTCTCTCCATCCATAGTCTTCTGTACTGGAGGTGATGATAGAACTGGGTCACATTCATCTCAGTTTTAGCTAAACTCCAGTGGATTCATCATTACTGCTCTGCCTCCATTTGTTCACCCGTCATTCATTCCTAACTGGTCCCCATCAATCGTGTGCCCTCATCACTCCATGAAAACAGTCATTGTAAAAATCACAGGGATGGTGACATTTCTGAGTGGCTTTCTTCTGTGTCCCTTGTACTTGACCCCTCAGCAGCACTCTCCACTGCTGAGCTTCTCTGTGGAGACTCTTCCCGGGATGGCATAACTCAGCCCATCTCCGTACACGCCTCGGCTGCCCTCTCTCCATTTGCAGGCCCTCCTTCCTCCATCAGGCCACCAGATATCAAAGACCCTCAAGGCTCCTTCTCTCTTTTTATAGCCTCTCTAGGAAATCCCATCTCTTTCCATGGCTTTAACTGCCAGCTGCAATCAAGCCTACATTTCTATCTCCACTCAGACTTTGTGCTCCAAACCTGCATGCATTGAACAGCCACTGGACATCTCTGTGAGATGTTCAGTCTCGACATATTAAGAAATTAACTCATAATCTTCCCCTTCAACCCTAGTCCACCCCAGCATTTTCTTTTCTAGGAAGTATCTCCACCATACAATCAGTTGAGCAAACCAGAACTCTAAAATCCATTGCAAACTCCTCTCTCTCCCTTTTATCCAACACCAAAGGTAATCCTGAACCAAGCCCTGGAGAGATTACTTCCTGTGTTAGTCTGTTCTTGTGTCTCCATAAAGAAATGCCTGAGACTGGGTAATTTATAAATAAAAGAGGTTTGACTGGCTCATGGCTCTGCAGGCTGTGCAAGCATGTCTCTGGCATCCACTTCATGAGGCCTCATGAAGCTTCACAAAGCAAGTGGCTCACACGGTGAAAGAGGGAGCGAGAGGGAGATAAGGGGGAGGCCCCAGACACTTACAACCAGGTCTCACATGAAATCACCCGGAGAGAACTCGCTCGTCACCAAGGGGATGTTGCTAGACCATTCACGAGGGATCTGCCCCCATGATACGGTCACATCCCACCAGGCCCCACCTCGGACACTGGGAATCACATTTCAACGTGAGCTTTGGAGGGGACACACAACCGCACCACGTCACCTCCCAGGTCTGTCTCTGCCATTTCATCACTGCTGTTTTTGTCCAAGCTACCACCACATCCTGCCCCGTGACAGCGCTCCTCTTCTAGCTGATCTATCCCTCTAACCTCACAGAAAGACCTTTTAAAAAGTAGCTAGCCCCAGTTCCTCATCCCAGTGCTTTGGGAGGCCAAAGCAAGAGTATCACTTGAGGCCAGGAGTTCAAGACCAGCCTGCACAACATAATACAAAAAGTTTTAGTGTAAAAGATACCAAAAAAGATTAAGAAGAGAAAAGCAGCTGTCACCAGTGGCTCATGCATGTCATCTCAGTTTCTTGGGAGGCTAAGATGGAAGGATCGCTTGAGCCCAGGAGCTTGAGGCTGCAGTGAGCTATGACTGATTGCACCACTGCATTCCTGCCCAGGTGACAGAGCAAGACCCTGGCTCTAAATAAATAAATAAATAGTAAGTTTAAAAGTCAAAACTGACCATGCTGCCTTCCCATTTTACGGACCCTTAAGGTGACTTCCCACTGTTAGAATAAAGACCACAATTTTTTTTTTTTTTTTTGAGACGGAGTTTTGCTCTTGTTACCCAGGCTGGAGTGCAATGGCGCCATCTCGGCTCACCGGAACCTCCGCCTCCTGGGTTCAGGCAATTCTCCTGCCTCAGCCTCCTGAGTAGCTGGGATTACAGGCACGCGCCTCCATGCCCAGCTAATTTTTTGTATTTTTAGTAGAGACGGGGTTTCACCATGTTGACCAGGATGGTCTCGATCTCTCGACCTTGTGATCCACCCGCCTCGGCCTCCCAAAGTGCTGGGATTACAGGCGTGAGCCACCACGCCCGGCCCCAAAGACCATAATTTTTAATTCCTCCTTGAGTTCCTGCACAGACCACACCGTCCCCACCAATTCTCACGCCTCCTTGAGGAGGTTCCTAGAGCCAACCACTCAACCTCACACTGTGAAGAGCGCAGCCCTAACCACATGAGATCTGGTCACGTTTTATCCCTGTGCATACATGAGTTAGTAATTGTCTTAGACCTTTCACCATCTCTGGATATCACCAGCCAAGAATGCACCGAACCTGAAAACTCCAGCCAGGCCAGGCTCACACCAGACACCCCGGGGAAGGCACTGGAACAGCAGCTGCAGTGATGGCTCTGCAGAAAGCTTCCCACTTTGCGGGGACAGGTGTTGATGAGTCGTTGCTCACTGTGCGGCAGAAAAACCTCCCCCAGGAGGCTGCCGGAGTGCACAGCTCTCACCCCCTCCATTACCAATCCCACATGGCTCCAGTTTAGACGGTGAAATGTGCCCGTCTCCATGAGCGTCGTAAATCTCACTCTGCCCCCGTCCTCAGGATGAATTTAGATGTCTCGTTATTGCCCAGGGTACCACCATGCTCTGTTTCTCTTTATTTCCATTTAAGCTCAGCTGTACGGTTTGTCTCACCTGGAGTCTGAAATTGTGCATTTTCAATTGAAATGTGTTTATGGAAAGGACAGAGAACAGTTTGACTGTAAATTTGTGGCTGAGCATAAGTATCGGTTGGTTAAATGAGTCTACAATTGCTTTCAGAGGAGCAGTGACTCAAAACAACAAGCCACTGATGTTTTCATGGAAGTGTTTGGGGGTCTAGAGCTGTGAGTGGGACACGGAGTGACTGAAAAGGGTGATTCAATGCGGTATGAACATGGAGGAAAGGGGATAGAGTCTGGGGAGATCTGGAAGTCAGTCCTCATTGCAGGTGAAAGATCCCTGGCCACCCCAACACCCACCAAGCTTTGAACCTGAGGATGCATGAGTTCCAGGCAGAAAGCTGAGACTCCTTTCATCCTAAATGGCAGGATGGGATAACCCAACAGTTAGGGTGCCCTGGAGGCAGGTGTCATAAAGAGCACGGAGCTGAATTAGAGTCTCTGCAAGCACCCGTTCCCTTTCCCTCCTGTCCACAGCGGGGAGTGCACTGGGAGGAGAGGGTGGAGAAGACGAAGTGGGAGCTGGGCCAAGATGGGCAGGAGGGGGCTGGGAGTCCCAGCTTCGGACCACAGAACTACAATCCCACGTGCACCAGGCCAGGGCATGTGTAGAGAGTTGAGGCAGCTCAGGGGCACAGAGGTCATCTTCAAACTGTACTCTTACTAACTCATGTATGCACAGGGATAAAACATGACCAGATCTCATGTGGTTAGGGCTGCGGTCTTCACACTATGAGATTGTGTGGTTGGCTCTAGGAACCTCCTCAAGGAGGCGTGAGAATTGGTGGGGATGGTGGGGTCTGTGCAGGAACTGAAGGAAGAATTAAAAACCTCTCGTTCCTTCATGCTTTCTTGCTAATAAACTATGAGCCAAATATCAGAAGGCAGAGACAAGTGCCTGTGCTTACAGTCTCCACGGCTCCATTACAGCCAGTTCCCCTAATGAACATGTCAGCACAACCATATATTAAAGACCTGGCACTTTTGATGAGTGGTAATAGAACGCTTTGCCTCTCGTCTGAAGACTTTATTTGCCCTGAAAAGCATAGTCTGGCTTGTTCTGCTTCCTCTCGCATTAGCTTCTGGCTGTACGAGTCTGGCCACAGCCCAGCAGTAAGGCACCCTGAACTGATTCAGGATGTTTACTGTCTGTTGACAAGAAAACAGCCCCAAGATCAAGAGGGCATTCTCGGAGAGACTCGTCCGCTCTCCTTCCAAAAGGTAAAAGGATGTGAAGTCATTATTGCTAAGGACGGAAAAATCTTCAAATGCCATTCTAATATGAATTTTGACAGATATTTGTTTCCATGAAAAGTAATGAATTTCACAAGAGAAACAGATTGGAAAATGATTAAATGGACATGTTGCTTCAGCGTGAAGCTCCTGGAATCACGTTCCCTGAATGATGATGTTCTCTGTTGCAATATGTGGTCCAGGCAGAAGCTCCCAGAGCTGTCTTGCCCCATCCAGACCCTTGATGCCTATCCTGTCAGGAGACTTCTCCCTTGCCAGTGAGCCCTGAGGCAGAATACAGAGGGGCTCCTGCAGCATTAGGAGGAGAACCAAGAAAAGACGTAAGAAAAGAGTGATGCTGAGATTTCTCAGAGCAGAAGTTTCCATTTTTTTCCCTATTGAATTGCAATTACCATATTGATCCATGATGTTATCACAGCCATCAGTAATCCATACCCTTTATCTAGCACTTTTTACATTTTCAGAGTTTTTATCTATTGTGCTTCTTCTAAGTGACAAAAACAGAGATAAGATTCTGCTTCAGAAGGGAAGTTTCTCTTGGTTCAAAGAGGGCATTTTTATAGGATCTTCTCACTCGGGCCTCTAGTTACAAGGTCTTTCATTAAATTTTAGTTTGCAGAAGGCTTATCTAAAGGCAAAGTGGCATTTCAAAGGTGAAAACCTCAACAGGATATTTTAGGTGTGGTTCCTGATTTTTAGCTGCCCACATCTTCACCAAGCAGCAGCACAAATCATTTTGCGCTTTGCCAGCTTAGACACTCTTGTGTCAGCAAGGTTCCAAGATATGAGGTGTAATGCCCACCTCCCACATCAGTTACTAGAAAAAGTCGCATTCCAGAAGCCAATGTGGCAGCTCCCATGTGAACCGCAGGTGCTTTCAGGGAGCCAGAGCTGGGTCCCATTACTGGATTTTGTGAGAGTTTGGTTAATAACTTGATTACAAACGCTGCCCAATGAGCAGAGTGAGGTCACAGGATGTGAAACCATTTCAGGAACACAGAGAAAGGTCTGGGGACACATGGACTTATGGACATGGACACAGCCATGCCGATGAATAAGGACAGATGCTTGGCAGAGCCCACGCTGGGCGAGTGAAGACAAGGTTTGAGTTCTTTGGGGTGGGCAAAATTGTTCACACACTAGATTGAAGCAACAAGTAAAGATTAACACTTTCACATTGATAGACTGTCACTAAAAATCTGAGTTTAATTGACTAATCCTCACTGTCATTAGAGATACGTTTGAGAAAGAGTGTCTCAAGTGTACTGATCATGACTTGCACCTGGGGTTTGGAGGAGGACTGACTGCCCTCTGATCTGCCCAAGCAGGGTTCTTCCAGTTTCCAGTGTTCACGGTACACCCTACTCAGGATGCCCAAGAGGCTTCCAGAAGTTAAGACACTGATGAGTTGTCAAGAGAAACAGGCACTCATCTTGTGTAAGATCTAACTTTTTTAAATGTATTAAAACTAAGAATTATCATCAGCTGCATATTGTTTATGCATACATAAATTTGTCTACAAATATGCCAAGGAAGCTCGATAAAATGTGAAGTATAAATTGGGGATGTGTGGCCTTCTGAAAGCAAAGTAAACCGTAGTAGATGCGATCATAAAATTAGACCCAGATTCTTATTGGCCGTCATAAAACATGGATGAAACACTAAAACCAGCAACTTACTTTACAAAACAGGAAAACTCCTCTGGCAGGCAGCCTGCGCTTATTCTCCAAGGCTGCACCAGTTTTCAGAACCCATCACTCAAACCCACTTCAGTAAAGGGAAAATGGAAGCCCAATGAGGAAAGAGTAACTTTCCAGGGCTCTGGAACATTCTATTCAACATCCAACAGCTAGGCCCAATGCAGAGTGCACACGTTAGCAGCTGCCCAATACTTGCAGGGAGTCTGAGTATTGCAGGTTGTATTAATCACTCCTTTGTGATTTTACAATTTTCCTTAGACTGTGGTATGAAGATGAAATGAGAATCGGAGGTGAAACATGGAATTTTAGAGTAAAGTGGATCCATGAGACCATTTATTTTCATTTCTTTCCTCCTCAGTAGAGAATGCTGAATATCGAAGAACCGATTTGCCGGGGTGATGGGGAGTATCCTGTTTTATTGATCTTTCCACCACACTCTGCTGCTTCCCTGCTAGAGAATGTTTTGGTATCTTATAACACTGTATTGCTAGCATCTGAACAGTCTGAAATAAACGCTAGTTAATATATATGCTTCCACCCCTTCATCAGCACCTAGTAAAAAATGTATTACAATCCTTCCTCTATCTCAATTTTGCCTTCCATTCTTTTATTCAAAAATATTTCTCATGCACCAAATGTTTGCCAGACATTACGCTGGAATGTTTCCTGGCCCCATAGGGGGCATGATCTATCAGTGAATAAACGGACACATTTTGCCTGCCCCATTAACAAAGATGGATGGAATGATGGCAACCAGGATGTGACGATGTGAAGAAATGGGCAAACTTAGTCACTGATAGGAGAAGTAAAAATTGGGTAAGGTATTTTTGGTGGGCAAATTGAAAAAAAATATTCAAAATTGTTATGTCCTTTGGTCTAGCAATTTTACTTCTAAGAATTTATGCCAAATAAATAATTAGAATACATTTGATAAATTATATTCTAGAATTTTCAACACAATACAGGTTACATGAATGAAAAAGAGAAAAATCATCTTAATATTAAGCAATAGAAGAATGCTTAAGTAGATTATGGTATAGCTATATAACAGAATTCTATAAGCCTATTGAATCATATTATATGAGAACATTATTTGACATATAAAAAAATCACAATGCTTTAACAATACAAATTCATTTTCTTGGGAATTCATCTTTATAATATTGAGTCTTCCTATCCATTCACACAGTATATTTCTCTATTTACACAGATTTTCTTTAATGACTTTTAAAATAAATTTTCATAATTTTTTACACATATTTTTATATTTATCCCTTGAATATTTTCACAGATATATTTTCTAAGTGTCTGTTGCTGGCATTAGAAATGCAATTTAATTCAGTATACTGATAAAATAGCCACCATGGCTTCCTTTTGGTTAGTATTTTTCTTGCATATATTTTGTCTAATCTACAAAAGCATACATCTTATCATAACCATTTTTATTTTTTCAAAAGATAACTAATAAAATAATGGTCACAAAAATAGGCTGAAAAGTCTTACCCCAAAGTGTTAAAAACACATACTCCTGGGCAGTATCACCAAAAGAAATTCTATTTACTTAATTATTTTAGTGCTTGTAATTTTTAAAAAATATATTTTTCCAGTTTTTGCTATGAATACATATTAATTTTGTAATCTGAATAAACAGAGTATGATATTTTTATTCAAAACTACCGTTTTTCTCAACCTCCTCTGTGTACTCCCCATTCTATAAACTATTGGAACTTATAAACATGTTTTCTTCTGTAGATTCCAAATATCTGCACATTAGATTACATATTTCCAGAGGTAGCATTGCTTACTCTCTCCTTGTAATTCCTCAATTTCAGCTCAATAAACACCGCTTCACTCAATCTCTCTTCCTACAACTCCAACAAACCAATCTCTGAAGCTGGAGATACTATATATGCACAGATATTGAGTCTGAACTCCAGAAAAGAAGGTCACTGTCTGTGGACAGCTTAGGGGAAGATTCACCTTGTAAAGTGAGATGAAAAATCCAGACCCAGGATGAAAACTTTCCACTAATAAAGGTGCATTTCTCTCCTGCTCAAGAGAGCAGCTGACACAAGTGTGGGTTTCTATCCAGAGAAGATGGATGTGACAGAACCCATGAAGAGGTTCTTGGGTCAGGACCTTCACAGAGGAAGACGCTCACAGCCTCATCCACCACACACAGCAGATGTTTGAGATAGTCAAGGCAGGTGGAGATTCCATGTAGCCCAAGGGACAGTTGACTCCAATCTCCAAACCAGAAAACCATATCCCTTTCAAAGAGGAGGCGGAGGCAGAAAGGGAAAAGAAAAACTGGAATATGGTCCTAACATTGCCACTTCTGAGGAAGTGACACAGAAATGTGGTGGTATGGTTTGGCCGTGTCCCCACCCATATCTCAACTTGAAATGTATCTCCCAGAAATCTCTTGTGTTGTGGGAGGGACACAGCGGGAGGTAATTGAATCATGGGGTCCAGTCTTTCCTGTGCTATTCTCATGATAGTGAATAGGTCTCATGAGATCTGATGGGTTTATCAGGGACTTCCACTTTTGCTTCTTCCTCATTTTTCTCTTGTCACCACCATGTAAGAAGTGCCTTTCCCTCCCGCCATGATTCTGAGGCCTCCCCAGCCACGTGGAACTGTAAGTCCAGTTAAACCTTTTTTTGTTCCCAGTTTTAAGTATGTCTTTATCAGCAGCATGAAAACAAACTAACACAGTAAATTGATACCAGTAGAGTGGGGCGATGCTGAAAAGATACTCGAAAATGTGGAAGCAACTTTGGAACTGGGCAACAGGGAGGGGTTGGAACAATTTGCAAGGCTCAAAAGAAGACAGGAAAAGGTGGGAAAGTTTGGAACTTCCTAGAGACTCACTGAATGACTTTGACAAAAATGCCTACAGGCATATAAACAATAAGGTCCAGGCTGAGGAGCTCTCAGATGGAGATGAGGAATTCATTGGGAACTGGAGCAAAGGTGACCCTTGTTATGTCTTAGCAAAGAGACTGGCAGCATTTTGCCCTTACCCTGAAGATTTGCAGAACTTTGAACTTGAGAGAGATGATTTATAAAAACCCTAGAAGAAAACCTAGGCAATACCATTCAGGACATAGGCATAGGTAAAGACTTCATGACTAAAACACCAAAAGCAATGGCAAGAAAAGCCAAAATAGACAGATGGGATCTAATTAAACTTAAGAGCTTCTGCACAGCAAAAGAAACTATCATTAGAGTGAACTGGCAACCAGAGAATCAGAAAAATTCTTGCAACCTACCCATCTGACAAAGGGCTAATATCCAGAATCTACAAAGAACTCAAGTAGATTCACAAGAAAAAAAAAACCATCAAAAAGTGGGTGAGGGATATAAACAGACACTTTACAAAAGAAGACATTTATGAAGCCAACAAACATGAAAAAATGCTCATCACCACTGGTCATTAGAGAAATGCAAATCAAAACTTCACTGAGATACCATCTCACACCAGTTAGAATCGTGATCACTAAAAAATCTGGAGACAACAGATGCTGGAGAGGATGTGGAGAAACAGGATCACTTTTACACTGTTGATGGGAGTGTAAATTAGTTCAACCATTGTGGTAGACAGTGTGGTGATTCCTCAAGTACCTAGAAATAGAAATTCCATTTAACCCAGCAATGCCATTATTGAGTATATACCCAAAGGATTATAAAACATTCTATTATAAAGACACATGCACAAGGATGTGGCACTGTTTACAATAGCAAAGACCTGGAACCAACCCAAATGCCCATCAATAATAGACTGGATAAAGAAAATGTGGCACATATACACCATGGAGTACTATGTAGCCATAAAAAAGAATGAGTTTTTGTCCTTGTATGGAGATGGATGAAGCTGGGAACCATCATTCTCAGCAAACTGACACAAGAACAGAAAACCAAACACTGCATGTTCTCACTCATAAGTGGGTGTTGAACAATGAGAACACATGGACACAGGGAGTGGAATATCACACACCAGAGCCTGTTGGGGGGTGGGGAGGCTAGGGGAGGGCTAGCAGGGGGTGGGGGGATTGGGGAAGGATAACATTAGGAGAAATACCTAATGTAGATGACGGGGTGATGGATGCAGCAGACATGGCAGACGTATACCTATGTAACAGTCCTGCACTATCTGCACATGTACCCTAGAACTTAAGGTATAATTTAAAAAATTGAAAAAAACTGCTATGCAGTAAAACATTCAGAAGGTGACTTGTGTGCTGTTACAAGCATTCTGCTTTGAAAGGGAAACAGCATAAAAGTTCAAAAAATTTGCAGCCTGACGATGCAGTGGAAAGGAAAAATCCATTTCTTCAGGAGAAATTCAAGCCAGCTACAGAAATTTGCATAAGTAGCAAGGAGCCTAATGTTAATCCCCAATATCTCAGGGAAAATGCCTCTAGGCCATGTCAGAGACCTTCACAGCAGCCCCTCCCATCACAGGCCTGGAGCCCTGGGAGGAAAACGTGGTTTATTGGGCCAGGCCCAGGGTCCCTGTGCTATGTGCAGCCTAGGGACTTGGTGCCCTGTGTCCCACCTCTTCCAGCTGTGGCTTAAAGGGGCCAACATAGAGCTCAGGCTGTGGCTTCAGAGGGTGTAAGCCCCAAGCCTTGACAGTTTTCACATGGTGTTGAGCCTGCAGGTGCACAGAAGTCAATAATTGAGGTTTGGGAATCTACCTCCACCTAGATTTCAGAAGTTGTATCAAAACGCCTGGATGCCCAGGCAAAAGTTTGCTGCAGAGACAGGACCCTCATTGACAACCTCTGCTAGGGCAATAAAGAAGGGAAATGTGGGCTTGGAGTCCCCACACAGAGTCCCTCCTGGAGCTGTGAGAAGATGGCCAGTGTTCTCCAGATCCCAGAATGGTAGATCCACTGACAACTTGCACTGTGCACCTGGAAAAGCCACAGACGCTCAATGCCAGCCCATGAAAGCAGTGCAAGGGAGGCGGTGCCCTGCAAAGCCACAGGAGCAGAGCTTCCCAAGCCCATGGGAACCCCTCTTGAACCAGCGTGACCTGGATGTGAGACTTGGAGTCATAGACGATCATTTTGGAGCTTTAAAATTTGTCTGTCCTGCTGGATTTCAGACTTGCACGGGCCCTGTAACCCCTTTATTTTAGTCAATCTCTCTCATTTGGAATGGCTGTATTTATCCAATATCTGTACCTCCGTTGCAAAAGCAACTAGCTTGCTTTTGATTTTACAGGCTCATAGGCAGAAGGGACTTGCCTTATCTCAGATGAGACTTGGACTGTGGACTTTTGGGTTAATGCTGAAATGAATTAACATTTTGGGGGATTGTTGGGAAGGCATGATTGCATTTGAAATATGAATACATAGATTTGGAGGGGCTGGGGGCAGACTGACATGGTTTGGCTGCGTCCCCACCGAAATCTCAACTTGAATTGAATCTCCTAGAATTCTCCCATGTTGTAGGAGGGATCCAGGGGGAGGTAACTGAATCATGGGGGCCGGTCTTTCCTGTGCTGTTCTTGTGATAGTAAGTCTCACGAGATCTGATGGAATTATCAGGGGTTTCCGCTTTTGCCTTTTCCTCATTTTTCTCTTGCTGCTGCCACATAAGAAGTGTCTTTCTCCTCCCACCATGATTCTGAGTCCTCCCCAGCCATGTGGAACTCTAAGTCCAATTTAACCTCTTTTTGTTCCCAGTTTCGGGTATGTCTTTATCAGCAGCATGAAAACAAACTAATACATGTACTTATAAAAACATGAAATGCCAGAGGGGCTGCCACAGAAACCCATGTTTTTCTTCTCTAGTTTGACTCCTTTGTCTATGGTTAACTGGGCAGTGGTTGTCTCCGGAGGGGAAGTGTATCAGTCGGCTCAGACAACCATACCAAAATACCACGGCTTAAACAACGGAAATGTGTTTCTCACAGTTCTGGAGACTGGAGAGTCTACAATCCAGGTGCCTGCGAATTTAGCTCTTGGTGAGGGCTCTCTTCCTGGTTTGTAGATGGCCACCTTCTTGCTGAATTCTTATGTGGTGGAGCAAGGGAGACCTGATGTCTTTTCCTTTCCTGATGAGGACACTAATCCCATCACGAGGCTCCATCTTCTGACCTAATTCCCTACCCCATCTCCAAATACCATAACATTGAGGGCTTCAAAACATGAATTTTGGAGAAACACATTCAGACAATCACAGGAGGCAAACAGCACTGTGCATGCCAAGACCTCTCACCCTGCTCTCAGATAGCCACCTAGAGCTGGTGAGGACAGTCCTGCTTTTGCTCCCAGGAACATCTGAAATGCTGAAACAGTGCAGTAGATAAGGTGACTCCACATTCAGATCTCATCCCTGAAGATAAGCATGGATGTCCCATTTCATTTCCCATCCCAGATGACGCCCAGCTATGCCAATTCATAAACCCTCAGCAAGTAGATACGGAGACTAGGGGACAGTATATACATACTTCCAAAACATAAGTTAATGATTTAGAGATTACTTTAATTAGCATATCCTCCATATGTAAATTCTTTTTCATTAGAAAATTTTTAAGATTAAATCTGTTTTGCCTTGTAAGAAAATCTGAGGAAGTCTAACTCTAAGAGTGTCTCTTTTTCCTCCTTGTTCCGGTCAGAGAGCCTCACTTTGCTCGGGGTCGAGCCAGCATCTCGCTGGAATCTGCTCTGTGCTGGCTCTTGCTGGAATACATAAAATGGTTTCATTTTTTCCCAAGATGGATTCTTCTTTCCTGCAAATTTGAGAGAAGATTAGCAAATTCCCAGCTCTTTTAATGTCTATTTTTGGCAAATTTGAATCCAGAACCTGTCATATAATAAAGTGCATAACGTGTTATTATCACTAGTTGCAGACATTATCTAGGGAAAAGAAGGCAGACAGCTCGTGAGAAAAAAGGAAAAAAATGATTGGCTTTTGGCTTATCTTAACGCCAGTCAGTTTGTGCTGTTATCGAGATGTCACAACCTATGAACTTCAACGAAGCTGAGAGAAATCACCCATCAAGAGTCGGAGCTTTCATGTGTTTTTTCTCTCATTGATACCATGACCTTTTGAGGTCTGTGCTGTTTTTGGGATGTCTGATCTCTACCTTCTTCTCTCCAAAAGCTGCCTTTTCTCAGTGCTCACTTCTCCAGGGCTTCAGTGAACCTTCACTGCACTCAGCAACCCTGAGCCCTGAGCCTGCCACACAGTAGAATCCAGCGCATGCCTTCTCCTTTCTCCACCCCAGCTTCAGCATGACTGACCCAGCATCACTGAGCAAAGTATGAACACCAGCTGCCTTCACAAGCTCGTCATGTGCACAGCCACACCCAAAGGCTTTCTCCAGGTCTGCATCATTGGACCCCAAAAGCTAGACTTGTGGGAACACCTCATCGGTGCCATGTTGGGTACCAAGAGGGTGGAGGTTCAATGTGGACGTGGTGCCTGAACCTCACACTCACCCTTCATTCCCTACAGGATTCTGATCGATAAAATATAAATGGGCAAGACTAAGCAAAACGTTGCGAGGTGGGGTTTGAGCAGGGAGTTCTGACCCAGAGAGCCTATGGAATGGAAGAGGTGAGAAATTTTCTGGAATCAAGACAGGCAAGTCTTTGAGTGACAGAGAGAGAGCCAGGAGGAGGGTCTGTGCTGGAAAAGCCGTCTTTGAAATCTTCCACCATCAGGAACACAGGAGTGGAGTGTAAGCTCACCCCCTCCTTATTCTGATTAGTCTGCCTCCTCCCGGGAGAGGGAATGTGAGTGCTGGCAGAGCGACCAACAGGGCTGCCACTCCTGATCCTTCCCGAGGAGGAAGGGGTGGCACAGCCCAGGGTGGCTGTTGTGGTAATTCCACCCATTGGTGTTTCAGTATTGACCACCATGTTGGAACTGGAGTTCCATATCCATCATTTTGTTAGAGTTTCATTTTCTTTGCTATTATTTGAAAGCATGATCTGATCACAGCAGATGTATTTTGTGTGTCTGATTCTTACGCTTTTTGTAAATGGAGGCACAATTTTGTCAAGTGCCGTTTTCAGTTTCAGCAATCTCATTTCATGATTTGTATTCTGATGTGATGAATTTCACCCTACTGATAGAAATAATTATGTTCATGGATTTTCAATTATTGAATCAATCAACTCTTTATTTCAAAAATAACTCGCGTGATGGTGTTCTATTACCTTTGGAATGCACAGCTTTCCTTTTTCTCTGGATTCTGGAAGAGCCCCTTAACTTTGCTTCCACATTCCAGGCGCAATTCTCCACCCCAGGGGTTCTGTTCCTTTCTGCTGCTCTTATTTCTGCGATTGCATGCTGGATTTTGCTGCTGTCTTTTCTGACTTCTGCAAACTCCGGTTACCTCCCTGCCTTACTCACATCCTCTTCTCCCTTTGTCTCTCCTTACACCTGTCCCATTCTGCCTCTGTCCTTTCACACCTCTTCCTGCTAAGGGTTTCTGATATGTAATATTTAATTTTCAAAGAGGTGCCTTGCCTCCCAGTCTTCAGAGCAATGCTCTTTTTCCTTGTATCTTAGTATGATTTGAGTCCATGATGTGTTGCTATGATCGTTTCCATATCTCTGGTGCACAGAACCCCAGAAACTCAGTAACTGCCTGAAGACGGTGCATCTGGAGTGGCTTCTGCCCCAAGGCCAGTCCTGTGGCTCCAGGAAGCCCCCTGCACTGTAAAGCAATTGTATCCACCCCACATACCACACCAGTGAGATAATACAACCTTGCATTTGTGCAGTGCTATGTCTTCCCCTTAGTTAGTGGTACTTATGTCATTTTTGTCTTTTCCTGTATGTCCATGATATTTAAATAAAACACAGGGTTTAAAAAGTCTAGGTCATTTTGTTACAAACTATCCCCAGATCTCAACAGCCTAAATCAATAAGGTTTGCTTCTCACTAATGCTTCACACTCATGGAAAGCTGGGGAAAGAAGAGGTGTTGTCTCAGGTCTCCATCCAGGACCTGGCTGATGGAGCAGCCCTGTCTCAAGCAGAGGCCACAGAGCCCAACCTGGCCATCAAGTGTCCCAACCCAGTAACAGCACAGGAGGCTGCTGCTTGCCATCTGTGGCCTGGACAGGCGGCCCACCCTGCACCCAGAAGGAAGAGGAGGGGAGACATGGGAACATCAGAGGAGCACACCAAGGACTTGGTTATTCTTGAGTGGGAGGCCGAGCACCAGCCTGGCCAGGCCCCCGTCTGTACACCCAGTGCTGCCAAATGTGACCTCTGGATGGACACACATCCAGAGGACCACGATCTGCTCACTCGGGACATGCCTGTAAACTTGGCACTGCCAAGTGTGATTTCTGGATGGACACACGGACAGGGGACCACAGTCTATTCCTTCAGGACGTACCTGTAAACCTGGGATCACTGAGCGTGACTCTGCATGGGCACACACCCAGGGGGCCCAGCTCTGCTCACTTGGGACATGCCTTCACACTCAGCACTGCTGACCATGATTTCTACATGGTGTCCAGGGGGCCACTCTCTACTCACTCGGAGCATACCTGGAAACCTGGTGTTGCCCAGCGTGATTTCTGGATGGACACACATCCAGGGGGCCACAATCTGCTCACTCAGGACTCCCTGCTCCTCCAGAAATACTCCTCTGCCTGTCTTTACAGCTGTGGCCACATGTATCATTCAGGAATGTAAAGGTTCCTGATTTGCTTCCCTCAGGGGCTGCCCCTTCTTGCTCTTCCCATCAGTTTGTCTCCATCAGCAGGACGTCCGGAGAGTTCCATCCTGGGCATCTTACCACCCTATGTTCTCCTAAGGACCCTGGGCACCTCCTCTAGACACATAGGGTCCATGTGGTCATCTCCTCTTAGACCCACACCCATAGCACTGCCTCTACTGCTGGAGGTAGGTGACCTGCAGCCCCACATGTCCATCCTGCCCTCTGTGCCCCAACTCTGCAGCTCCCGATATGGGCTGCTCTTTCCACAGGTTCTCAGGTGCAGCAGCTGCCGCCCTGCACATCTCCTGGATGCCCACACCTCCCCTCCTCATTGCTGCTCTTCCCGAAGTGGCTCCAGAATCACCCATTTCCCTCAACTTCATTTCCAATGCCACTCCATGCCCCTGATGAGCCACTGACATGTTTTGCCTTAACTGCAATGACAGCTGCCAAGTTAATTACCAGACATCCAGTCCAATCTGTGCTCCACACGGCAACCAGAAAATCTTGTAAAATGCCAGTCTGATCATATCACCGCCCAGCTGGAAACCCCAGAACTTCCGATCACCCCTGGGCTGACATCAAATCCCCCAGCTGGCCTCCCAGGCCGGGCTCGCAGGCATCCCTCCTTCCGCTGCCCCAGCCCTGCCTGCCTCTGCTTCCTGGACAGGACAGCCACACCAGCACACAGCACAGGACCTCGTGCTTGGTTTAATGCTTTGCTGTCGCCATCTCAAAATTCCCTATAACTTTTTAACAGGAACCTCTGCCTTTTCCTTTCCCTCTGAGCCCCACAAACTATGTAGCCAGACTTGTTCTTGGAGAGGCCTTTCGACCACATGTGACTTTGCCCAAGCCAGCCCCTCTGTCGAGAATGTTCCTGTCTTCCCTCCACCCCCCCAGCCTTCAGGTCCCGGGATTTGCTTCTCCAGAAATCCTTCCCAACGCCCCAGGCTTCCAGAGCCTCTGAATGTTTCCTTGTCACCCTCATCACAGTTGTAACCAGAGTCGGTCTCTCCCTAACCTGTAAGTTCCAAGGGCGGGACTCCATCTGTTCACAAACGCAGTGTGGTCGTGCAGCATAACTGGGAAGGAGATGGACTCAGGACACCCACGGCTGGGCTCAGCTCCAACCTCTTCTGCTTCCCTGCTGTGTAACTCTGGGGAAGTTAATTAAGCTGTCTGTGCTTTAGTTTCCCAACGAGCTAATGATATCACCCAGCTAAATTTGCATTTTAGATAAACAACAAATATTTAGGTATAAATGTGTCCCTTAAAATCTTGGGACGTACTTATACTGAAAAATCAAGCATTGTTTATCTGAAATCGAAACTGAAGGGTTACTGTGAGGGTGAGCCGCGCCCAGCGGGCGGGCACTGGGCTGTGCTCTCCAGGAGGAGGAGGACCGACCCCCGTCTGCTCCCTGTGGTTTTCCGGAGCCCAGAGTCAGGGCCTGGGACTGCTCAGTACCTAAGCAATTGCTGAACGGATGAATGGCGACTTCTGCGAGAATTAAATGCTGTGAAGTACGTAAGACATGGAGCGCATCGCTTGTTACGTACTGAACATTAGATAAATATTGGCTATTATTATTTTATTGTTAGAATAAAGTTTCATGGTAAAGGAGCGTTTGTCAGAAAAGCTGTTCTGTAATGAGGCCCAAATCACCCGGCCAGATGTAGAAGTTTTCCTGGAGTTAACTTTTGCTGCACGTTTGCCTCAAGAGAATGTGGAATATATTTTACAAACCCGTTGTGGGAAGTAGGTCTGCAACTGGACAGCCGCCCTGGACGCTCACGCCTGGCCTCCCTCCGCTCCCAGCTCCAGCGCCGGTGGTCCCGACAGTCAGCTACAGGGTTCCCACCAACCTCTCACAACCCACCAGGCTGCCTCCTGGACCACCAACCTGGGGACCTCCGATAGGCAAGACGTGGGCTTGGGAGCCCCTTGGTCTTTCTTCCCACCCCCAACCCAAGCCCAGGAGCCTCACCAGTCTCTCATCCCCCAGATTTAGTGAGCAGAAGTGCAGGGCCCTGGGTGAAAGTTCAATGTTACAGAAATAACCATTTTTTTTAGTATGAGTACAGCCTGTGCAGTATGTGGGATATACTTACACTAAAAAACGATCCATTTTATATCTAAAACTTAAACTGAATTGGGTGCCCTTGTCTAGCTAGCTGCCCTACGCTCGTGCCCCCATAACCCGTCCTCCAGGCCTGCACCTGTCTCCCCGCAGCCCGTGCGAGGCCAGCAGGAGGCCTGACCCATTCCTGGTCCTCACTGCCACTGCCTTCACGCCCAGACCCCTGTCCTGTCGTGCTGGGGAGCTCCTCTCCTAAGCTGGCCACAGGGAGGTCGGTCTGAGTTTGGGTTCCGAGGACAGGGAGATGGGAGAGGATGAGACCGGCCGCCGCTGAGGTGTGTCATCTGCTCACTTGTCCCGGATATCGTTTGTTTTCCGTTCAGGAAAGCTCTTCCAGGACCAGAACATTCATCTGTCTTGTTATCCAAAGAGCCATCTGCTCCTCCAGGAAAACTCGCTTCCTGGAGCCGTGGGTCCCGGCCGCCTCCTCTCCCTGCCACATCGCAGCTCTCCACGTCACACACACTCAACAATCCTGCTGACAGTTTCTTTGCCACTCGATTATAAGCCTGTGACTTTTCCTTCCTTTTCACAAGAGCGATGGGCTCTCCTTGAGATTCGTTTTAGCTTACACGGAAGTTTCTTCTTTCCATCACTTTTCCCCACGCCCCAGGGGGACTCACCAATATGCAGGATTATAACAGGACTCCCAGAAGTCACTGCGCTACCTTCAGGAATCTTACCAAGTGCGAGACTTTTTCTCCACACTGAGCCATCAGGGGTAGACTTCCATTCAATAATAATATGATTTCAGAATCGTTAAAGGACCTCTTTTCCTTGTGAATCTCTGGCTTTAGAGTTACAAATCAGCATATCATGTTCTTAAATTAGAGATTATCAGAGAATAACTGCATCTGAACCCTAATCAGGTTTTTCATGTTAGAGAGGTGGCTCACATCAAAGTGGAAAAGGGCTCTTAGCTCCTCATAATGAATCTTGCTTTTTGCCTCCAAGTGCAATCACTCCAAGGCCACAGATAATTTAATTACCACCGGTTGGGGGGACTGTCTGCTTTAACCTGCCTTTCAAAGCAAAGCAACCAAGGAGAGAAAAACTGTGGCTGGAAGTGAGGCGAGACCCTGCCTCGTGGGGCAGGGTGCGGGAGCACTCACCTTACCTCTCAGTTTCTCTCACCCATTCATTCACACTTTTGAGGGCTATGTGCCAGGGAGGGAGGGAGGAGCGAAGAGGAAAGACAGGATTTTTCTTATTGTGGAATTTGCATGATGTCCCCTAGTGATGAGCCATGCGGGTCCTTTTCTATCACTCAGCAGGAGAGAGAACACCACAGCAACCGTCCAAAAGAGGGTCAGGTCAAGCTGAAGATGGTTTGAAGTGCACTGTGCGTACAAAAGAACAGCTCATGAACCGAGGACAACTCACACCAAACTGCAAGAGGAGCCTCAGAGGTGTGGCCTGAGCGCTGCTTTATAAAGCAAAGCCGAGGAGGCTGTGGCCCTCTCCTATGCTGAGCACGTGTGTGACGTCAGCATGTGACTCAGAAGCAAAGCATCAGTCTCGTGGTCAAATCGAGCCTTCCCAGGGAAATCGGGATGTCGTAAGTGCTGGTTACATGGCCACAGGCGGGATTCATCCAAACCGCGGCCTCCGTTTTTATTTTTCTTTAACACAGTCCTGTGTGGGCTGTTTTGGGTTTGTTTTTGCTGATTGGTTTTAACTCCCACGAGTAATCAGTACAGTCCTACTTTAGTCAAACTAATTTCGACAGTTAAAGGCCCGGTCTGACCATTAACTCCTCCTCATGTTCCTGCCGTCATTTTTCGAGACGAACTCTCTTGGATAAAACCCCCCTCTGTGGGAACACAAGGAGTGTTTACCTAGCCCTTTGCCCCGGGGCAGGTGGGCAGCATTGGAGGAGGAGGAGGAGTGGATATCATTACTTCTGGTCTGTCATCAGCCAAGTCCCACCTTCAGTTTATCAACACACCCCTCTCACTGGGTATCTCTGCCGCTCGCCGCCCGAGCAGCTGGGGTCCATGCAGCCTCCAATCACACTCAGGCAAAATATAAGAAAGAGCTGGTGACCGGGTGCAATGGCTCACGCTTGTAATCCCAGCACTTTATAAGACTAAGGCAGGTGGATTACCTGAGGTCAGGAGTTTGAGACCAACCTGGCCAACATGGAGAAACTCTGTCTCTACTAAAAATACAAAAAATTAGCTGGGCATGGCGGCGGGCATCTGTAATCCCAGCTACCTGGGAGGCTGAGGCAGGAGAACTGCTTGAACCCAAGTGGTGGAGGTTGCAGTGAGCCGAGATCACACCATTGAACTCCAGGCTGGGCGACAGAGCAAGAATCTGTCTCAGC